>CM038349.1:4641656-4746656 GCA_021464625.1 Proterorhinus semilunaris
CCCCCTCCTCCTCCTGCTGCTCCTCTTCCTCCTCCTGCTCCTCCTGCTCCTCCTCCTCCCCCCTCCTCCTCCTGCTGCTCCTCTTCCTCCTCCTCCTCCTGCTCCTCTTCCCCCCCCTCCTCCTCCTGCTCCTTCTCTCCTCCTCCCCTCCCCCCCCCCCCTCCTGCTCCTCCTCCCCCCCCTCCTCCTCCTCCTCCCCCCCCCCCTCCTCCTCCTGCTGCTCCTCTGTTTTACAGTGTTGTACAGTAACGGCCCGTCGCTTCCCGTGCCGCGGGCGTTGCCGTGACGACTGCCGTGTGTGCGCGTGTGTTTTTGTTTGTGTGATCGCGGGCCAAACGAGGGCGTGGCCTGTCTCCGGGCGTGGACGCACAACACGCCGTTACTGGGTCACGGGCGCTTCTTTACGTAACTTTGGAAACAAGTCAAAGTCGCGGAGAACTTTAACTGAGCACTTTACCTCCTGCTCGACTTTACCCAAATCTAAGCGCCTCGAAGAAAGCCTCAAAACAGCGACAAAAACAAGAGACAAGTGAGGACGAAAACGTTCAGTAAAACATTTTAATGATATATGTTTGTAAACCTCTTCTCCAGATCAGCTTTACCCAAATCCATAAAGTCCATGAGCCTATTTGAAAGCTAAGACCCACAAAACTCGTCTAAATTGACCTTTTGTTTTCGCTCTTTTGTTGGATTTTATTCCATATTTTCATCACTTTTCTGTTGCTCTTTTTGTTTTTGTTCAAGAAGCTTTTAGATTCGGGTAAAGCCAAACGGGAGGAAAATGCGCTCGGCTCAGGCGGGGGTACAGAGGTTAAGAGATGACGTCATCGCTCCACCTCTGGGTCCACTGGAGCTTTAGGACCGGTCATGAAACTGGGGAAAACCCAGTGGGAAAATGTGGGTACATTTAGGTAAAAACCTGGGAAAATTCGGGGGGAAATTGGGAAAAAATGCACTCGCAAAAAATGGTGGGGGGGAGAAGAAGGGGGGAAAACACGTAGAAAAAAAACGTGAAAATTGGGGGAAATTTAGGGAAAGCATTTGAAAAAATATGGAAAATTTGAAATAAATAAAAACTTAAAAAAGGTGGAAAATAAGAAAATCTTGGAAAGTGTTTTTTCTGCCTTTGTGTCGTTAAAGGAAGTTTCTTGGTTTCAAACAAATGATACAAATGCAAAAGGAATGGAACGAAAAGGCATAAATAAACATTACTAATCTGTTTTGTGGCTCTATATAACAAATATCTTAGTGTGGGTATCAGAAAAAAATCGTTCAGGTATCGGCATCGAAAACCAAGCATCGCTAAAGTGCATGTGTAGCCCATTGTACATGTTTGCAGTGGGAAACCAGCGCCCCCGTCAGTCTTCGGCCTCGGCGCTTTGAGGGGCGGTAACCATGGCGACGCGCGATGCTTTCAGGAAACGCTGTGTGGGATGAAACCCGTGGGTTCTCAGTTCCAAAGCTCCAACTCTGCCTCTTCACCGGTGCCTAAAAGTCCAGTCAAAGCGAGCGGTGATTAGAAAAACATGGAGGCGAATGTCCGGATGACGAGGCGGCGCCGAAGTGGAGCAAAGGTTTTTTTTTTTTTTTTCTTCTCGGGACAAAGTACGAGTCTGTTGACATGGAGCGGTTCTCGGTTGCTATCAACACGGGGCGACCGCGCGGAAAGTGTCTCTTTAAACGAGGAAAAGATCGGATACAGGGAAACGTGCAGAAATCCAGCCCGAGAACAAACCCGGGGCCCTGTGGCGATTAAAGCGTAACAGAGAGTCACGGCTGCAGATACGATGAAGCAACGCGGGTTTTCTACGGGACAGACTTAAAGGCTATTATTGGATCACACACCGGGACAAGTCGACTGTTGACCGGCCGGTTGCTACAACAGAGCCGTGTGTGCAGCTCCGCGACCACAGAGGAACGGCGTTTATTGTGTGTCTGTGCGTGAGGCCTTTGTGCCTTTGTGGGTAAAGATTAAAGCCGCACCGCGTAGGATTTGACACAGTAAATCAAACTGGAATACAAGCGTTTATTTATCATTGAAAAATAGACACGCTCTCCTCTCCTAAGCCCTGCCTCCAGCTCGTCTCCATGGAGATGACCCACTGCAGAAGGAGCATTTCCTGTGTTGGGTTTTGTGCTGATGGAAACTGTGTCCAAAATGTTACGCAGTGTGCCTTTAAAGTGTGCCAAAGGGAAATGTGTCCTGGCTAGATAAAGAGGATTTAGAGAAATACAAAACAGATCAGAGGTGAAAGAGATCTTGAAGAATGACCTTTGTAGTAAACAGTGCTTTCCTTCTGCACTTGGGAGGTTTGGCCCTCAGGGTTTTGGGGTGAAGAAGATCAGCCTTCCCTCTGCCGTGAGGAGCAGTGGGCTAAGGCCTGACCGATATATCGGGCTGATATTTGGGTATTTTACAATATTGGATATCGGCTGATAAAAGGCTGATGTCTCCGGAACTGAACGTAATAATTTTAAAATGAGCCTCTTACAACTTAGGCCTCAGAGGAGCTGAGGAACATGAGGAACATGAGGAACATGAGGAACATCTCAGGGGAAATCAGTCACAAGTTTTACACTGTCTGTAGTTTTTGTTGCACTTTTGCTCATAATGTCAGAACCATAAGAGACTTAACCTCTTTTGGTTTTGGAATCTACTCAGTTTTTGTCTCAAGCTCCAACTGAGGAACCGACTAAACACCGACGTCCTGAATAAATCAGCCCTGTTGTTTTAAACGTACATGTCGACATCGGCCTTAGACAACCAGTCGACCTGTAATATATATAAATATATATAAATATATATATATAAACGCTTATATTATGTTTGCCTGGATACTTGATTCACCTGAACTTTACTTTGTCTTATTTACTGCTCTGCTTTATGGCCGTAATGTTCGGTGCAGCTGTGAGGAAACTCCTGTTGTGATATTGGGCCAAACAAAACCATTGATTGATTGATATATGTCTTTATGATTAAAACCTAGAATGATACATGTTGAACTATTGGCTATTTGAGAGATAAAAAAAACATCAAATTAAATGACTTTAAATATCGGCCTACATTATGTCTACTGGCCGGGCCCTCATATCGATATCGGAGCCAAAGGTCCACATGGGTCGGGCCCTAATGCAGCTCACGATGGCGACGCGCTCAGTCTCAGCGGCTCAGGACTAACACCTGAACGCAGTTATGCTATACAAATGTACAATGAAAATCATATTTGTGCATCAACACTCTCATTTTCCGTTTTAGAGTTCATGTTTCATCTAAGACGTGATAAAAGCAGGAAGTGCAGGTGGGAGCGCTTCAGCCGTAGAAGAAGAACCACCAAACTCAAACCTGAACATACAGAACGTGATTTGGTTAAAAGCTCGTTGTTTCCTTTGTCGTCCCTTTGTCGTTCTGTCAGAGACGCCGCATGACGTGGTGAAGATGGCGCCTCGCAGTCAGAAAACAACGCGTGACGCCGGTCGTGGGCGCGGCCTGTAATTATCTGATCAAAGGGTGAATGAAGTCCCGGCGCTGACGTGGAGGAGCCAGACGCCGCTGTCAACAAAGACCTGGGTGGAAACAAACGTTATGACTTATCGTCGTGGCCTGAATCCAAAAGGAGAAACTCTGATCCAGTTTGATCCAGTTTGACCCAATGGCAGATTCACAAACATCTGTCTGACTTTAGGCATAAAGCAAACGACTACGAGTCCCGTGTGTGGGTACTGCTGGGTTTCAGGTCACATCACAGCGTTCCAAAGGCCAATACTATTCTATGGAGGAAAATGTGTTTTGTGTTTGAGGACATTTATAGTCTTGTACAGAGAGATCGTGGACGTTTGAGCTACGACTTGTGAAAGTGTAATGCAGTTAATAGGAAAAACTAATAAAACACACATTTTTATCACATTAGCACTTTTTAGTACAATTTCAAGAGCAAAAAAATATCAAAATGATGTTATATTTCAGCTTGTTCCATTGGCATGTTTTGATCTTTAGTCCAAAACTTGCTCAGCGTTAAGAACATGAATAGAGTTTTTTTCCCAGTTAATCCAAGTTTAATCAAATGTATGCTCGTTTTGGTGTTTTCCAGTGTGTTAAGTTTATATTTGGAACGTGAGCGCTATACACCAGCGTCTGGAGCAGAACCTC
This sequence comes from Proterorhinus semilunaris, assembly GCA_021464625.1. Lineage (NCBI taxonomy): Eukaryota > Metazoa > Chordata > Actinopteri > Gobiiformes > Gobiidae > Proterorhinus > Proterorhinus semilunaris. Next base: position 4,645,804 of record CM038349.1, read on the forward strand.
CAAGGTGACGATACTATCTGGCGAGTAGGATCTCACGGCGTTCTCCACCCGCACACTCACCGGTATCTTTCCTAAACAAAGAGCAGTGACGTCGCTCGCTGTTTACAGAGTCCTGACGAAGCAAGTGGGAAAAACACAAACTGTGATTCAGTCTTGTTGTGTCGACAGGCGAGCGCCGCCCTGCCCACATCGAGGGCGGGTCTGTAAACAATGATGTCATCGAGTGTGGACTTTGGGCCCGCAGAGAAACGGGCCCAAAAGCGACGTTCCAGTGTTCGCGACGGCTATGACAAAGAAACACGGACAAAAAACCTCCAGATGTTTTCGGCGATAAATAGAAGCGTTAAGGTTAATGTGCTGACCTGGTGGTGAGGTGTCAGTCAAACATGGAGCTGGAGCTGGATGTGTGGAGAAGAAACTTAAAGTGAGAGCGAGAAAGGATTTTCCTGATGAGTGAAACTAAAATATGATATAGACTCATGACATGCAAAGTGACATATGTCAAGCCTTTGTTTTAATGTTGATGATTTTGCTCACAGTAAAAAAACCAAAATCAAAATCTTTCAGAAGAAAATTAGAATATTGTGTAAAGAGACTATATTGTAGCTCAAAGTGTCTCCTTTCATCAGATAATGAATCCAAAACTCCTGCAAAGGCTCCCTGAGACTTTAAATGGTCTCTCAGTGGTTCAGTAGAATTCACCATCATGGGTTCAGACCTGCTGATCTGACAGTGGTGCAGAAAACCATCACTGACAAAAGGCTCTAAAGGTCAGAGCAGAAGAAGTTGGACGTTCTCAAAGTGCTGGAGGTCTGAGGTTTGAGCTCAGTCTGGAGAGGACTGTCGGGAAAAGGCCATTCAAAAGTGTGGGGGACCTTCACAAGGAGTGGACTGAGGCTGGAGTCAGAGCATCAAGAGCCTCCACACACAGACGGATGCTGGACATGGGCTTCAGATGTTCCTCTGGTTAAGCCGCTCCTGAACTACAAACAACGTCAGAAGCTTTTTCACGATACTCTAACTTTCCGAGTTTCACCTGTATCATGGTACATCATTCTACACAAAAACAGCACATTTGAAAAGAAACACTTATTAAAATGTGTCCCTCTAACCTTCTACTCGGTAAGCCTCTTTGAAACGAGAGCGAATCCCACACTGCTCGGTGGCTTGATGGTTTGACCTGCTGCTTCCTTAGTGTCGCTGAATGAAGCACTTACTTAATAGGACACGACATCATTCAACCAGCAAATGTGTCCGCGAGCCTGCTCCCTATGTCACTTAAAGCAGTACTAAGTAACTCAGGCCCCTAGAGGCCATAAGCGCCACTGCAGGTGTCGTCGCATGTTGTGTTTTTTACTCATTAATCGTCCGTGAGAGTAAATCCTACGCTGACAGAAAAGGCAAAGGGACAGAGGGATGTCGTTCATCCAGTTACACAATCATTTACTTCACTCAAACTTGGCTGTAAATACTGTTTAAGTGGCGCTAGCACAGTTAGCTTTGCCCGTTAGCCTGTTAGCTTCTTCTTCGTGTTTCCATTAGTGTGTATTGGACACCAGGGGGAGATGAAATACCCCCCAATCATCCCATTAACACTTGCATTACCCCCAGAGGGACCACGGGGAGGATTTATTAAGGTAAACAAGTTACTTAGTGCTGCTTTAAAACACAACGAGAAAGTGTTCATTTCTGCAGTTATTCATAAAGAAGTAGAAGAAGGTCAAACTGTAGCTTAACGTCTTACAAATATGAGCTGCTTATGTTGATGCTTTTATCAAATACTTATATCAGTATTTACACTTACATCATGTGCAAGGTCCTGCTTTGATAAGCCGTTTGAAATACGTTCACAGCTCGACGTGCAGCTTGATTCGACAAGACCGAAGCTCAAACGTCCCGGGCTGGAATGAGTTCCCTAATAAAGCCATTGCCATTAGGCTTGGCCGGCAGCGTGGGGCCCCTAACGCCAGCAGGGGCCCTGAGAGAGATCTTTTATTCTGACTCTACACCTCTGTAACTTTGCCCGTACATTCACATAAATACACACAGTTTAGTCCTTGTAGCTTGTGTTGCCTTCGAACACGAGAGCCCATTGTTTTGCTAATACAGGCTCAACTATTGCAAAGGAAATAACGTAGAGACTCATTTGAGAGGATATGGGGATTATCGATGTCAGATTATCCACAGATTTAAACGGTTCTGTAGACGCCGGGTCTGGTCTGGGAGAGTAGGTCTTCGTTTGAACGTTTCATAAATTCCCTCTGATGTCGTTTCCATCCCATGGTCGGTACATTACTGATGGATTTCCTCCTGTTGTGAAGATGACGCTTCACACTTTGCCGTAACAGTGAAGCTCATTGTGTGACTGTTACTGAGTAATGGGGGGGGTGGGATTAAATACGTTTTCCTCATTGATACTGAGCTATCTGTGGAATGATACTGTATTGATCAGACGTGATCACTGATTTACGATATCGTTTGTGTTGAATGTAGCAGCTTCAATACAATAACATGTCCTGCAAACGTTTGGCTTGAGCTCAAGATCAAGCGAGGAGCCGGCAGAAAGCACTTTCCTGAATGTGATTTCTGCGTCTATTTTTAGCCTTGTGTTTGTTCCTCTGTCACGGCGAGGCTGAGGAAACGGCGGAATATCTACACAAGGAACCGGACACATCAGAACCCATGAACCGGTGGTGTGATTTAACCGAATCTCTCAAACACCGTGGACATGTTGGGCCTCCGCGCGCACACATACGCACAAGCACGTGTTTGCAGGAAAGTGACGTAGCGATGGAAGGATTTGAGCTCACGTCTGGAGCATGCGGGTCCAGGGCGGGACAGACCTCAGCTGTTGTTCAGGCATTTCTCCCCGAGTCTTTACACCCCGGGACGGAAGGGAGGAGACACGGGGAGGAGGGAGAACAAAGACAGGCGTTTGAGTGACGTGTGGTCCCCGCTTCCTCTTGGGCCTCTGCACGTGGGACTTTGAGACGCTAAAGCTGCGGCGACACGAGGACAGAGGGTCATCCCTGACTTTTCCCACGGAGCACGTGCAGTGGAACACTTCTAAAGCTAAAGCTGAGGAGGTGGAGTCCACCAAAAAGGAAATCCTGGTGCGGACGAGGTCACTCCTTTCCTGCACTTGTTCTAATGAATTCATTTCCTCGACTAAAATACTGTTTTGTTATAATAAGAGTAAAATTTGACCAAAAGTAGTTCACCTGTTAGCCGACGCCTTTTTATTTATTTATTTATTTATTTATTTGAACAGGGACAGTGTACAATCTCAGAAAGGAGAGATGCATTGTACCAGGTTATAGCACTTGTGCTAATTTCCACCTGCAGTCCCTGGGCCTATTGTACATGTTTTTAGTGGTAGGGGAAACCGGAGTACCCGGAGGAAACCTACACAGACACGGGGAGAACATGCAAACTCCACACAGAAAGGCCCCGTCCAGGTGGGAATCGAACCCGGGACCTTCTAGCTGTGAAGCACGAGCGCTAACCGCTGTGCTACCGCGCTAACCGCTGTGCTACCGTGCTAACCGCTGTGCTACCGTGCTAACCGCTGTGCTACCGTGCTAACCGCTGTGCTACCGTGCTAACCGCTGTGCTACCGTGCTACCGCGCCTGAACCGAGTTTCCTCCAGTTTGGGATAAAAAAAAGCCTCGAAGTAGCGACGAAAATGTGACGAAATGTTTTATTTATTTATTTATTGAGGCCAGTGCATACTAACCAACAGTGCAACAGTTATCCAGGAGGCTAGTTTTCATCCTTTGCCAGAGGGAAACCTGCAAAAAAGAACGGGGTTAAAAACAAAGCAATAATAATGAAGCGTTGTATACAGAGAGAGAACGGCAGTGAAACACACGAGCAACAGAAAAGCGCTGGAGAATAAAACCCGACAACAACAACGCAGGGAAAAAGATCCGTTTTGATCCATTTTGTATCTATAGCTTTCAAGGCAACTTTATTTATAACTCGCGTTTTGTTCTCAAGGTAACTCAATGTGCCTGAGGTGTTTTTAGATTTGGGTAAAGCTGAACTGGAGAAAACGCGCTTGGTAAGAAGTTTAACTAAGACTAAAATCTCCAGATTTTCTCGTCAAATCATAAAAACTAAATAAAAAGTAAAAGAAGGGACTAAAAACAAAGAGACTAGGGCTGGGCGATATGGACCAAAAGTCATATCCCGATATATTTAGGTTGAATATTGATATACGATATATATCCCGATATTTTTTCCACAAAGTGAGAGCTGTGAAATGAAATGTTAAGTCAAAGTCACTGCCAAATAGGAGTGTTTTAATATTTAATATTGCCATTTTTATTGTATTTATTTATTTTTTTTCTACCCCATTTGTTGTTAATAACGTTATGTTGCATATGACTAAACTAAAGCCTAAACTGAGACAATGAAATATGACTTATTAAAGTATTACTTACTTTTTAGTCCTTAATAATCATGAAATATAATAAATAAATACCCCAAATAATTTATTGATATTTGCTCTTGATTTAACTGTGTTTTAGTCAGTGGTTTTGAGATAAGTTCTTATCTTTATCCAAAGCATTCCCAAACATAAGCTCCTAAACTGAGCCACAAACGACTCTTTACTCTTTACAAGCAGCACAGGCTCAGCATCTCTGCTCATCATCAGAGCGGGTATCAGCGCCTAATGTAGGTGGAAAAGCGCTATACAAGTTGAGACCATTTACCATTTATCAGCGAGGGACTGGAGTGATCAGCGTTGCGGCTAACGCAATGCTAACGGGGAAAAAGCGATAGTCCTTCGCGGTGGCAGCATTACAAACGCTGATATTTTCACAGAACATCCACGATCTACCGCAAACCTTAATTAGACTGAGAAGTAAACAAAAGCACATGGCGCAGCGCACGTAAACAAAAGCACATGGCGCAGCGCACGTAAACAAAAGCACATGGCGCAGCGCACGTCGCCGCCATATCTCGCCGCTACATTCACTTCTGTCCAAACCATCTCCAAATGATTGAGCCACTGGTTTTTGTTTTACCAACCAAGGGGCTCTCCTCCGCACGCTTCACAGACATTGTTGCTTTCTTCATGTTTGTTGAAGAGTGCCGGCTGCCCCCCCTCCCCTCTCCCCTCGACGAGGGGCGGGGCCGGGGCGCTGGGAGCAGTGCAGAGCTCCGTTCAGCGGGTTGCCTGAAGCAAGTATTACAGCGCAAATTTGGACTATATCGATATATACGATATGGTCTAATTCCATATCTCTTTTTAAAATATATCGATATATCTTAAATATCGATATATCGCCCAGCCCTAAAAGAGACTCGTTTACATTCAAAGCCACATGATCAGGTCTGAGCTCCGTCCGTGAGGGAGAAGAAACATGAATGTCATTAAATATGTTTGAATACAACAATAATAAATGTAAAGTTTAGTCCAACAACTGTTCATCAAATTGTTGTTGACCTGAAACCAAAAAGAACGATTTGACTAAAAGCTCGTTTGCATCGCAGGCTTCCCATGCTGTAACACGAGAGAGGGGGGTTTCCAGTCGTTCAGTGGGAAGCCACCGTTACCCCGGGGCAGACTGACAGAAGCGCAGCTGCACATTCACGGCTCTTCACCGGGAGCCGAGTCTTGGGGATCCGCTCATTTCAAAGAGCCGTTCAGATGACTGGCTCTTTTTAATGTTGCATTTTCACAACAGCAGCCACAGAACTCACAACATCTAAGACACGATCGACAAAAGGCACTTTTTTATTTAAATAATCCAACATTACAATCGAACTGATTTTGAAAAACGTGTCTGTGAATAAAATCTCGTGCATAACTAATAAAAAGAGGCGACTGTCGGACAAATGATTTTCAGTGCAAAAAGTAGAGGATTTTTTAAACCAATCCCCGATCACTCACATTTTTATCGGCCGATACCGATCACATGGTTGTAATTGATTATTATGATTCATAATTTAACAGTGACAAATACTGGACTTTTATAAATGTGTGTGTTTTATTGGGTGAATTTATTTTCAATATTTATATTTGACTAGCTAGAAATGTTTAATCTCCAACTTTATTATTATCATTTATTATTTCTGATATTATTATATGCTCTAGGCTATTGATTTATTGCCTATTATTTGATAACTTTTACAGAATTTCCCTCATGGTCATCTTTTCTTTTATAGTTTACAGTAAACAATTTTTTATTGTGCGTAATATTTTGGCGTGATGGTGGTGAGGAGGCCGGTGGAGCTCTCAGCCCAAACACGGAGGAATCAGGAACATCATTTTGGGTTTGGACTTTAACTTTGGACAATATTTGAAGAAAGAGAGAAAAACTTACTTTCTCTTTTGACTAGCAGCATTTAGTGACACTCCAGCACCGAAGAGCACGTTTCCCAGTGAAATAAGACGGGACAATGACCCCGGCCTCTGCTCGTAGTTTCAGTTTTGTGATAAATATCCTGTTTGTATCGCCTACAAACATGTGAGGTCATGGAAGCTGCAAATGTAAATAACGGCACATCGTCTCCATCGCCTCCTGCTGGAAGAGTCCCATACGCTGAGATGGTCTCGAACCTTCATGTTGCTTTAGTCTGAAAGCGTAGCTCTAGCTCTGTGGTTGTTTGGTTTAGTTATACTGCGGTCTGGAAACGAGTAGAGCCGCCCGGCGCAGAGCGATACAGCGGAGCAGAACATCCAGAGCGGCGCGGAGAAAAGAAAGTCTGTGAAATCTACGTCTGATCGGGGCATAAAGCTTTCACCTGTGATGCCAGTAACTAATTACTTAGTAACGGATTACTGTAATCGGATTACTTTTCTCAGTAACTAGTAATCTAACGCGTTACTATTTTCAAACAAGTAATCAGATTTAAATTACTTTTCCAAATCCCTGTGAGTTACTATTTTGTCATTTTCCTTTGGAAAAAAAGACATTTATTTTTGCATCTCGACGAGTGACGTAACAATGTCACGTTTCAGCCTAAAGACGCTCACACTGGTCAGAGAGAGAGAGTAACGCTCACACTGGTCAGAGAGAGAGAGTAACGCTCACACTGGTCAGAGAGAGAGAGTAACGCACACACTGGTCAGAGAGAGAGAGTAACACTCACACTGGTCAGAGAGAGAGAGAAACGCTCACACTGGTCAGAGAGAGAGAGTAACGCTCACACTGATCAGAGAGAGAGAGTAACGCTCACACTGGTCAGAGAGAGAGATGGAAATACGTCACTTTTCTGAGTCTGTGTCGCTTTGTTGATGTTAAAACACACTTCCAATAAAGTGAGTGTTGGTAAAAGGGTTTGTCATTAGTGTGTTGAGGCGGTGGAGATGTTGTCGGCAGCATCTGAATGTAACTAATAAAGTAACTTGTAATGTAACTTAGTTACTTTTAAAATTAAGTAATCAGTAAAGTAACTAAGTTACTTTTCAAAGGAGTAATCAGTAATATATTACTTTTTCAAGTAATCTGTGGCAACACTGCTCACACACATCATTCATCCTGGCCTATTGTACATGTTTTTGTAGGGGAAACCGGAGGAAACCTACACACACACGGGGGAGAACATGTTAACTCCGTAACGAAAGGCCCATCCAGGGAACGACCCCGGGACTTTCTTGCTGTGAAGCATGAGTGCAAACCACTGCGCCACCAGGATCTTGACTCAAACTATTACATTTTTGTCAAAAGACTTCGACTAACACTCAATAAAAATATGTGTCAGGTCACAGACCCTCCTCCAGGACCATCGCACTGAACACAGGGGTCCCCTAAGGTTGTGTTCTGGGCTCCGTCCTGTTCCCTCTGCTGACCCGTGACAGGTTACAATGTTGTTCTCTCCTCAAAAACAAACCTGTGTTTCAACCCACTCGTCTCCAGTGGTTATCCATAGCACCGCTATATTCACTGTGAGTAAATATTTCAGCGGCAAATGGTTCATTTTGATCTATTACGGTTAAGGTGTTTTATTTGTCATTATACAACAACAATAAAATAGATGTAGTTCGTCTTGTGCTCCTTGTTCTTTAGAATTCTTTAGTTTTTCTGTATTTTCATGGCATGTGCTTGGAATTTTTTTTAAATATCACAATTTCCACATTATTTTATTCTAATGTTTCACACAATGTACGCCTTAATAACTGCATTATTTATGTGTTATATTCATCGTATTTATGGATTAATTTATCCATTTGTATTATTTATTTATATTTGTCCAGATGTGTCTGACGTGAGCGCTGCGTCCACACACCGCGCATGCGCACACCGTGGATGCGGAAGTCAGCAGCATGTCGGTGGAGGACCCGTTTTTCGTGGTGAAAGGGTGAGTTTGGACCAAATAAACCCCTGAAATCTTGCTCTAATTCAGTGCGGACGAGGCTACTGTTTCGTATCGAATTTTCCTACGGATGTCGCGGTGTATATTTCGGAGAGTGTCTCGTTTGTGAGCTGTTTTGCTGAGAGTTAGCATTAGCTGTTAGCCTGGTGCTAGCTGCTGCTCGGGGCACTCGTGTCAGCTGTGTTTACATCAATCACAGTGGATTTTTATCACGAAGGGCAGACTTTTCTTCACTCAAAAGTCACGTTGTTGCAGTTTGATCTGTTGGCATGCGATTTGGTGTTGTTTTCGCATGACCTTAATCTATATAGCACTATTTGAATAAAGTGAAGTTTGTTGGGTAATTTAAAAATAGGTGCTGTTTATTTACCAACCTTGTGCAGCTTTGGGAACCACCTTCAACTTGTAATGCGACTACAGCCAGCAGTTTGATCATTTGGAGATGATTTATTTACACCGTGCAGCATTTCATTGCACAGTCCCGCTTATTTAGGTCTTGATCATAAATATTTTCACCAATGAATTGTCAAAAACGATCAATAGGGTGTGGTAATGGCCTGCGAGCTACTGAAATGGTTCCACAACCCTCTTTTAAGTTCTGCCCTCCTGTTCGAAGCCATATTTCCAGAACAACAGTTTGTGAGTCAAAGTACACGATGCAGTGAATGGTTTTGAAGTTGACCTTTGACAATAAAATGTTGAGCACATTCTGTGATGAAGCACAGAACTTTGTTCTAGGTAAAGGTTGAGAGACGGGTCCGATGTTCTCAGTTAAGGCTTTGTGTTAATATCTTTCTGAATGTCTCAAATATTAACTTCCTGGGAGCAGTGTTTGTGCTGTTTCTGTGTCCCAGTGTTCCCTCTTTGTCTAGGGTGAGGTACTTAAAGGAAAAAAATATACAAATGTGTTTTTGACCTAGGTGGTCAAGGTGGTATTGTTAATACTAAGTTTGGTGCTGATTTAACAAGGCTTAAACAAAAGGGCCAGACTTTTAACCTCAAACTTTCATTTTCTCTAGTAATGCCTCATTTGAACGCTAAGACCTACAAAACTGATTGTCATTTTTTGTTGTCGCCGTGTTTTTGTCAAATCATTTTTTAAGCGATTTTTGTCTCTTTTTTGTTACCTCTTTGTGGCTTTTTTAAAAAGTTTTTTTGTTGCTTTTTCATCAAGTTTTTATATATATATATGTTTTAGGTGTGGTTTCGCCGTGTTTTTGTCAGATTTTTGTCAGTCTTTAGTAGGGCTGAACGATTAATTGCATTTGCAATTTTATCGCGATATTACACAACGCGATTTCGTAATCGCAGGGCACGCGATTTGGGAAGTAAATAGAGCAACGAGATATGGCAGCAAAGTCCGCTCCGTCGCGTGCTTTTGTTTACGTCTCAGTCTAGTTAAGGTGCGCGGTAGATTGTGGATGTACAGTGAAAATATCAGCTTTTATCATGCAGCCACCGCGAAGGAATATTGCTTTTCTCCGTTAGCATTGCGTTAGCCACAGCGCTAATCACGCTGTCGCCGCTACTACACGCTCTGGTGATCACAGAAACTCCCTCACCTCCGGATTCTACGCCTCTGCCTCCACAGACATATATAGGTGAGTCTGTGCTGATTGTAAAAAGTAAAGAGTCGTTTGTGGCTCAGTTTAGGAGCTTATGTTTGGGAATGTTGTGGATAAAGAACTTATCTCAAAAGCATAATGACGTTTCATGAGCATTAAGTATCCGCGGAGGCGATGTGCCTTTATTTACCTTTGCGTCTACCGCATATCCGCTCCGTAGGTCGTACAGACGCTAGATATAAACACTAAACTGCTGTATGAAAAGGGTTGGTAACTAGGATCCGAGACAGGAGTCCGTGTCTTATTTTGCTGAGGTGCTGTTTAAGCTGAAATGTCACTAAATGGCTGCGAGTCAAAGAGACGTGTCTGTGTCTGGCACCTCATGTCGTCTCCTTGTGTCAGTGTTCTTCTCTTTCTTCATATTGTCCAAAGTTACATCCCAAAACCAAAATGCTGCTCTTAATTCCACTGTGATTTGGCGTGTGCTCCATCTGGCCTCTCCGTGTCCTTCAATAACGCGCATCTGAAGCAACTCAGACAGGGATTTGATTGGCCGAAATAATAAAGTACTATTTAATAAATTAAATAGCTTATTTTGTATTAATTGGGAGTTTGATTTCCTAAAACTTTTCCAACTAGTTAAAGCAGACGTTTGTTCTTACTTTCCTGCACTTTAGTCTGGGTGATGTTACTGACTGGATCAGTGAGTTATTTTTTTTTTTAATATCTATATAATTTAGCATTTATTTATAGACTGTACTGTTAAGTTCAGACAGTTTAAGAAGTGCAGTCCACACACATTTTGAATAGGTCAAGCAACAATTTTGTTGCAATTTTCACTTCAAATATTGTTTATTATGAAACAGGCTGATTTATTGCTTGTGTTAGGTGAAAAATACATGAGAAGAGGACCTTGCAACAATAATCGCATATTTAATCGCAATCGCAATATTGAAGAAAAAAAATCGCAATTAGATTATTTCTCAAAATCGTTCAGCCCTAGTCTTTAGTCACTTTTATATGTTGTATTGTTGCTTTCCTGGTACGTTTTTATTTTTTATTTATATTTATTTTATAGACAGGACAGAAAGAAATATAATACATGACACACATAAAAAACAAATTATTAAAAAAAAATAAAAAATAAATAACATTTAAAAAACAAAAACAAACAAACAGACAAAAAAGGGGGAGGGGAGTGGTACAGTTCATAAAGAATAATATTAAAATGTTTAAAGAAAAAGTTTGGCAACTACAGAAGCCAGGTTATTTGGCCTGAATTGACCCTGAAATTATTATTACCAGCAACAATACTAAACAAAACCTAATTTTCGAGATGTTAATTTTCATAGCTTCTTCCCCTATTTTTTTTAAAAATATATACATGCATACATACATATACACACACTTTTTTTTTTTTGTACAGTATATTAATAGCAGTCCATTTCCTTTTTGTTGCATATTTTGTTACGTTTTCATCCTTGTTTTCGTTGGTATATTGACGCTTTTTTTTTTTTTTTACGAGATTTAGATTTGGGTAAAGCCAAACTGGAGAAAATGTGCTCGGTTCAGGTGGAGGTTAAGAGGTTCAAATGCCTCTGCCATTTGAACGTTACAAAACAGTTTTACTCAATGTTTGTCGGATTTTATATTGAAGTTATACCTTTTGGAAACTATATATTGCAGTTCATTCTAAAGACAAATCCTGATACGAGTGTTTGCTCACGTGCAAAACAAGGAGTGGATCAGCAGCCGAGTCATTTACAATTTTGTTTTATAAAAGTGTATCGTCCCAGCCCTAGTAAGTTGTCCCTGTGTTGTAGGGAGGTGCAGAAGGCGCTGTCCCGGGCCCATGGGCTGTTCGAGCGCTGGGAGGAGCTGCTGCAGGACGGCACACAGGTGAAGTCATGTATTATTCATAAATGCTCTGGGGCGTTTGTGTAACCGTATAGTTACACAAACGCATTCACGCGTCAGGAGTAACGTTTCAAAGGAACGACCAAACCCATTAACACATTCCCAACATCCTGATTCTGAGCTGGGATGAGTCTTTAAAAAACCCTTTCATTCGTGATGCAGTTTTGTTCTCACTTCAGTGCCATATCTATTAGCCTCAGACACATCAGTCTGTTTGAACCACTGTGTGCTTCAGGTGAGCAGAGATGAGCTGGACTGGAGCACCAACGAACTGAGGAACTGCCTCCGAGCCATAGACTGGGACCTGGAGGACCTCAGCGAGACCATCAGTATCCTTTACAACGACCACAAGTGCCTTTACTCCACAGTCCAGACGTCTCGCTTGTACCATGAGCACTATATGACCACTATGACCTTTGTGGCATAATAATTAGCCATGTGCTCCTAGTGCTTATGTCCTTTACAGTTCCTAAACATAATACAATAGAGCTGCTTTAAATGCTAAAACCTTTTTTTGTTTCAATGTAAAATGCCCGTTTTCGCCTGTATATTATGTTTACACAAACGCAAAGGCCTGGAACAGGTTGGAGAAACTATTGTAATGCAACAGGTTTACAGTTTATTATTCTTAGGAAATATAAAACATATCGTTAAAGTGCATATGACACGTTTTAACGCTTTTGAAAGTAGGACTTATTCATACGGATAACGTCAGTTGCATAATTATCGTTATTATTTTATTGGAGCAGCAATTTGAATGAAGAAATGCTAGAAGAAAGGTATTTTTATTTACATTTTTAAGCTGCTGACAGGAAGTGACAAAGACACCTTCTTCTATGTCACTTCCTGTCGGTGTCCAATAAGGAAGTGAAATTATAAACATCACACAAATTGTCAAATTAAAGAAAGCTGGGGACAATCTTTCACCAAATCTTACATATAATCGTGTTAGTGTAAGTTCTCAGTCGTACAGGAGTTGTCCATCTTCAATGAAGGTACTTGATTCATCTTCTGTACTCAGTTTCACCTCCCCGTTGGTCTATATATTCAGCTGCGGCCAGAGCGGGACTTTTGTCGCTGACGAAGCCTTTCGGATGAGAGGCGAAACGTTCAAAGACTTCTACTACTGAGTACAGAAGTCAAGTACCTTCATTGAATAATCGTGTTAACTATGTTTTAGCAACAATTGTGTCTAATGTGGCATATGCACTTCAAAGGCCTGATTTCTGGACCATAAACAATGAAAGAGGAACCCACAAAATAATAATGTTGCAAACTAATTCCTAATGAATGCTAGAAAACTCACCTGCAAGTTCATGAAACTGATTCAAATATTTTATCAGTAGATGAGGTCGGGCTTAATTGAAAGAAATTCACTCGTTACATCAGCTCTAAAGAATCACTCAAAAATAAATAGATGCACAGAGTTTTCCCCACAGTTGTCTGGATTTACAGTATACTAATGGAGGACTAAACTACTTTTGGAAACAAGTCTGAGTTGGTCGAATAAATAATAATAATAATAATAATGCATCAGTTTTATATAGCGCTTTTCTGGACACTCAAAGACGCTTTACATTGCACAAATAAAGCATTTGTTAAAGCAGTGCTAAGTAACTTGTTTACCTTAATAAATCCTCACCAATACACACTAAAGGAATCACAAAGAAGAAGCTAACAGGCTAACGGGCAAAGCTAACCGCGGGCTAGCACCACTTAAAGAGCAACTAAACACCAAATCAAGGTTTTTTGGTTTTTTTTACTGACAAACTGTCTCGTGTCTCATAGTGTTGTCTACTGGTCCCTGACATTATAGCGCAAACATGTGTCAAATCCTAACTTTGGCCTGAAAACGAATGGGTTGCGCCCCCTTCTAGGTAAACTCTGCTACTAAATAATGTAATTGGATGAACAATATCCCTCCCTTCCTTTGTCTTTTCTGCCAGCGTAGTATTTACTCTCACGGACAATTAATAAGTAAAATACGCAACATGCTACGACACCTGCAGTGGCGCTCACGGCCTCTAGGGGCACGAGTTACTTAGTACTGCTTTAATTTGACATAATTCAGATCAGATTGGGATGACATTAACGAACGACTTCGCTCTGGTGTGAGGTCTTTCCTCCAGATCTTCACATGACTCGCTCTACTTTTCAAAACCAACAGGGACTTTCTTTGTGAAGCTCGTCGTATTTTTCCTCCACGCAGCGTAAACCAGTTAATTCCAATCTAGGAGCAACAACACAGACCCCACTGTTCCAGAATCCCATGTGACGTCAAGCCTGTTTGAAATATCGCTTTTGATTCAATGGATCCTTTGAGTTTGGGAGTTTAGGGAAAGGCCACAGTCAAAAGAACGGCCATCTTTTCTCAGGACAGATTAAATAAAAGGTCAAATAAATGATAATAACTGATCGACGTGACGAAGTTGGAGCCTTGACAGACGCAGGTATCGTGGAGTCGAACCCGGGGAAGTTCCGACTCGGGGACGATGAGCTCCAGGAGCGACGGGACTTTGTGGAGCGGACGAGGGAATCTGTGCAGGTACGAAAAACCAGCTGCTGGTTTTGAGCTAAAGCGCGGGCGTTTTTTTAAGGCTTCAGCTCATTGGTAAAGGCCCGTCCCACTGGAGGAGGCCATTTTAACCTCTTAACCCCCACCCGAACTGAGCACATTTTCTCCAGTTTTTTCTCCATTTTACCCAAATGTCAAAGCTTCTTTGTAAAAATGTTCAAAATGGCGACGAGGATGAAAATGCAATAAAAGAGAGACAAAAATGTGACAGAAAGGGAAACTAATAAAAGTGGCAAAAATGAGACGAAATCCAACAAAGAAGCAATGTGAAAATTGTTTTGTTTTTTTAAATCGCAGCGACAACGCGAGGAAAAGCCCCATTTAGTTTTGTAGGAATGTCTCTCTCCAGTCGAGAAGCTTCGAGGTTCAGACTGCCGTGATTCAGATGGCTCGCCCACCTCAGAGACATCTCAGTCTCTTTTGGAAATTGAATAATGGACTCCATGTTTACTTCCATCTTAAGTTTATCATTCTAATACAGCTGTGCAGTATCACAATATTACATCGTTTTAAAATGTAATGTAGGTTTGTTCTGTTTAATGCAGCTCTGTGTCAGACTCCGCCCACTCCTCCTACAGTATTGTCCCCATTCATCATGTTTTAAAGATTTAGAGACGGAGAGTTTAACCCAAGTTTGTGTCATGGACGGTTTTCTTCATTACCAAAACTCACAACTGTAGCCCAAAGTAAAGCACCCTTTTTCTACCAATCTTAGTTTTGTATATGACCTAAAAGGGTGGTTTACTGGAAAATAAATAATATACTTAATATTGACCGTATTTCCCACATTTGAGAGAATATTCATCACGTATTTGATCTCTGACCAGTGGGGTAGCAAGGTCTACGTTGCCTGCCCCTGATCAGTGTGATAAAACAAAATCATTATGTAAAACTTTTCCCACCACTTATTGGTGTTAAGCAGAGTTTAGGTTTAGGAAAGTAATTTATATTTGACCTGACGCTCTGATCCTCGTCTGTACATAATTAATGGGGAAATGCAAAAATATCAACGGAGCTTCATCCAACCCGTCTCCCTGTGCATGAAGACGGCATTGAGCACATCAGCCGTGTCCCGCATGTATCCAGATCATTTATAGATCAGCTGCTTTTGGAGAGAGGCGGGCTGTAAACAAAGTGCCGCTACTACGGAGCTGCTGATTCCGACACTTTCTGTGAACTTTATCGCGGAGCAAGAGGGACTCGTGTGAAAACATTTGGAATTCCAGCCAAAAGAACTCATCACGGAGAGAAAAACAACATTAATACGACTGCAGGTTTGTCCAACATGAGAACGAAACGAAACCCCCGCCCAGTCAGTGCATCAAAGCTAATCAGCGCTACTGTTAGCGAATCAAAGCTAATCAGCGCTACTGTTAGCGAGCGCTTTAGCCACTGTCCAAATACAAGCACGATAGTCCTGAGAACATTACTCAGGGCTTAGGACTATGTTACAGAGAAATGCTGCAGCGGTTTGACAAACAGTCGACAAGTTTCCCAAAAAAGCTGCTTCACTCCGACGGCGAGGAGGTTATATTTGAAAAGAAAAGGAAAAAGAACACAACATATGGCTACTCTACTTTTTGCAGTAATACAGTATTATCTGAATCCATACGTTTAATATAGAGTTTTTGTGAGGAAATATTTAACCAGAATAATGCAGATGAAATATCAATATTATTGTTATTGGGATATTTGTAAAGATGATGCTGTATATTGACTTTGAAAAAAAAATTAAATAAGGCCTAGTTCAAACACAGAACCTGGTGAGAGAGTAAGTTATGTTGAAAGGTTGAGAAGCTCAGATGGAAACAGTGTCCTAGAATATGTCGACCATTTAGTTTGCACTTTGTTTGGTATAAGGGGTTATTATTGAAGTTCAATACTCTAAGTTACAGTTTTCTTTTTATTGCCTACAGTGTTTGCATTATACTCAATATTATCGTTTCTCGCCATATTTTCTGAGACGATATATCGTCCTAAAAAAAAATATATATCGTGGCAGGCCTATGTGAGACCCTGTGAACTTTAACCTCACAGTGTCAGAAACATGTTTATTATTCTTTTCCCGTGTGTTTCAGGAGATGAAGGAGCAGCTGTCGAGTCCGTCTGCAGTGGCTCAGGCCGAGAAGAAGAACAGACAGGTCCACACTGGTCTATACACTCACATTACACAGATGTTTTAGAAAAGGCCTGACCCTCAGTGATAATCCTTAAACATGCGCAGGCTCTGATCTCGTCCGGGGAGCGATCCACGGGACTCGAGGCTCATCTGGTCTCGGCAAACTCCAGATACATCCAGGAGCAGCAGGAGCAGCAGCAGGTGCAGAGACCAGTCAATACATCACATACGGGGCAAGATTTAGCCTCCCCGCGTCTCCTCTATGGGGCCAAACGGGGGTGAAGCTAGAAGCGACCAAGCTCTTCCACGTTTTCCCTATTTAAATACGGTTACGTGAGTAGTTGCACGAGCCAAGTATTGCTGGGTCGCAGGTTCTAGAATGTGATGATGTCGCCGGACCCAGAGGGGGAGGAGCCAGTTTCTCCTATTAACTGCTTTACACTTTCACAAGTCGTAGCTAAAAAGAAAATGTATGAATTACAAAAAATATCATTAATATCAGTCACTGGGTCCATGATCTCTCTGTACAAGACCAAACATGTCCTCAAAAACTAAATTATTGTACCTGTATATAATATCAAAGGCCTTTAGAACGTGGTGATGTCACCTGAAATTCAGCAATAGTTACACAAAATTAAATATGTCGATTTTCTAAGAGGAGAACTATATTGTACGGCGTAATAACACCAGAAGCACTTCGACTTTAAAGGGATATTTCAGGAGTTTTGACACAGGGCCTCATTTCCTAGTTATCCAGTGTGTTGTTGATGTCTGGAGATATTTTTTTCTTAAATTCATGCAGTTTTTAGCTTTGCTAATGCTAGGCTAGTGCTAGGCTAACGCATGTCTATGGTATCGGCTATCTTGCATTAAAAACAGTCTGACCCGCTCCACAGTGCACCTGAGGTAAATCACTTATAACGCCAGACTAACGATATAAATGTCTGTCAATAGAGTAATAATTACCATTTTGCATTTAACATAACTTATATTTGAGCAGCATCTGCTTTGTGGGTGTAAGCTATGCAGCGGCGGAGTGATCTGCTAGGAAATAGTCCCTCATAATGCAGTACTTCATGTGATACAAGGTCCGTTATATTTCAGAAATGATTCTATCGACACAGACGTTTATCTCGTTAGTCTGGCGTTATAAGTGATTTACCTCAGGTGCTCTGTGGAGCGGGTCAGACTGTTTTTAATGCAGGCTAACTGATACCATAGACATGCGCTAGCCTAAGACTAGCCTGGCGCCACAAAGCTCTTCAAATATAAGAACTGCATGAATTTAAGAAAAAAAAATCTCTGGATAACTAGGAAATGATGCCCTATGTCAAAAATCCTGAAATATCCCTTTAACGCCTCATTTGAAAGCTAAGACCTGCAAAGCTGATCTAAGATTTTTCCTCTCGTTGTTGCTGCCTTGTCAGTTTTTGGACATAATATTTTTGTACTCTTTTTTTTTTGCGCTTTTGATGCTTATTTTATTGATTTTTGTCCCAATTTTCATCTCGATTTGCGTTTTTGTTACTTTTTCATCTCTTGCTTTGATGCTTTTTTTTTCCAAGAAGCTTTTAGATTTGGGTAAATCCAAACTGGAGCAAATTAGCTGATCCAGAAAGATCATGTCGTTTTCAGATTCTGCATTTTTGTATGTAAAAAAAAAATATATAATTGGGGATTTGACGTCACAGTGACCCGGCGGCTGCCTGGGTGGTTTCCTTATCAGCCCGGGGGCCTCGCTTTTAGGTTGTCACTTCTGATCTGTCTCCATGGTTACCGATACATTGCATCCAGAAAGCCTGGAAAACCTGAAATAAAATTGTCCCTGGAGCATCAGAGGCGCCACGCTGACCACTCACAGCCGCCGGGTCACTAGTGCACCTTTTGATAATGCCCCCCCTGATGTGAGGTCTGCTGTGTGTTCCAGTTGATCATGCAGGAGCAGGACGAGCAGCTGGAGCTGGTCTCTGGAAGTATCCGAGTCCTTAAAGACATGTCGGGGCGCATCGGCGACGAGCTCGACGACCAGGCCGTGTGAGTGAAGCATGAACGTGACCTTTGTGTGTCTCCGAGCTGTGAGGGAAACGTGCTCAACCGCTGGGTTTCAGGAGGGCAACTCAGAGGAGGGCAACTCAGAGGAGGGCAACTCAGAGGAGGGCAACTCAGAGGAGGGCAACTCAGAGGAGGGCAACTCGGAGAAGGAGCTCTCGTGGAAGCTGTAACGGTAGATCGGTCCAGAGCCAGATTTATTGGCAACAGGCAGAAAGAGGCTGTTCATACGTGTCATCAAGTCCACAGATCGTATTTATATCATACATGACGTGTACACGATGAATACATGATGTCTGGCCTTGGCACATTTTCTAATCGTATGAGAAAGATATAAAGCGTTTTACATCTAAGTGATCTTATCCCAGTATCAGTTCATGACGCGTGACCTCGTTCTCTTGAAACAAAGTTACAGTATGTGGGTTCTTCACATAAAGTCCACTCAAAACTAATTTAAGAGACTTTTTTTCACTCCCAAACCTGCATTGTCTACGTACTATAACGGGTGGGCAAACTAAGGCCCGGGGGCCAAGCGCGGTCCGCCTAGCCCTTCACTGGCCCACAGACGATGGTAAAGCCCAACATGCATCGCCTCAGGCCGGGCTCACACCTAGAGCGGCGGAAGAGAAGAGAGCGGCGAGCTTCCATTCCTTCCCTCTGCTGCCTGGCGACCGGAAAGAAGCCTCCGGAAATCCACACGAGCGGCGAGATACGGGCGGCGAGATACGGGCGGCGAGATACGGGCGGCCACAGTCAACGTTATGCAAATACTGAGCCATTACCAACGGCGACCACGAACCACAGAACATGATCTGACCGACGCCTGTGCGTAATTGGCTCACGCACTTCAGCTGCGTCTCAAACCCCACCTCCAACCCCCCCTCCAACCCCCCCTCCACCTCCACCTCCAACCCCACCTCCAACCCCACCTCAAACTCTCAAACCCCACCTCGAACCTCACCTCCAACCCCACCTCCACCTCAAACCCCACCTCAAACTCTCCAACCCCACCTCCGCCTCAAACTCTCCAACCCCAAACTCTCCAACCTCACCTCCAACCCCACCTCCACCTCAAACCCCACCTCAAACTCTCCAACCCCACCTCAAACTCTCCAACCCCACCTCCACCTCAAACTCTCCAACCCCAAACTCTCCAACCCCACCTCCAACCTCACCTCCAACCCCACCTCAAACTCTCCAACCCCACCTCCACCTCAAACTCTCCAACCCCAAACTCTCCAACCCCACCTCCAACCCCACCTCCAACCCCACCTCAAACTCTCAAACCCCACCTCCAACCTCACCTCCAACCCCACCTCCACCTCAAACCCCACCTCAAACTCTCCAACCCCACCTCCAACCTCACCTCCAACCCCACCTCCACCTGCTCCTGCACAAGGGGGGCCGGCGAAGGAAGTAGAGCAAGCTGAGCGACGGGAAGCGTTTTTTCCCCGCTTGGTCTGAGTCCGGCCTTAAACGGTGGAAAGACGGACTGAAAATAGTAATGAGTGAATCATGAAGAGAAGTTTCTGCAGATGTAGGAGAAGGAAGAGTTGTTTATGCTTTGACAGCGATGGTAATGCAAATCATGATTATTATTACCATTATACATTTGGTTATAATTTCAATGATCATTACTACAGCATAGTAATGATCATTATTATCATTATACATACACACACACCATGGGCGTCGGAACCATTCATTGTGAGGGGGACATTGACTTCACATTTACTAGTTTAGACGGGACCTTTTGAACAGGCTCCCCGAGGGCAAACAATTAAATCTGACCCGCGGCTTATTTTCCATTAAAAAATGATATATTAGTTGGCTTTATTGGCGCCAGTGTGAAGCGAGTGATGAAACTGATGTAGCGCAAGTTTGGGGAAACTGCACCGGGCTAGCACGAGTGTTCAACCGGTCAACACGCCCGTTAAACCTCGCGGTCTGGAGTCCAACGTAACCAAATAACATCTGAATTATTCATCTGACGGATAAATGTTTGCTTCCTTTACCCCTTCACAAGCGGGAACAAAAGGTTGAAGAAGCGGTTAAATTAAAAATGGGGTCAATACCTAAAAAATATATATAATAATAATAATAACAACAACAACAACAACAACAACAACAACAACAACAACAACAACAACAACAACAACAACAACAACAACAACAACAACAACAACAACAACAACAACAACAACAACAACAACAACAACAACAACAACAACAACAACAACATTGATTAATGTTTATTAATGATATATTGTCCTGTATGAAGTTGAGGAGGAGGGATTCTGTATCAGAGGAGGAGAAGTCGAGGCAAAAGTGCTGATGTGTGATATGGTAATCAGTTGCTTTGACTTCCAGTTCATGAGGATAGTTTTCTTGGAGATTGTATTATTCTAATCATCAGTTGAAGATGATGTTTATTGTCCATTCTGGAAAACTAAAAAATATTCACAAGGTCAAAGTGTAAATGAAAAGAGCGTTCACTTCCTATCGAGTGGCGTTTCTGATGAAGGTGTTTCCGCTCTGATGATGTGAATACATGAACACGTGGTCAGACTCCGCCTCCTCCGGGCGTTCCCCGACCGCGGACGACTTTGCTAATGTGGATTTCTCTCTCGTTTGTCGTTCAGGATGTTGGAAGACTTTGGAGACGAGATGGACCAGACGTCGTCTCGAATGGACTCGGTGTTGAAGAAGTTGGAGAAGGTGTCTCACATGACGAGCAGTGAGTGATACGGAAACCTAAACCCCAAAACAGTTTATTTATTCCATTTGATTTCTTTTGCGTTTGTATCATTCGTTTGATGTGAAACAACCAAGAAAATCCCTTCAACGACAAAAGGGCAGAAAAAACACTTTCCATGTTGTCCGTATATTCCCCTCCCCCCCCCCATTTTTAAAACAGTTACAAATATTTTCTCTGAGGGATTTTGGATCTTGTTTAGTTTTTTAATAAACTAGTTAAACATTCAAATTTTACCTTTTGTTTTTTGCCCAACCTTTTATTTATGTTAGTGGTGGGACTCGATTAAAATGTTTCATCGAGTTAAGTACGGCCTTTGTAATTAAAGCAGAACTAGGTAACTTGTTTACTTTAATAAATCCTCTCCGTGGTCCCTCTGGGGGTAATACAAGTGTTAATGGGATGATTGGGGGGGTCTTTCATCTCCCCCTGGTGTCTCTGACCAGAAAACCACAATTACAACTTTCCTGCTCCAGCTTGGAGGCCCCAATACACACTAATAGAATCACGAAGAAGCTAACAGGCTAACGGGCTAAGCTAACTGCGGGCTAGCGCCACTTAAACAGTATTTACAGCCAAGTCTGAGTGAAAAAAATTAAAATTAATCTCCATTGTGTAATTGGATGAACGAGATCCCTCTGTCCCTTTGCCTTTTCTGTCAGCGTAGGATTTACTCTCACGGACGATTAATGAGTAAAAAAACACAACATGCTACGACACCTGCAGTGGCGCTTGCGGCCTCTAGGGGGCCGAGTTACTTAGTTCTGCTTTAACTAATTGTTCTATTTTGTCCACTCTTTTCCAATTTTTTTTCAAGGTATAATTTTTCTCACATTTTATTCCCCACTTTTTTCTTTTTTAGCCCCGAATTTTGCGACTTTCCCCCAAATGTTTCTCAAATTTACCCCAATTTTTCCACTTATCCCCATTTTCTAGCTTTTTTTTGTTCTTTTTCCCCACATTTATTCCCAACTTGTGTTTCACTTTTTCTCTTTTAAATTTCGACGCCCATCAGCATCAAAGCTGAATATATTTTATATTTCTTTTCAGCACCTGCTTTCGATACCCGTAAAACAAAACCTTTTTTTCTCGATACCACACTGGTCAGTGAGTGATACAGTACTGAAAGTATTACTACGTCAGTTTGATACTTCTAAAAATACCTCTAGAGACGGACTCTCTGCGGGGCCGGTCCGGCCGGTCGTCCCGGTTCAGTCGCTGCTGTCGGTAACGTTTAACCCGTCACTAATGTGATGTAAGGAAACGCTGAGTCAGAGTGAAAACCCCGGGAATTTACCTTCATGTAAGATTTACTACTCGATGACACCGCTGTGGGACGGGGGGGGGGGGGGGGTTGGAAAAGATGGTAAAAGAATGTTGGAAAAGAGTGGAGTATTTTTGTGAAAAATATGGAATAAAGTGAAGGGAAAGTGTGAAACAAAATGGGAGAAAATTTGGGTTAAAAAAAAGGGAAACATTTCAGAAAAGAAAGTGGTAAAATATGGGGGGGGTAATGTGGGACAAAAATTGGGAGAACGTGGGGAAGAAAATGGAGAAACATTTTTGGAAAAGAGAGTGAACAAAAAGTGAAGAAAAAATGAGAAAATTGTCAGAAAAGAAAGTGGAACATTTGAGTGATTAAAGGTGATTATTATTTTTATTTTATTTTAGAAAATGGGGAATTTTGGGCTAGAATTGGGAAAGATTGTTGGAAAAAGTGGGGGGGAAATTACAAAATTGGGTGGAAAGTGTTTTTATTTTTTTTGCCCTTTTGCAGTAAACTCTTTTGGAGCGACAAAGTCCCCAAAATATTTAAATATTCTTTTTTGTCATATCGCCCTGTACGTAACAATAAAGTACGTCTATGTTTAACGATGGCGTTTGTGGTTTCAGGCCGGAGACAGTGGTGCGCCATCGGAGTTCTCGTCGCCGTCATGGTCGTCGTCCTCATCCTCTTCTTCACCCTTTGAGCCCGCCCCGCTAAGCCCCGCCCACTCCCGGGTCAGCCCTCCCCGCTAAGCCCCGCCCACTCCCAGGGCAGAAAACGCTCCTGATTGGACACGCCACTCGCCTCTTTCACGAAGAGTCAAACCGGGGACTTTGAGGAGGAGGGAAGAGAGCGGCCATTTTGAACGCCGCGCTGGAATCGAGCCACTGCAGTTACTTTACTTTTACTTTTGGGGCTTTGATTATTTCAGATCTGTCGTTTTTAGGAGAGATGGAACTGGTCAAATATTACTCCAATACAAGGCAAAGTTGCTCAGACAAATATCGACTTTAGCGAAAGTACTAAAGTATAAAAGTACTTGTAAAAAGTACAAATCTGTTTGAATAAGTGCCACGTAAAACCATTCACACATATTTACCTCCTGTACGGCAGCACGACGGGGACAAACTCCTTTGTTGTGACATAATACACTGACAACACGTCTACATAGCGCCACCTACTGCTCCGGAGTGTGCGTCACAAGACACTGCAGCTAATATTGTACTTTTTACATGAGTGAAGTAGAAAGTATTGTATTTATCTTTCAAATGTAGTGGAGTAAAAGTAACACAGACCCTGAACTGGCACAGCGGTTAGCACTTCACAGCTAGAAGGTCCCGGGTTCGATTCCCACCTGGACGGGGCCTTGCTGTGTGGAGTTTGTAGGTTTCCTCCGGTTTACCCTACCACTGAAAACATGTACAATAGGTTAATCCTCCAGCCAGGTGGTTTTGACCATCGCATCTGGAGATGGATCCCTGGGCGCCGCACTGCCATTGCCCACTGCTCCTCATGAGTCGCCCCGGCGGCAGCGAAGGACGGGTCAAATGCAGAGGACACATTTCCCTATGGGGACAATAAAGTCCAGCTTAAAGGGACAGTACCCAACTCTGAACCCTTTTAGTCCAAATGTGATGAAATGGGTGTTTTTACCGTCACAGAAAAGGTAAACCCTGTTTGTCACAGTGACTATTTGGGTTGAGCAAACACAACAAATCAAAATATGGGTCAAACTTCAAGCATCGGGCAGATTTGTTTAGTTTTTCCCCCCAAATGACTTATTTTACAACATATTTTATGGGGCAAAAATAATGTTACCCTACAAAAAGAAAACAAAAGTAAGGTGTACTGTAGGTCCTTTAACCTTAACTACTCAAGTAAAGTACAGACCCTTTAAAAGTGCAGTACTGTAGTAAATTTACTTCGCTCCGGGCCACCTCTGTCTGAATGTGGGCTGGGTACCGATACATTTTTCAATATGACACCTGGTTCACGATGCCGATACTTGAATGAGCAGCTCGAACTGGTGGCACAGTGGTTAGCGCTCGTGCTTCACAGCTAGAAGGTCCCGGGTTCGATTCCCACCTGGACGGGGCCTTTCTGTGTGGAGTTTGCATGTTCTCCCCGTGTCGGCGTAGTACTCCGGTTTCCCCTACCACCAAAAACACGTACAATAGGCCGGGATGAATGGTGTGTGTGAATGAATGGTGGTCAGAGGGACCGTTGGGGCTTCTGTCAGTCTCCCCCAGGGGAAACTGAAGCTAACGTGGCTCATCATCACCGAGTGTGGAGTGAATGTAAAATGCTCTCATGTAAAGCGCTTTGTAAATAAAGATCTTCTTCTAGAACCAGGAAACAGAAAAATAAGGCTAATTTGTTTCCATTTTACATAAAAGGCAACATGACTGCAGGCTTAATACTGGTACATATTAGCAAGTCGATTTATGTTTACTCAATTATTACATTATTTTAAGTAAGTACTTGTTTTATAGATGAGCTTTGCCCCACCCACCCTGTAATGCCTTTTCTCCGGACCCCACGTTGGGAACCACTGATCTAAATATTTTTTGGATACCAGTATGTTTTATCCAATTCTATACTGGTATCGTTTAACAGTACCCAGCCCTAGTCAGGGATTAAGAGAGGACTTTTTGACTGAGCAGAACTGTAGTTTTCCAAATCTCTGGGCCGTGAATATTCGACGAGTTGAAATTCCATGGTTTCGTTTCAATTCTATTTACACTCAAAGTACTTCATTGCTTGAGTAGAGGTACAGATACTACCAGGCGAAGTTTGTGAAAGTACAAAAGTGGGGGTTAAGAGGTTAAACACGTGTTAGGAAAAATAACTACTGCTTCATAAACGGGAATACTGTCTGTACGGCAACGCTACATCTGCACAGCGCCACCTACTGCTCTGGAGTGTGCGTTATCAGGCTTTAAACTGCACAAAACACACGGACATGGACTTTTTACTGACTTCACAGAAACGCAGTGGTGTAGGAAGCTCCATATTTGTCTCTCGAACGTAGTGAGCTCTCGACACAAACCGTACATTTACTTTTTACTTCACTGTAGAGGAAAATTGAGATGGCACCGGATTTATATGTGAGATCACCAGATTCTACGCCACCAATCGAGTCTGTGCCCGTTAGATTTGGCGAAACTTACCTTTTTTTGTTTTTTTTTTATCGCCTAAATAGGAAATCTCCATCAACTCTTTTACCCCAAAGTGCGAGCAGTGGTTGGACCCAAAGGGAGTGGGGCTTTTCAGTGTTGCCTTAAATCCTGTACATTTTTGTAAAGTGGTCGTGAATCGTGCCTCAATGAACTAAAACAATGGCTGCTGTAACATAAACGCCGCTTGATCCAGAACGCCCGATGTCGTTGTAAGACATTCAGCTGGTTTTAGTCTAGATTAGCCTCGTTTTTGGTTTGTTTTTCTCCGGCTTCATCTTTACCAGACGCTAAAGGCCGCTCTGGCATTATTCATAATCTTAGAGCGCCCTCTAGTGGCCACTCCTGTACAACACCGTCGACCTTTCAGCGCCGATGATCGTGTAAAAAGCTTCTGTGACGAGTTTTATCAGTGGACTATTGTATTTTGCCAAAGGATTGTCCCGACTGTAACACATTGTAAGATTAGAGTGAGTTTGAGGGATCTGTGATGAAACGACTGTATGTTTGCCACGTGCTTGGAGAACAACGGTGTGGATCCAAACGCTTTTCATATTGTGTGGGGGATGATGTATTAAAATGCCTTCTTTTTATACGTTTGTGCCGCTGTTATTGACGTTTGAACATTCTTCAAATATGAGTTTTAAATCTATCGCAACGTGCAGGATGTAAGAAAGTTTGGACATGATTAACCGGCAAACTCCACGTCAAATCAAACTTTATTTATAAAGCGCTTTTCATACAAAATGTAACACAAAGTGCTTTACAGTGCTTAAAAATCATTAAAATCGTCCCCACCAGCAAATATACATAAATAACTACAACCCCCCCCCCCCCCCCGCACACACAGACACATATACGTACAGACAGCCAGCAGTTAAAAGTCTTAAATAAAAATGGACATAGAGTTGAGTACGTAAGGCTGGGTACAGATGGACCGAAAGAGGAAACATCATCCAAGGAGCGTCTGCACCAGGAGCAGCCCATCGCCCACAGCCACAGAGCGCCACCTGAGGGGGCCCGGAGGAGGTGTAGGAGAGACGTCCTACTTCCATCCAGGCACCCCCAGGAGAGCGCCCGCATAGCCGCAGCCAACCAGCACTCCTGGGGCAGAGGGCTCCCTCAGAGGAACCACTGGGAGAACATAAAAAATAAATAAATATTTAATAAGAGATACATTAAGAACAGCTAAAACTGTGCGTGAAATAGCACAGGATAAAAAGAGGGAAACTAAAGAAATAATAGAACTAAAACCGGTAAATAAGGTTAATATAAGTAAATATCAGTTCAAAGCTAAGCTAAAAAGGTGGGTCTTGAGCCTGCTCTTAAAAACATGAACGTTCTCTGTGGTCCTGAGCTCCTCCTCAGGTCGTTCCAGAGGCGAGGGCCATAATATTGGAAAGACGCCTCGCCGTGAGTCTTTCTGTTGACTTTAGGAATAACTAGGAGACCCCTGCCAGAGGAGCGAAGGGACCGTGAAGGCTCATATAGTAAAATCAGTTCTGAAAGATAAGAAGGACCAAGACCATTAAGACATTTAAAAACCATTAAAAGAACTTTAAAATCGATCCTGAAACACACGGGGAGCCAATGCAGCGACTCTAAAACCGGTGTAATGTGGTCCCGCCTCCTGTAATGTGGTCCCGCCTCCTGGTCTTCAGGACACGAGCTGCTGAATTTAGTAAAAGTTGTAAACCTGAGATCCTCTTTTGGGGAAGACCAGAGAGCAGGGCATTACAGTAGTCGATACGACTGGTGATAAAAGCATGCATGAGCGTCAGGGTTTCTGTTTCACTCATTCATGCATTCGGGCGGCACGTTAGCGCTCTTACCTCTCAGCAAGAAGGTCCTAGGTTCGATTCCCACCTGGACGGGGCCTTACTGTGTGGAGAATACAAATATCTTTATATTAAAATGAGTTAAAATACAGTCAATAAGAGTGCTTTCAGACAGAACAGTCAAGGTGGAGGCCTGTTTCACACGGAGGCTGTTCCAGACCTTTGCTGCATGAACCTGAGCTTCAGCCTCACCGTGTTTAGTCGTGACCCTGACCAGCACCAGGAGACCCCTCCCTGGTGCTGGCCAGGTGTTGGCGCAGATGTGTGCAGTCCCAAAGCTACACACGTAGTTTACCACCATTGAGTGTGGAGTGAATGCGCTTTGTGTCTGTGAAAGGAACTCTACAAATAAAGTCCTTCCTTTCTTCCTACATTGAATGAATCATTAACCTCTTGTCATTAACTGAGTGCATTTTCGGCTTTACCCAAATCTTTTAAGCTGTACAGGACTCATTTCCCATTGACATAGCACGGTCTCCACGGCAACAGTTTGAAATTGTTTGCCTCTATCTGTGTCACTTTCTGTGGGTGTAACCATGAATGATAAATACCCTTGTCAGAAAAAGGAAAGGATTAGACACCAATTTCCAGATAACATATGTACATTTTGTCAAATTGATATAAAATCTCAAAAACACTTCTTTTATGAATGTAGCAATGTGAAGACATTTCGGGTTGATTTATATAATTGGTTGAAGGTAAAGAACGACGCACCCGTGCTAGATTATAATAGTGTCAAATTTGGTGTATTTATGAAAGATAAACAAATAGAATATATGTATAATAATGTGATAATTGAGTACCCAATTTTGTTTCTTTTTTTAAAATGAATTGGTGTCCTTGTATAAGTCTCTTAAAATTCTACCGTGTAAAAGTGCCTTAAAACTATGTGAAAAATTATCTGAAAATACACTCAACAAGAATATAAACGCAACACCTTGGTTTCTGCTCCATGTTTCATGAGATGGACTTAAAGATCTAAAACTCATTCCAGATTCACAATATTACCATTTCTCTCAAACATCGTTCACAAATCAGTCCAAATGTGTGATAGTGAGCACTTCTGCTTTGCTGAGACAATCCATCCCACCTCACAGGTGTGCCACATCAAGATGCTGATCCGACATCATGATTAGTGCACAGGTGTGCCTTATACTGCCCACAATAAAAGGCCTTATTGCTTTATTGGGGGTCTGGGGACTCCAGTCAGTATCTGGTGTGACCTCCATTTGCCTCATGCAGTGCAACACATCTTCTTCACATAGAGTTTATCAGATGGTCCATGGTGGCCTGTGGAATGTTGGTCCACTCCTCTTCAATGGCTGAAGCTGCTGGATATTAGTGGGAACTGGTCCACGCTGTCGTATTCTGCTGCTGCTTGACCGGCGAATGTTTATTTGAGCAGTTCGTCGGCTCTAAAGGACTGGGCCGAAGCAAAAGGCTTATACGCTCCACCAAAAATAAAAACAATAACATTTTCATTTAACAATCAAAGCACAAAACACAACAGCTGTTTCATTTCTTGTACAATGTCTAGTACAGAGCAAGAAACAAATGATCGTTAATATATTTCTTACAAATTGTTACTAAAGCCAAACATTAGTACATTACTGACATCACTAGTGTAACATTAAGTCACTATTGTAATGTTATAAAGGCTCGTTACTATGCAGCATAGATATTATACTCCGTGATCCTGATACTTCCCAGTTGTCATTACCTCAGTATAATATCAATTTGTGTACAATTTTTTTTTCTTCTTTCATGTATAATGTTTTATGAAAGCCCTACATAGTGTAATGCATTAAAAAGCATTAATATTTATTATACTCCGAGATCTTGCTACTTCCCAGCTGTCATTACCGTCCTCCATATAATTTTTATTTGAGTTTAATTAATTATTATTATTATTATTTATTGATTAATTTATTTCTTTATTTGAGTTATGTGTGAAGTATGATGTAGCCCTGCTCAGTGTGGTGCATTAAAAAGCCAGAGTGTAGAGCGGGCCAGTTGAAGACGGCAGTAGCTCTCCACCAACAAACCTCCACACAGCTGCCCTAACAGCTGATTTTGTAGATGATGTTCCTATGCTGAGTGGTGCATTAACAGACAAGGTTTTGAGCCCATTGGGAGGATTCCTCTCAACAGATCCATAACCTGCCAACCCTAATTCTCCATTTATAATTTGAGCAATAGAATGACAACCGTTCCAAGCAGCAACACTCTTCCAGATTATAGAGGAAAAAATACACATAATTGATCCCACTGCTCCCCCTAGTGGCAACATATTTCTTCCTCTATATATTTCAAAAGTCTTTAGTTTGTATTTATATTTGAACAGGTTGATGTTTGGACATCGTTTCAACTCCATCTCCAGTTTATTCCACAATTGTTCACCATTAACTGTTGGACTAAAACTTGCCAAAGTTGTGCTTTGTTTCTGAATCCTAAAGTTTAATTCATCACGTAATTCATAACGACCAGTACGTTCTTGGAACCTTCTTTGTATTTGACTTGGTAACAGTTTATACCTTGCTTTGTATAACATCTGTACAGTTTGGAACTCAACAATGTCACAAAACTTCACGAAGTAGAATTATGCTGTACCACAACATGTAACAATATCTCTACTCTATAAAAATGAAAGACAACTGAGCGACAGTGGCATTTTTATTTACTCGCGATCATTGCTCGAGAAGCGAAACACGGCCCCAGGTTTATGTGAAGAAACCAGACGTCGCTGTCGAAGGATTTACTAAAGATCTGCTTCACTCCTCAGACTAAATGAACCCATCAAAGAGGGAAACAACCGTGACAGCTATATTTGAGGAACATTTTGACCCCTGTTAATAGCGCTTTCTTTGTTTTTATGTTCGAGTTTTAGCGGCAGGTCTCAGCCTTTGCAAAGTGTCTTATTAAGGCCGATGAATAGTAGATAAAAGCTAAAGTCTAAAGTTTTGTTTAGCAACCGTTTTGTGAAAAGTGTTACGGTTGCTAAACACTCACTTTTGCAAGTGGCGCTGCCACTTTTCATTGTTAAAGTAATGAAGGAGAAAGTTCAGCAATTTCTCTCTGTTTTCTGGGGCTTCGAACATGACCAAATAAGGGCGGTTCCAAAGATGGAACTCCTTTATCTGACCTTATTCCAT
Source organism: Proterorhinus semilunaris (assembly GCA_021464625.1). Taxonomy (NCBI): domain Eukaryota; kingdom Metazoa; phylum Chordata; class Actinopteri; order Gobiiformes; family Gobiidae; genus Proterorhinus; species Proterorhinus semilunaris. Next base: position 4,676,546 of record CM038349.1, read on the forward strand.
ATAAGGTCAAACAGTTCGCAGCCCCTGCACTCACAACGCTGTGACATCACCTGCATGCGCCCGTCGCCTAGTAACCAAACCAAACATTCCGCTGCATCTGATTGGTCGATGACACTCTGTCCATTTGACGTCTCATTAGAGCAGTCACTCACTGAGCAGTCACTCACTGAGCAGTCACTCACTGAGCAGTCATTTGTCAAACGGTATCAGCTCCAGTCTTGCCATTTTCTCGTTTTTCTGCACCGCGGGTAGAGATTACAGCAACTGAGCCGAATATCTTAACAACTGGAGCGTTTGTGGTCACTTTAGTGTGTTGTTTTTATTCATTTGTGGTTATTTTTGTGACGCCGTGTCTGACAAACAGAACATGGCAGACTCTGAGATCGAAAGGTGCTCAAAGGCCAAATTTGCCAAGCTGAGAGCATTCCTTGAACTAGCAACGCAACAAAGGCAATGTGTCCAGCGCCGCTTTACGGAAAATATACCGAACACAACCCTGGGCGACTATTGCCAAGACCCTGTCCCTGGGCGTCAGACTTTGGAGAAACTGCCCAATAATGAAGGGGAACGGGCTGGGCAGGAGTTAGTCGGGTCAAAAGCTGGAGAAAAAGACAGTTTGGAGGAAAAAGAGCCAGAGACTTCCAAAGAGATGTGTTTGGAAAAAGTCAACGACATTGAGAAGGAGCTTGTGGCATTGAAATGTCAGAAAGACGCTTTTCAAGAGGAAATCAAACTTGCCAAATTAAGGAAGGCAGAGCAAGAGGCGTGTAAAGAGCGCTGCGCCCAGGTCGAAGCAGAAAAACGTGTCATTTGCTGCAAAAACAAGGCGCTACAAGACGAACTGGAGGAGATTAACAGCAAACTTGAACCACAGTGGACTATTGAATACTCTTCTGAACTTTATATCGAGATGACGCGTCTGAAAATGGAAACAGGAGAGTTGCAGGAGGAAGTCAAACAAGCTAAATCCACACTGGAAAAGCAGGACGCCATGAAACAGCATGTTCTGGAGATGGAAGGCGTGAGAAATGTTCTTCGTGAGGGAAAGGACATCGTGAAGGAGAACCTGACGTTGAAAAGCCAGACAGACAATTTGCAGGAAGAAATTTATCTTACCAACTCAATACAGGAAATGCAAGAAGAGTTAAAAGAGCTCTGCTCCCAGGTCGAAGCAGAAAACCACATCATTTCCTGCAAAAACAAGGCGCTACAAGACGAATTGGAAGAGATTAACAGCAACATTGAACCACAGTGGAGTGTGGGGTACTCTGTAGAACTCATGACTGAGAATGCGGAGCTGAAAAGGGAAACTGGAGCTTTGCAGGAGGAAATTAAACAAGCTAAATCCAAACTGGAACTGCTGCCTGCCATGAAACAGCAGATTCTGGAGATGGAAGGTGTCAGAAATGGTCTTCGTGAGGGAAAGGAGGCCGTTCAGAATGAACTCACCCAGCTTTGTGAAAAACTAGAGCCAGAGACTTCCAAAGAGATGTGTTTGGAAATAGTCAACGACATTGAGAAGGAGCTTGTGGCATTGAAATGTCAGAAAGACGCTTTTCAAGAGGAAATCAAACTTGCCAAATCAAGGAAGGCAGAACAAGAGGCGTGTAAAGAGCGCTGCGCCCAGGTCGAAGCAGAAAAACGTGTCATTTGCTGCAAAAACAAGGCGCTACAAGACGAACTGGAGGAGATTAACAGCAAACTTGAACCACAGTGGACTATTGAATACTCTTCTGAACTTTATATCGAGATGGCGCGTCTGAAAATGGAAACAGGAGAGTTGCAGGAGGAAGTCAAACAAGCTAAATCCACACTGGAAGAGCAGGGCGCCATGAAACAGCAGGTTCTGGAGATGGAAGGCGTGAGAAATGTTCTTCGTGAGGGAAAGGACATCGTGAAGGAGAACCTGACGTTGAAAAGCCAGACAGACAATTTGCAGGAAGAAATTTATCTTACCAACTCAATACAGGAAATGCAAGAAGAGTTAAAAGAGCTCTGCTCCCAAGTCGAAGCAGAAAACCACATCATTTCCTGCAAAAACAAGGCGCTACAAGACGAATTGGAGGAGACTAACAGCAACATTGAACCACAGTGGAGTGTGGGGTACTCTGTAGAACTCATGACTGAGAATGCGGAGCTGAAAAGGGAAACTGGAGCTTTGCAGGAGGAAATTAAACAAGCTAAATCCAAACTGGAACTGCTGCCTGCCATGAAACAGCAGATTCTGGAGATGGAAGGTGTCAGAAATGGTCTTCGTGAGGGAAAGGAGGCCGTTCAGAATGAACTCACAAAGCTAAGTGACAAACTAGAGCCGGATGTTTGTGTGGAGCTGTGTTTGGAAAGAGCCAACGACATCGAGAAGCAGATCTCGGCGTTGAGGAGCCACACGGGCGTTTTGCAGAGTGAGTTGGAGGGCGTCAAAGCCAAACTCCAACAGCAAACGTCCCTGAAGGAGCGCTGTCTCGAGCTGGAAGCCGAGAGCCGACACGTTCAAGACAAAAATGAGTTGCTACGGCGAGAGATTTCCCAAACGACTGGGGAACTCTTTAAGGAGAGAAGCTGTATTCATAAACTCGAGACGACTCAAGTGTTGAAGCGCGTCCTTGACAGTGAAAACGAGCAGCTGCTGAAGCATAAGGAGAAACTGGAGAAAGAGCTTAAAGTGCAGAAGACCACCGGCTTGGAGTACAACAAGCAGCTCCATGTAGTGTACAGTCAGAGGGGCGACAATGACAGGCTACACCAATACGTGGATACGCTGGTGGCCGAGATCAGGTACCAGAAAACACAACGAGACCACTACAAAGACAAGGCCAAGAAAGACGCACAGGTAAAAGCTAAGAACAAGCAGCTCAAGAAGACTATGGTGCGGCTTCAGAAGGAGCTGGAGAAGCTTGGACCTGTGGAGGAGGAGGTCGAGAACTTCACACATGGCGTGGACACGGAGCGGGAGGAAAACCGCTCCCTCCACGATCAAATCCGAGTCCTGAACGAGAAGATAACGAGCAAGAAGATGCTGCAGGTCCGTCTGAAGAGCCTGAAAGCTGAGCGGGAGTGGTTGCTGCAGAAAAGGCGCGGCCTGAACCAGGAGCTCTCAAAGGTAAGAGACATTCGGCTGGGGCAGCTGCCGTTACACGAAGAGAAAAGGAAGTGGGACGAGGAGAACGAGCGCCTGCTGCAGCATAACACGGAGCTGCGTGGACAGTGGGAGGAGATGTTTGTGGAAACCCTCAGCGCAGAAGTCCAACAGGATTTAACCAACGTCGCAAAGACTCAGAGTGACGAGATGGACCGGCTGAACAAAGAGCTGACGGAGGAGATCGAGGAGTTTAGGAGCAGCGCACAGTGAGGAGATTTTTATGTGAAAACACCTTCAGGACAAAGGCCAGAGTCGTGTTGCAGTTAATGAAACCAGTTCACATTATGTCCATCGTAAAGTCTTAGTTCAGTGAATATTGTTACTAGGGACGTCAAGATTATCCGGTTTTACGATGACCACGATTATAAAAGGACGCGGTAGTTATTCCATAAGAATTTTAGAAGCCACAGTTTACCGCGAAATGTTTCACGCTGACGCACGAGCCGCTGCACGTCATAAACAGCGTAAACTCACCGGGAGTTGAGCGAGGCAGGAGGACGCTCTCCTCCAGTGTTGTATCCACACAAAAACGATTGAAGTCAGCAGAGTGGGACCTCTTTAGGATCCAATAGATGACCGAGGCGTTGTTGTTGTCGATGGACGTCCGTTATGCAAACCCTGTCGTCAGGAAGTTGCAGCAAAAGGCGCTGATATCGGCCACGTCGAATATAAACAACATCTTGGAGATAATCCTTCACTGTGAATGTCCAGGTCGAGGTATCGAACTGCATAATTCCCAAAAAAGTCCAAATGTTCGGAAATAGCCACAACTGGCTCAGGATGTAACAAAAAGCCAACGCTCTGCTTCAGCGACAGAAAGGAAAGTGAAACCGCACATGTGGAAAACAGCTGTTCAAAAGAGTCTCCTTAGTCACTTTGTAAAAACGTTTCATTCTCTGTTCATCAAAAATAATGAAGCAACAGCTTAACTTTTGAGAACATAAAACCGAGCCATAGCTTGTGGCCTAATAATATATAGTAAAATAATGATGATAATTATGGTCATTATAAAGAAGTAAAGTTGACATTGTTTTGTATTATTCAATGTAGGCCTATTTAGTTTAATGCAAAACAATCTTAAAGCATTTTTCATTTATAGAAACAGTGAATGTTTACAAGTTTACAAGTATTAAAAAGCTTTTTAAAGACAAAAACTAAAAATATCAGTTATTTCCTTTCATTCGGGGAATAATCGTGAATGATCGTAAAATCGCAATTTTTTTTTTTTCACAATAATCGTGACTCAAAAAATGGAAATCGTGACACCCCTAATTGTTACAGTAAAGACAATTCAGACGTTTGCAGCAACCAGTCGGTTTTGTCAAGCTCATGCCTTCACGATCTGATGGTTATATGAAAGCATTAGTTTAAACGGGTCGGCTCTTTGGACCTTGGGTTTCAGTCTCTTGATCGTGCAGCTTTACTGACCAAGAACAAAAAACCCAGGTCAAAAGAGCTGTCCCATTTAAACTAATGCTTTCATATACAGTAACCACCAGCTCATAAAGGCTTGACAAAACCAACTGGTGCTTTCAAACGTCTGAATTGTCCTCACTGTGGCCAAACCGCCTTTGCTCTGCCCGATCCCATCTTGGAAGCTAAGCAGGAAGGGCCTGGTTGGTAATTGGATGGGAGACCATTTAGGAACACCAGGAAGCCTGGGTGAATGTATTGGGTGAGTGGTTGGTGGTGGTCGGAAGGGCCAGAGGACAGACTGGTTACCTCACGGAAGTCAGTCTACCCCAGGGCAGCTTTGGCCACCACAGTAGCTTACCACCATCGAGTATGGAGGGAATGACTGAATTCAGGGCCATTATGTAAAGTATTCACGCCGACGGACTTAAGTACACCATTACTACAATAGGTAAGGCTTAGGGTTATCCTAAGCTGAAATCCTCATCCAGGCTTTCATCACTTCCAGACTCGACTACTGCAATAGCCTCCTCTACGGACTTCCCACCACTCATCTCCAAAAACTGCAATACATCCAGAACTCTGCTGCCCGCCTCCTCACCCACACCCGGTCCAGAGAACACATCACCCCCGTCCTCCAACAGCTCCACTGGCTCCCCGTTCAATATCGCATTCAATACAAGCTCCTCCTCCTCACCTACAAGTCCCTCCATAACCTGGCCCCGCCCTACCTCACCGAGCTCCTGCAACAATACCAACCCACCCGCCACCTCCGCTCAGCCGGCACCACCCCCACCACCCGCACTAACCGCCGGACCTTGGGGGACCGAGCCTTTGCCATCGCCGCCCCCACCCTCTGGAACTCACTCCCACTGCCCATTAGAAACTCTGCCTCACTTTCAACCTTTAAATCAGGACTCAAAACCCACCTGTTCAAACTAGCTTTTCTTTAAACCCCTCTTTTTGTTTTGTTTTTCCCCATGTGAAGAGTCTTTGAGTGTCCAAAAAAGCGCTATACAAGTTTGACGTATTATTATTATTATTATAGTAAGACCTTTTACACAGTTAGCATACAATATTCAGGGAGACAGTAACAGACATTTTCAAATACTGACAAACCCAATGTTGTAAATTTGCGGACCTTCCACACATTATTGTTCTATTCTCTAGTTCTACACGAGAAATATTTTAGTATAGGTATCGGAAAAGTACTGGTATCGGAAAAAAAAATGTAACAGCACCCAGCCCTAAATAGCAGTGATCTATCACCGTAGCAACAAGGGCACCCACAAAACACTGTGTACACAAATATTTACGGGCTAATATGCAAATAACGTCCTTCAATCTTTGGGAAGACCATTTTCGCCTCCATTAACGCCTCTCGTGTGGCTGACGTGTTGATTAATGTACACACTAATGGAATCACAAGGAAGATGCTAACAGGCTAACGGGCAAAGCTAACTGCGGGCTAGCGCCGCTTAAACAGTATTTACAGCCAAGTTTGAGTGAAAAAAATTATCTCCATTGTGTAACTGGATGAACAACATCCCTCTGTCCCTTTGTCTTTCCTGTCAGCGTAGTATTTACTCTCACGGACGATTAATGAGTAAAAAAAACACAACATGCTACGACACCTGCAGTGGCGCTTCTGGCCTCTAGGGGCATGAGTTACTTAGTACTGCTTTAATGAAGGAGAAGCAGAACAAGTGGAATGCTTTTTAATGTCTTAGTGTTTCATATGCAAGATTTTTAAAGCCACGGACTCAAAGAATGTACACATTAATTACTTCAAGCTATTCTAACATTCTAACGAACACAGGAATTAGCGGAAATGTGGATATTTTAACTTCTTAAAGGGATATTTCAGGATTTTTGACATAGGGGCTCATTTCCTAGTAATCCAGAGTGTTGTTGATTTCGGGAGATTTTTTTTATTCATACAGTTCTTATATTTGAAGAGCTTAGTGGCGCTAGGCTAGTGCATGTCTATGGTATCAGCTAGCCTGCATTAAAAACAGTCTGACCCGCTCCATAGTGCACCTGAGGCAAATCACTTATAACGCCAGACTAACCATATAAACGTCTCGGTTGATTGAGTATTTATTTTTAATATAACCAGTTTGCTTTTAAATGGACTTACATTTGAGCAGCATCAGCTTCCTGGTTGTAAGCTACGCAGCGGCGGAGTGATCTGCTCGGTTACCGGATCTACAGTAGTTTGGAGGACAACCCGATGATATTGAAGAGGTTTTTAATGCAGGCTACTAGTTACCATAGACGTGCGCTAGCCTAGCACTAGCCTAGCTCCAATAACTCCTTAAACATAAGGACTGCATGTATTCCAAAAAAAATATCTCCAGAAATCAACAACACTCTGGATAACTAGGAAATAAGGCCCTATGTCAAAAATCCTGCAGTATCCCTTTAACCCCCGCCTGAACCGAGCGCGTTTTCCCCGGTTCGGCTTCACCCAAATCTAAAAGCTTCTTGAAAAATAATGTGACGGAAAAACCAGTGAAAATAAATGTTCAAAAAGTGACGACAACGAAAGGAAAAAGATCAGTTTAAATGAGTTTTGTAGGTCTTAGCGTTCAAATGTGGCTTTACACTGGCCTATAGGCTGTAAGGTTTTAGATTTGGGTAAAGCAGGTTAAATGCCCGTAGAAACGCTGCTCTGTGTGAAGGAAGAAAACTGAAAAAAACTCCAGCATCTTCTCTTTGATGTTTTGCAAAGATTTGTAATAATTGAGCAGTTTATTTGACTCCCGTGTCATGAAGTGAACGCACTGACTATGGGTTCTACTCTTTTGTTTTCCAGGCGAGACGTGAAAACATTAAAGATGGCGGCGCGGCGACTGACACACTGCCGTCTGTTTTTAAATCATTTGGAAAAAATTAAATCCCTAAAACCGGAGCAAAAGGCTTCCTGCCACTTGTTCCTGCGTCATATCCAGCGTTTCTCTAATTGGCTGATCCCGTCTGTTAATCCCGCCCACCAGGAAATCGCTGAGATCGAGCTCGCTCCCAGACCAATAAGCGAAGTCGTAATCTCAATTGGCGCGATGAATTGTGGGATCGCTCAGAGGTCAATCGTGATTAATTTGACCCGGAAGTAGGTTTTGACAGCGCAGAAGCATACACGAAGACGAGAGAGTGCAGATAAATGTCGTTTAAATGATTTGTTATTGTTTGTATGATTTCCAAAACTCACTAAACTGTGTGAGAGGCTCAGGTGGAGGATACAGAGATGCGTCATGATGTTTATAGACGATGGACAATTGCTAATTTGAAGTTATTTGTGTGGAAACGCGGGCTATCGCTAAGCGGCTACAGAGAGGACTTGTTGGTGTCAGACACAAGACGGAGAAACTCTGGCAGATCCTTGAAAATTCCTTCAGTGAAACAGGTCGTGGAGTTAGATGGAGTTTGCTGCTGATCTACGATGTGCTTGTGGGTCTGGAAGTGTCGGGCCACTTTACTGCAGTCCGCGACTTGAGACGGCTCGTTGTTTTTTATCACATTTTATTTTTGATCTACTTCATGTATGCCCTTTTAAGTTTTAAAGTTTATTATTTATCTAAGTTTTATGTTTCGTGTTGCACGATTGCTCTGAAGAAAATTCCTACTTTGTGAACCTGTTCAATGTCAATAAAACCATTTATGATTCTGATTCTGTCGGATTATTAACAAGGAAAAGCTTTCGGTTTCTACACATTTGGACGGTGTGGGACGAAGTACAGTTTCTTGAAGGCCGAGGAAAGATCCAACAAATTACATATAAAGCATGTGATCGTTGCACAGGACGCATAAGGTGCGATTGCACATGTTTTCCAGGGTATGTTTATTGTTTCCTTTGCTGCATGACTTTATTCAACTTCTAGGCATTTGCCATTTAGCCTTTCCTTCAAACACAATCATCGTAATCCCTCCTCCCCCCAGTACAATGCTGAGAGAAAACATGTTCATGTAGGCCAGAGCATTGTGTAGTATAAAAGTAGAGATGGCTTAAGTTGTGCTTTTCTATTGTACAATTTATATATAGTGTGTAATTTTCAGGAAAGAATGATCCCCCCACACACAAAAAGTTGACATTTAATTTAACTTGTGCCACCTGCAATTGGAAATTAACAACTAACAAAATGTTAGTGGAAGCACAGATACTCACCCTCGATATATTTGTGATGATCCGTTAATGTACCACATTTTTTATGCCTGTAAAACAATCTTTATTCATGCATATTTTACATTGGGATTACTGGGAGACGGCGCTTTTATCCCGATTGACCTTTGACCGGAAGCGCTGCACCTGCGCACTACGAGATTACGACTTCGCTTATAGGAACAGTGTGAATACGTGACAGAATTACACGGAATGTTTGCCCTTTACAACACTCAAGGTGACAAATCTGCTTTACAGTAAAAGGACAAAATGAGAATCAGCACAATTACGTAAACAATAAAATCAAAACATAAAACAAACAAAATGTCACCACATTACTGAGTATTAAAAGCCAGTCTCAATAAAGCCGGGCTTTAAAAATGCCAAAGTCAGTGATGGGCCGGATAAACCACACCCACTTCTTTCCCGCGCGAAAGCCGGCGAGTCTGGACACACACGGCGACCAAGGCCGAACCAAACCAATCACGAATTGTACGTTCACTAAAGTGAATTCACTTTAGTGAATGTACAAGGAATAGCATGTCCAGTCCAGTCATTGGTTAAGTCCGGTCCAGTCCTTGGTTGAGTCCGGTCCAGTCCTTGGTTGAGTCCGGTCCAGTCCTTGGTTGAGTCCAGTCCGGTTCTTGGTTGAGTCCAGTCTAGTCCTTGGTTTAGTCCAGTCTAGTCCTTGGTTTAGTCCAGTTCAGTCTTGGTTTAGTCCAGTTCAGTCCTTGGTTTAGTCCAGTCCAGTCCTTGGTTTAGTCCAGTCCAGTCCTTGGTTTAGTCCAGTCCAGTCCTTGGTTTAGTCCAGTTCAGGTCTTCTTTCGATGCCATGTTCTTCTGGAAACTGGGTGACGTTGGTTGAGGATCGAGGTCTAGTTAAACTCTGACTCTGTTCAGTCACAGCAGTTGTTCAGATGTTTTGGAGCCTCACATCTGGACTCTGTGGAGGCGGATCTCCAGGTTCTTCAGAGGGATCTGGTCTGAGGAGGGTTTGTCTTAGTTCTGAACGCTCTGGTGTTTCAGGTTGTGTCCAGTCGCCTGTCGCTGCTTCTCTTTAGCGTGGGAAAGCTGGTGTTTCTTAAAGGAGCTTCTCGTGTAGTAGACTTTGTCACATTGGTCACATGGAAAGATCTCATCCCTTGCGTGAATGTGGTAGTGCCGTGTGTAATCACTTGTACGTTTGAAGACCCTCCCACACTGGTCACACACGATGGGCTTGGGCACGTTTTTCTTTGGCTCAGAGTGAGTTTGAAGATGAGTGTTTAGCTCCTCAGGACGAGCGAAGGCTCTCCTGCACTGACCACATCCATGAGGCTTCTCCACATGAGTTTGTTTATGTCGTTTCAAATGTTCCAACAGACCAAAGCCTTTCCCACACTCATCACAGACGTGTTTCCTCTCTCTTGTGTGAACCAGTTGGTGCCTTTTCAAATCTCCTGACTGAAAGAAAGACGTTCCACACAGGTCACAGGTGAAGGGCTTCTCTCCAGTGTGGATGCGCTGGTGACGCTTCAGGCTCCTCTTATCAAAATACTCTTTCCCACACTGGTCACATGAGAACACTGTCCCTGTGTGAAGGTTCTGATGAGGTTTCAGATGACTCTTCCTGGTAAAAGACCTGCCACACTGCTCACACTGGAACCTTTTATTATCATGGGAGACTTGCTTGTGTTGTATGACAGCACGTTTGCTTTTGAAACTTTGCCCACACTGGCCGCAGATGTGGCATCGATCTGTCGAGTGGGAGGTTTCATGAGCAGCTAAATGACTCAGTGTGGGACATGCTTTGCCACATGTTTCACAAAAGAACACTTTAAGATTGAAGTGCATCCGTTTATGTCGTTCTAAGCTTGATTTACTGGAGAGGCGCTTTCCACACTCTTCACAAGAGAAGCTCCTCTCACTGTGAGTGAGTTTGTGTTGTTTTAATCCATCTTTGTAAAAAAAGGCTTTTCCACACTGTTCACAGTGATGCTTCTTTTCTCCGCTGTGAATGAGTTTGTGCTTTTTTAAATTTGATATTAGTCCAAAACTTCTCCCGCACTCGTCGCAGCTGAAGTCTCGTTTTCTTGTGTGAACGACTGAGTGTTCTTTTAGGTTTGTCTTATCTTTAAACGATGACCCACAGAGGTCACATGTAAAGGGCCTCTCTCCGCTGTGGACCAGTGCATGTCCTTTTAGTTCCCCCTTCGACTTGAACCTCTTCTCACACTGCTCACATGTAAAGGGCCTCTCTCCAGTGTGGACGAGTGCATGTAACTTTAGTTCCCTCTTCGACTTGAACCTCTTCTCACACTGCTCACATGTAAAGGGCCTCTCTCCAGTGTGGACGAGTGCATGTAACTTTAGTTCCCTCTTCGACTTGAACCTCTTCTCACACTGCTCACATGTAAATGGCCTCTCTCCGCTGTGGACCAGTGCATGTCCCCTTAGTTCCCCCTTCGACTTGAACCTCTTCTCACACTGCTCACATGTAAAGGGCCTCTCTCCAGTGTGGACTCTCATGTGGACAGTGAGCTGTGATTCTGCAGTGAACTTCTTGGCACACAGGGGGCAGCAGAGGAGATTTGTGCCGGTGTGGAGTTTCTGGTGCCGTGTCAGTGTTTTTTTGTGTCTGAATGACTTCCCACACTGCTCACAGACGTGCCGTTTTTCTCCAGAAGTGTCTCTAGCTTTAGGATCGTCCTGTCAAAACAAACATTTATTAGAGCAGAGGTCTTTGAACATGAGCTGCTTTGACTAAATAAAACCAGCAGAGAGCGGCTTCTGTTCTGAAGACACCTGAGCAGCTATGGGCCTTAAGAGGAGTTCATTCTGGACAGTTTCAGCCAAGAGGATATTTGAACACAAGGAAATCCTGTAGTTTCTTCTTATTAATACTTACTGACAAAAACAATTGAACTTATTTCACCAGGACAATCATCACATTTGTCTCATCAACTTATGCAGAAATGAACACAATCTTTGGAGAGCTGATGATCTAAAGCAGTGGTTCTCAACCTTTTCCGCTCTGGGGCCCCTAAACGTACGTCTGCCAGTCCGACCCCGACATATTATTATGTTATATCTGCACTTTCACCCTGTAATGCGTTTAAATGTGTCAGAAACCAAACTCTTGTATGAATCTCATGCTCTCCCCGGACTGTCTCCTCCTCCTCCTGTAACACCTGCTCCACTCACCTCTCTCCTCCTCCTCCTGTAGCTCCTGTGTTAACTTCCTGTGCAAGGTAATGTACCATCGCGAGAGTCTGCGAGACTCTGGTTACTCTTTTGCCTCCTCCTCCTGTAGCTCCTCCTCCTCCTGTAGCTGCACTAAAACCCAGTGATTTAACACGAGTCAGCGCAGCACTGGGACAAACCTAGTCGTGTTTTGTTTTGTCCATTAACCCTAAAGTACAACAGGTTTGTACAAGGGGCAGCAAGTCACGTTTACCGTCACACAAAAGCAGAAGAAAAGTAGATAGTGAGTATTTGACTTTTCAGTGACCCAGCGGCTGTATAGATGGTTAACATGGCGCCTTTACTTTCCATCCCGGTGGCCTCTAGGACGCTCCAGGACGAGGGCTGCGTGATTCGGACAAAAACCTCCTTGTGATTCGATTTGCGATCTTAATATTTTATAGCCTATGTTTTATTTTTCATGCAACAGCTGTTTAACATCATGGTGTTCAGTTATTACATTTCAGCTTCAAGCAGCAACAAGACACAAATCTGCCAGAGGCAAAGAGGCATTTTCAGGAGTCGTCTGATAAACATGATTTTTCAGCTCCATTAAAGCATTTTCCAAATCACAAGCTGCAAAACGCTGTTTGTTTTATGAAAATCCGCCTCATATTTACATCAAGAACCTGCTGTAAAGACGTTACTCTGAGACGCAGTTTAATTCAGTGCTAAATGTGGAGGCGATCGGCTTTTTGTGAGCGACCCAACCCGCTCTGCAAACAGATGATTCTGTGACACAACCCGTCCTGCTGGTCCAAAACACTGGTTTTGTTGCTCGAGACACACGTGGAGTTTGTTTTCCGTGAGCCAGCGCAGACAAACAGGATTCTCCTGAAGACACTTCTGATCGGCAGCAGCCAAAGGAAGCAAAGCTCCATCATTCTGTCTATGAGAAACCCTCAAAAGCCTGAAATCAAACGGATCCTGGAGTGTCCTAGAGGCCACCAGGATGGGAAGTAAAAGCACCGAGCTAAGCACCCACACACTGGGTCACTGAAGGGTCACATACGCACTAATGTTCACAACGACAAGTGGAAGAAGATGGACGGCAATGAAGGAAACACACGAGGTGCTGCTTATACTGAACATGAGGAACAGCTTCTAAAACTAAAGATCTCATGGCTTTAGTGCTTATTTGTTTATGTTTGAGGCCAGCTGTGATTGGCTAAAACGGGGTGCGTTTGATCAATCAGCAGCAAATATCCCAATAAAAGTCAGTCTTACCATTTTTCTATCGTCCTCTTTGTCTCCAAACAGCTGCAACATAAAGACGTTCATATCAAACACTCGTTAAAGATTGGTGTAAATCAAGCTAAGCCCAAACTAAACAGAATCACAAAATGCAGCATGTCTTTGGTTAAATGTATTTCTAGGGAGCAGAGTGTGAGTGTGGACCTCGTCTCCGCTGCAGAGAGTGTGGTTAAACCAGGCTGGCCTCAGGGGGGCGCTCTCCTCGGACTCTGCAGGCTCCTTCAGTGCAGCTTGTTCCTTTATGGAACAGGTACGGTAGTTCTTATTGGGCTAATCAGAAGTCTAGATCACGACTCCTGGAGAGATGGGACGGACACGAACATTTATTTTAGATGGTACCAGTGTTATTGGTTATTTACAGTGGACACACACAACAGTTACACATGAGGACAGACATGGACAGAAATGGCCATTCAGACAGAAATACATGGAAACCGTCAACAACAATACTGGCGGAATACATTACTTGGGAACAGGTTCAGTTCACGGATCCCACGAATGGTCCCAAAGTTCATATGCAACAGTTCATGCGGCCACGCAGGTCGGGGATTTGTATAACAGTTCGTAATGAGAATACTTTAGTTTATGGAAACGGTGTGTATGGGATAGTGCAAAGGGCCGCAGAGTAATGAGGTGCGGGGCAAGAGTTTTGGCCTATCTACAACTCGCCATCCAAGACTTGGGGACCTGGCCTGCGTAAAACACAGGACCCCGAGTTCAATCATTGTGCGCACATAAAAGCAGTCCATCTTTATCAACCTTAATACTGCTCATATTAATACTAGACTACAATCAATGTCATACGTGTAATATACATATTAATACTGGTACATGTACACAAGAACCAAATGCGAACGTACAGTGTTGTTACTATGACCGGTGTAACTGCGCACCAGCGGCAGTGTTCACTCATTATCTTTACCGTAGCATAACACGTTTAGATGGCCTTAAAACGCCACACCACTAAGTCACCATTCATACATACACACAATGAAGACTCGACATAAATATGACTAAGATTCATTCAGAGACATGGAGGAAAACGGGGTTAAAACCCAATGCTAACCGCCCATAGGAAATACATGGATGCGGCTAGTAGCTACCATTAGCAAACAGATTGACTTACCAACTCCGCTTAATATCTTAGCATCGACACAATCTCCCGTTACAACTCAGCCCTGATGGTCGGCTCCTATAAGTTAACAATTAGTTCAAGCTATTGGACGGTTGTTTAGTGATAGTGTAAGCGGGTGGGCCCGGTTACTCTTTGGAGAAAATGGCAGAACTCCGTTTATTGAAAAGGCAAAAGCATACTGGCCCACTGACCACCGAGAACTTCCCAAGCGTCCACACATTTGAAAATAAACAGGATGACGCGCATGCGCACTGCCGCTGCACCCGCTTACAATAGGAAGGCAAACCAGAACTTTACACATACCGGCTTCGAACTTTCCCCGAGGCTTAGCCACCGCACCGGTCAGCCATATTGGAACGCTGGATAGGCTACGGCGGGTCACGTGGGCGGGTGCCGTTACTCTCGCGAGATTAAACGTGGGAATGGCGCAGGTGATGCAAAGGGGTGATATAAGGTTAATTCCCACCCGTGTTACATTTACATCAGACAAAGAGGCCTTGTTAATGTACACCAGGGTTGCCAGGTCTGAACTGGGCGGCTTTTTAATCCTCCGTTCATTCACTGCGTCACTCTCACACGTTCAATAAATATCGCTCATGTCGTGTCTAAACCTCTTAAAGCTGGGGAGCCTGATTGTTCCTGTTCAAACAGTGATATAAACTTGTTTCTAGCTCTCACAGTCCCTCCTGTGTATTCAAATTGTTCAAAGTATGTAATTCTATGCACATTTCACACGCACATACAGCATTGAGCGGTGACAAAGTGAAGCAGGGGGGCCACCCCCAAGATAAATTCCTCTGATTTAGATCAGACTTCTTTCATCCATTGCTCAATAAAACTTTAGGTGAAGACAATACAACAAAGTCTGTGTTCTGCTGTGTTTACAACATACTCTGAGGTGGCAAAAGTAAATGTATTATACGACACCACAAAATCAGATACCCCAGCTTTAACCGAGGGCATTTTCTCCAGTTCAGCTTTACCCTAATCCAAAAGGCCACAGCCTATAGGCCAGTGCAGTGGTTTCGCTAGGGATCATTTCTCTCCTTCATTTTGACGGACAGGGTTGTAAAAAATCTGACTTTAATCCGCCATGTATTAATCTCTCATTATACGCATGTTTTAAAGAAATTGTACACACATATAGGCTGCATATTATTTAGAACAGTGTGGATCTAAACTAAATATGATGTGAACAGTACAAGTATCAAAGTACTCGAGTACACAGCTCCACAGCTCCACATACAAACGTGCGGAGGCGATGGAGAGACGCAGGCAACTCACACAATAACTCAGGACAGGAGGTCAACCTTATCCAGCTCTGTCTCTGAGATATTGTTTCTTTAATTCATGCAGTTCTTATACTTGAAGAGCTTAGTGGCGCTAGGCTAGTGCTAGGCTAGTGCATGTCTATGGTATCAGCTAGCCTGCATTAAAAACAGTCTGACCCGCTCCACAGAGCACCTGAGGTAAATCACTTATAACGCCAGACTAACGAGATAAACGTCTGTGTCGATGGAATGTTTTTGAAATAGAACTGACCTTGTATCACATGAATTATCTCATTTTGAGGGACTATTTCCTAGCAGATCACTCCGCCGCTGCGTAGCTCACAACCACGAAGCTGATGCTGCTCAAATATAAAAGTTATTTTAAATGCAAAATGGTTATATTATTATTCTATCGACACAGACATTTATATGGTTAGTCTGGTGTTATAAGTGATTTACCTCAGGTGCTCTGTGCAGCGGGTCAGACCGGTTTGAAAAAGCTGAAAACATTCTATAAACGACAGAGGATTTACGGATAATGTAACCTCTGAACCAGTGTAACGCCTCATTTGAAAGCTAAGACCTACAAAACTCATCTAAATGGAGATTTTCCCTCAAGTTGTTGCCGCGTTGTCGTCACTTTTTTGACATTTTTTCCACAACTTTTTTGTCAAAGTCATCGCTTTTTTTTTTGTCGCTATTTTGACACTTGTTTTCCAGAAGCTTTTAGATTTGGGTAAAGCCAAACTGTAGAAAACGTGCTCGGTTCAGGTGGGGGTTAAGAGGTTAAGGCTGGAGCCCGGAGTTGGAAAAAGCTTCAGGTTAGAAACAGGAAAACAATGAAGGCTAAGGTCAGGGAAAGGTTAGGCTTAGGTTTATTGAACAATATATAATGACGTGACAGTTTTAAATCAAGTTTGTCTCATAACTAATCATTTATTTTATCTCTCAAACCAAAGCTAAGTGCAGGAAATGAACAAACAACAACACGTCGAGCTTTTCAAGACAAATAAAGTGGTAAAATGCTAAAAGTGGAGTCAAACATTAAGCTAGTTCACGTTAGCTCGTGTCGCTATGAAATGAATATTTCAACTGTATTCACTGTTAGCCCTCGGTTAAAACTTGACCAAAGTGGTTTAACCAAAGCCTGAATTAAATATTACTACAAATAAATGACTTACCGTGAAACTGAGCAGTGTCGTGTTGTTGCTTTGCCCTGAAATCAGATCAGTAGATTTAGCTAAATACGGAACATGTAATGACCTCCATTTCACACACACTTGTTTCATAACGTTAGCTCATTTCTCACGAGAAAATGAATCACCTCTAGCGAGAAACTCCTTCAAAACCTCTACAAACATCTACAAAACGAACTAAAACATCCCACGTTAAAAAGCTACAATGTTAAAGTGGGTTTGGATCATTTTTAATCGTCAAATGAGGAGAAATAAAGCACTGACCGCTGTTTTTTTTTTTTGCCGTTGAAAAGACGTTGACTCACGCGCCGCTGCTGAACCAGAAAAACGAGGAAATGACATTAAAAGTTTGGCCTTTATTTTAACTCTATTTTTGATCCATTAAAAGCATCACCTTCTGTCTGTGAAGAGGATGAGTTTATCTGCCTCTAAACCGTCCACTTTAGCGCCATCTAGTGTCCGCGAGAGGGATGGGGGTTGACGGTAAAAGCCGAGGTGCTGCCTTCAAGTGCTCTGGGAAAGATGTTCCTTTGCACCTGTGAAGTGGAAATCACGAGTGCGTTGTGTTCAAGTGCTTTTGTGTCGTAGCAAAGCTTAATTCAAAAAGTCGTCGACAAAACGGCTGAACTACTATTACTTTTTATCAGCTTTGATTAAAAAAATAAATAAATAAAGTTTATCATTGCCTCCAGTTGGTTTGTGTTCATGTGTTTTTTGTTTTTCAAACTGTTGAGAACTTTATCTGAATCTCCTGCTGAAATAACAACAGATAAAAGGCCAAAAACTGTTTAACGCAGAATTAGAATAATAGAGCTCACCATTTCTCCAGGCAAAATTAATACAATTTTATATTTAAAATAATCCTTCATTGTGTATTGAAAAAATAATGTGATAATTAATGCCAGAAACACATGACTAACGAAAGTAAATGTAATATTTCGGTGTGATCAGATGTTTAAAGAGCCTTGTAGCTCTAGAGCCGGTTCAATCAGAAAAATCCCATTAAGTGAAAAGGGCTAAAGGTGAATCGGAGGCTGCTCTGGTTTCTGGTCGTCTTCGGGAACATGGGCTGTGATTGTGGAAGGTAGAGAGAGAAACGCACAGAGGAGACTTTGAACTGGGTGTTTCATGAGGATAAGCCGAGTAATTACACGGATATTAACCATAAACCTGCTCCAAACATCTGAATTCTAATATTTAGCGTTAGATTTCACCACATACGACTCACAGCTCAGGGGGAAAAAGCCAAACCCGACGGCCAACTCTGTGCAATAAATGTGATCGTTGTAAATAATGAAATAAATTCTTATGTTACTGTGTGAGTCTGACTTCTTTACACAAAATGTCACTGTGATTTTGTGAGGCTGCATTCATTCATCACGATCTGGAATATGAGGATTTCAGGTCAAGGTAAGAAAAAAAAAGTATTAATTGTGGTTTAAATATTTTTTCATCATTCTCGACTTGCCAGACAAACCAGAGAATGAAACAAAACACAATTACAGGATTATTTTTTATTAATTTAATGTGTTAAAAGAAACAGTTCTAAAATGTAAAGATTTAAAGAGAAAATGTCTCTTTAAGGTTTAACAATAACAACAAATATTTAAAATGTGAAAAACAAAACAGTAAATGTAATTATTTGGCCATAAAGTTTCATTAACAAAATATTGATCATTCAAAGAAACGGCATCACTCAACAAAAACAGAGATTTATAAATCATTGAAAACAGCATTTAACACATTGACCCACAAAACTTAAACTGACTGAAGTAAAATATTTACAATAAAAAAGGAGAAAACAATAAGACTTTAACAACTTAAACCTTTAACAAATCCCTCAAGGCTGAAGTGCAGTTTTTACGCTCATGAACGATAAAACTGGTTTTATTTTGGACCCATCGAAGGTCAAAGAAAACACTCCGTAAATATGGTTTGTATTTTGTTTCTCTTTTTTTACACAAGAACTTCAACTTTCTCCTTTTCCTGCAGTAAATAAAAGTATTTTTTATTCTACTCAAATAAACTAAACTGTGTCTGATTCTCAGGAACAAAACGGAGTAAAAGTTAAAATATATCTGGTCTGTTTAATTTAGAGAAAATCTCGTTTATATTCTTGACCTGCATCGAGTTCAGTCCTTGGGTTTAGTCCAGTTCAGTCCTTGGTTTAGTCCAGTTCAGTCCTTGGTTTAGTCCAGTTCAGTCCTTGGTTTAGTCCAGTTCAGTCCTTGGTTTAGTCCAGTTCAGGTCTTCTTTCAATGCGACGTTCCTCTGAAAACTGGGTGACGTTGGTTGAGGATCGAGGTCTAGTTAAACTCCGTTTCAGTCACAGCAGTTGTTCAGATGTTTTGAAGCCTCACATCTGGACTCTGTGGAGCCGGATCTCCAGGTTCTTCAGAGGGATCTGGTCTGAGGAGGGTTTGTCTTGGTTCTGAACGCTCTGGTGTTTCAGGTTGTGTCCAGTCGCCTGTCGCTGCTTCTCTTTAGCGTGGGAAAGCTGGTGGCTCTTAAAGGAGTTTCTCGTGTAGTAGACTTTGTCACATTGGTCACATGGAAAGATCTCGTCCTTGGTGTGAATGTGGTAGTGTTGTGTGTAATAACTTGTACGTTTGAAGTCCATCCCACACTGGTCACACGCGATGGGCTTGGGCACGTTTTTCTTTGGGTCAGAGTGAGTTTGAAGGTGAGTGTTTAGCTCCTCAGGACGAGCGAAGGCTCTTCTGCACTGACCACATCCATGAGGCTTCTCCACATGAGTTTGTTTATGTCGTTTCAAATCTCCAAACTGACCAAAGCCTTTCCCACACTCATCACAGACGTGTTTCTTCTCTCTTGTGTGAACCAGTTGGTGCTTTTTCAGAACACCAGAGTGAGAGAAAGATGTTCCACAGAGGTCACATGTAAAGGACCTCTCTTCGCTGTGGACCAGTGCATGTAACTTTAGGTTTTTCTTTGATTTGAACCTCTTCTCACACTGCTCACATGTAAAGGGCCTCTCTCCGCTGTGGACCAGTGCACGTGACTTTAGTTCCCCCTTCGACTTGAACCTCTTCTCACACTGCTCACATGTAAAGGGCCTCTCTCCAGTGTGGACTCTAATGTGGACAGTGAGCTGTGATTCTGCAGGGAACTTCTTGGCACACAGGGGGCAGCAGAGGAGATTTGTGCCGGTGTGGTGTTTCTGGTGCCGTGTCAGTGTTTTTTTGTGTCTGAATGACTTCCCACACTGCTCACAGCCGTGCCGTTTTTCTCCAGAAGTGTCTCTAGCTTTAGGATCGTCCTGTCAAAACAAACATTTATTAGAGCAGAGGTCTTTGAACATGAGCTGCTTTGACTAAATAAAACCAGCAGAGAGCGGCTTCGGTTCTGAAGACACCTGAGCAGCTATGGGCCTTAAGAGGAGTTCATTCTGGACAGTTTCAGCCAAGAGGATATTTGAACACAAGGAAATCCTGTAGTTTCTTCTTATTAATACTTACGGACAAAAACAATTGAACTTATTTCACCAGGACAATCATCACATTTGTCTCATCAACTTATGCAGAAATGAACACAATCTTTGGAGAGCTGATGGTCTAAAGCAGTGGTTCTCAACCTTTTCCGCTCTGGGGCCCCTAAACGTACCTCTGCCAGTCCGACCCCGACATATTATTATGTTATATCTGCACTTTCACCCTGTAATGGGTCAGTCCAAGTCAGATCACCCAAAACAATTGCATTTTTAAACCTCACCCCCTTCAATTTTAATAAAATTTGGTGTAAAGGTAATTCATGGCCAGAAAAAACAGAATTTCAAATTGAACCGTTTGAGATATCGCAGTTTCTTTTTTTCACTTTTTCGCGAAAAAGGGCGTATCCGCCTAACATCAAATTGCTGTAACTCAACAACCACTGGTCCGATTTTCAAAAAACAGGTTTGTACAAGGGGCAGCACGTCACGTTTACCGTCACACAAAAGCAGAAGAAAAGTAGATGGTAGTGAGTATTTGACTTTTCAGTGACCCAGCGGCTGTGTTGGGGAAGTTACTTTTTTCTCATTACTCGTTACTTCTTTTAAAAAGTAACCTGTTACTTTACTTGGTTACTCTCTAAAGAAAGTAACTTATTACGTTACTCGTTACTTTTATGTTGCTCGATTTTGTTCCTAAATGTGTTATGGAAGTTCTACTATTAAGGACATAACAGACATTTCTTTCGTGCTCTTTATTATCAAACATAAAGGTTTACCAGATAGAAAAAGCGATTGGGCACAGGAGGGCTTGAGCTATTCCACATCAGCACAAAATGTGCGATTGTATCTAATCAGGAGCGGTCTTTCAAAACGTTTGTCTGAGAGTCTGTTTCTCCCAGGCTGAGCAGCCTTTCCACCGGTGCCCTGGACGGTGTGGCAGTGTTGTACTTCATAAACACCGCTCTCACTCGGGGGTTTAGGATCTCCAACTCTGAGCCTGATCTCAGATACTCCAGTACCTCAGCGTCTACGCTAAAGGACGTTGCGTCTTCCTCCTCCTCACCAAAAGAAAAAAAGTCAGTCTCTATAGCGCTGCTGTGAGCGGCAACCTCTCTTTTTTTATTCTCAGCTGGCTCTTGGGGTAAAGTGCGACACTCCGCGATGAGCAGCGCCGCTTCTCTCCGCTCCGCTGCCCCATCGGACATTTGAGCCGCTGTCGCATGTCGTCTTTTTGCCGCCACCACCTCTGACTGTCTCTCATGCGGAGTGAGTCGTGTGAGCAAACGCCCAGCAGAGTCACGGTGACATCTGCCCATAGTAAACAAAAAGTAACGTTGCGGCGGATTGAAAAATAAACGGCATTACGTTTACATGACGGTAGCTAACGCGTTACTCTACTTTTTCTCTGAGAAAGTCGTTTCGTTAGTGTAACGCGTTACTTTGTAACTCGTTACACCCAACACTGCCCAGCGGCTGTATAGATGGTTAACATGGCGCCTTTACTTTCCATCCCGGTGGCCTCTAGGACGCTCCAGGACGAGGGCTGCGTGATTCGGACAAAAACCTCATTGTGATTCGATTTGCGATCTTAATATTTTATAGCCTATGTTTTATTTTTCATGCTGTTTAACATCATTGCTTTAGTGCTTATTTGTTTATGTTTGAGGCCAGCTGTGATTGGCTAAAACGGGGTGCGTTTGATCAATCAGCAGCAAATATCCCAATAAAAGTCAGTCTTACCATTTTTCTATCGTCCTCTTTGTCTCCAAACAGCTGCAACATAAAGACGTTCATATCAAACACTCGTTAAAGATTGGTGTAAATCAAGAGAAGCCCAAACTAAACAGAATCACAAAATGCAGCATGTCTTTGGTTAAATGTGTTTCTAGGGAGCAGAGTGTGAGTGTGGACCTCGTCTCCGCTGCAGAGAGTGTGGTTAAACCAGGCTGGCCTCAGGGGGGCGCTCTCCTCGGACTCTGCAGGCTCCTTCAGTGCAGCTTGTTCCTTTATGGAACAGGTACGGTAGTTCTTATTGGGCTAATCAGAAGTCTAGATCACGACTCCTGGAGAGATGGGACGGACACGAACATTTATTTTAGATGGTACCAGTGTTATTGGTTATTTACAGTGGACACACACAACAGTTAGACATGAGGACAGACATGGACAGAAATGGCCATTCAGACAGAAATACATGGAAACCGACAACAATACTGGCGGAATAAATTACTTGGGAACAGGTTCAGTTCACGGATCCCACGAATGGTCCCAAAGTTCATATGCAACAGTTCATACGGCCACGCGGGTCGGGGATTTGTATACTGCTCATATTAACAATACTAGACTACAATCAATGTCATACGTGTAATATACATATTAATACTGGTACATGTACACAAGAACCAAATGCGAACGTACAGTGTTGTTACTATGACCGGTGTAACTGCGCACCAGCGGCAGTGTTCACTCATTATCTTTACCGTAGCATAACACGTTTAGATGGCCTTAAAACGCCACACCACTAAGTCACCATTCATACATACACACAATGAAGACTCGACATAAATATGACTAAGATTCATTCAGAGACATGGAGGAAAACGGGGTTAAAACCCAATGCTAACCGCCCATAGGAAATACATGGACGCGGCTAGTAGCTACCATTAGCAAACAGATTGACTTACCAACTCCGCTTAATATCTTAGCATCGACACAATCTCCCGTCACAACTCAGCCCTGATGGTCGGCTCCTATAAGTTAACAATTAGTTCAAGCTATTGGACGGTTGTTTTAGTGATAGGAAGTCGTATTTTTTTTTTTTTTTTTTTGACAAAACACAATACAAAAACAAATAACAAATAACAAAACGAGAGACAACATAACAGTTATACAGCATTTTGTTACATTTTATATAAGTGCATTTTCCAATCTTCACATCTCAAACTAGAGTCAAGGGGCATTTGGTTTACCAACAATGAACATATGACTTGTTTTACACACACATACACGCTCACACACACACTAGGTTCCCTTTGGGGCCAGAGAGATTCCCAATCTATTTAAAAAACCTGATGATTGCTTATCACATTTATACTATTTACTCAATGTTAAACTTATCGCAGACATTTTTAGTTTTGATCGCCTTAAAATTTTCTATCGGGGCCAGGGAATGCAAGTATGTTGTCAGATTCTTATGAAACACTGTGAACATCGGCTTACTGCCAGAAAATTTGGATTTATGAATATGAAATTTTGCTAATAATAGTAGAAGATTTACAAAAAACTCTTTGTCTTTATCTTGTATTCTATTAAGGCATCCAAAGATAATATGCTCGTACAATAAATTTAGGTTTAGATTTAGTTTGTTGTGTATGAATTTTGATACATCTTTCCAGAAGGTTTTAGCGTAGTGACAGTGCCAAAAGAGGTGGGGGACTGTTTCAGGCAGCGCAGAGCAGAAGGAGCAGGACGTATCAATGTCTTTTTTGAATTTTGTCATAAAGTGCTTCACAGGGTAAATTTTATGTAAGATTTTAAACGAAATCTCTTTGACTTTATTTCTAAGTAAGTATTTATGAGACAAGAGCCAGACCTTTTCCCAAGCTATATCATTTTTGAATTGAGCCCAATAATTGGTCACGTAAGGTTTTGTTGCGATCTCCCTCTGGAATAAGTGACGAATTGCTCGATTATTGTTTCTGCGTGACCCGAAACAGACTTTGCCACATAATGTTTCTTGTGGTTTGATAACAGACACAGACGCACCTGACAACTGAAAATCATTCCCACACAAATTTACAAAACCAGCTGGAATGGCGTTCATAACTTGATAAAACTCTCGAGGGGAAACAGCAAAATTATATGTATGTACAAACTCATCATAGCTCATTGGATGACCATCTGTTTTACTTCTGTTTTACTGTTTTACTACTTCCTATCGGGCTGATAGGAAGTAGTGATTTGTCGCTCGTGTCGAGGCTTCGAAGAGTAATCTAGGGGTGTGTCTATCAGAGATGCACATAAGTCCCTCACCTGCAAGTCCAAGTCAAGTCCGAGTCTGTGACCCCACAAGTCCAAGTCAAGTCCAAGTCTCTGACCGCAAGTCCCAGTCTAGGTCCAAGTCTCTGACCCTGCAAGTCCAAGTCAAGTCCAAGTCCCATGGTTTCTATGTTTTACACTAATTCAAATCACAGTACAATAAAACTATTTTAAAATCAATAAACACCTGTAAATTAAAAACAACTATCAGACAAATACGAGCCCTGGCCTTCCACACACAAATAATCAACATCACAATATTTCTATGAACCATATTCACAGTCAATCCCAATGTAATGGTAAGTTAGGAAACAAATAATATGAACTATTTCTGTGGCCAAAGGCAGGCCCTGTCATTCATTCAACTAGCCCTCCCCCCCCCCCACACCACTACTTCAGTTGTGTAAAAGTAACATCAGTACAGTTATCACAGCTGTACTCTGTCACAAACATGTCTGCAGAAGCTTCAGAATGTTACTGACGTGCCCTTTATCATACAGTAAAACTCCACTGTGGATAATAATACTTCCAGTCTTACCTTGAAGGCTTACAGACTGTTGACATGAGTGACCTATCTTCAGCCTGTAGCTACAGGACCTGCTATATCCACTGCCAGCTTTTGGTCTTTGACACAATATAATATTCCCTAAATAAACGGTAGCCTCGTAATGGTAATGATTTGATCACTAATCACTTTACTGAGTAGTAGCTACAACTTATGCAGCAGCTCAAACTCCTTTTTCCTTCACTCTCGCTGTGGGCTTTACATTAATAATGAGAGAAACTGTTGTATTTCGCAGTGATCGCTAGAAGTACAGTCCGAATAGCGCGCGCACGATGTCAACAAACCCACGACAGGACAGCGTGCGCACGCAGGGAGGGAGGGGGGGGGGCATACAGCAGGGAGGGGGGGCATACGGCAGAGGAGCCGATGAGCAGCGCGGTGCTGGGTGAGAGAGAGAGAGAGAGAGCGCGCACACAGAGGAGACAGAGACAAGGGAGCGGCCAAGAAAAAAAGCCAGAATCAAGCGTCCAAACAGCGTGTGTAATAAGTGCGCGAGGGACTCGTAATGTTCACGAGTCTCAGACCACGAGTCCGAGTCAAGTCTCGAGTCTATAAGGGACGAGTCCGAGTCAAGTCTCGAGTATTTAGGGGACGAGTCCGAGTCGAGTCGCAAGTCTCTAAAAATAGCGACTTAAGTCCGACTCGAGTCCGAGTCCGACTCGCGAGTCCCCATCTCTGGTGTCTATTGAAGCGTGTATCGATGCGCGTGTTGATGACGTATGCGGTGACGTTCGAAGCCTCGGGAACAATGGCCGCTGACTGCTCTGCTTTTTGACTACGACACTGGAGGCCGCCATTGCTCCACCTTTGCTGTAGTACCTCCATATGGCCGCTATTCCCCCATTGGAATGCATTGGACTTTAGACACGTTAAAAACAACTTTAATGCCCGGTGCAGAACAACTAAATACCTAATCAACTTTTTTTTGCTGATAAACTATCTATATGGGTCACTAACACAGTTATCTACATGTCCTCATCATTATTTTGACATTTTAGTGCAAACTTGTTCAAAATCTAATTTTTGTGTACAAAACCGTCTGTTCAGCGCCTCTCACGTTTGAACAGCACTCACTACATTTGAATTTAGGGGTTGGCTGATGACGTACCATCATACGTCACCAAGTCTGCCGCTGTGGTATAAAAGCTGACCCCTCCCCTAGAGGCTCTCGTAGCGAATTGGAATAGCGAGCGAGTATTTTACATCGATTTTCAGGTTAGCAATTTATTAGCATAGTATTTAGTTAGTTCTTTAGCGCAGCGTTTCTAGTGTAGTTACTTTAGCGTTTCTAGTGTAGTTACTTTAGCGTTTCTAGCGTAGTTACTTTAGTGTTTCTAGTGTAGTTACTTTAGTGTTTCTAGTGTAGTTACTTTAGCGTTTCTAGCGTAGTTACTTTAGTGTTTCTAGTGTAGTTACTTTAGCGTTTCTAGTGTAGTTACTTTAGTGTTTCTAGTGTAGTTACTTTAGCGTTTCTAGTGTAGTTACTTTAGCGTTTCTAGTGTAGTTACTTTAGTGTTTCTAGTGTAGTTACTTTAGCGTTTCTAGCGTAGTTACTTTAGTGTTTCTAGTGTAGTTACTTTAGCGTTTCTAGTGTAGTTACTTTAGTGTTTCTAGTGTAGTTACTTTAGCGTTTCTAGTGTAGTTACTTTAGCGTTTCTAGTGTAGTTACTTTAGCGTTTCTAGTGTAGTTACTTTAGTCAGGTAGTTCAGTAGCCGTTTTGTGACGTGAGCACCACATGCCGGTCACAGAGCGGCCAGGGAGCGGGAGGATGAGGAGAGAAAACCCGAGACTACGGGCTCCGCTCCGCTCTGTGTGTGAACCACGCCACAGCACTCACATCCCTGACCTCTCCTACTAAATAAAGACAAATGTAACCCCAAAGTACCCAGATTCACTTATTTAGTGACATGGTCTGTCTTTAAATTGAGAATCTGCAATAAGACGCCCAAATGGGACTGTGACCTAATACTACTGAATGCTTAATCCGGTTACCGGATCTACAGTAGTTTGGAGGACAACCCGATGATATTGAAGAGGTTTTTAATGCAGGCTACTAGTTACCATAGACATGCGCTAGCCTAGCACTAGCCTAGCTCCAATAACTCCTTAAACATAAGGACTGCATGTATTCCCAAAAAAATATCTCCAGAAATCAACAACACTCTGGATAACTAGGAAATAAGGCCCTATGTCAAAAATCCTGCAGTATCCCTTTAACCCCCGCCTGAACCGAGCGCGTTTTCTCCAGTTCGGCTTCACCCAAATCTAAAAGCTTCTTGAAAAGCTTCTTGAAAAATAATGTGACGGAAAAACCAGTGAAAATAAATGTTCAAAAAGTGACGGCAACGAAAGGAAAAAGATCCGTTTAAATGAGTTTTGTAGGTCTTAGCTTTCGAATGTGGCTTTACACTGGCCTATAGGCTGTAAGGTTTTAGATTTGGGTAAAGCAGGTTAAATGCCTGTAGAAACGCTGCTCTGTGTGAAGGAAGCAAACTGAAAAAAACTCCAGCATCTTCTCTTTGATGTTTTGCAAAGATTTGTAATAATTGAGCAGTTTATTTGACTCCCGTGTCATGAAGTGAACGCACTGACTATGGGTTCTACTCTTTTGTTTTCCAGGCGAGACGTGAAAACATTAAAGATGGCGGCGCGGCGACTGACACACTGCCGTCTGTTTTTAAATCATTTGGAAAAAAAATTAAATCCCTAAAACCGGAGCAAAAGGCTTCCTGCCACTTGTTCCTGCGTCATATCCAGCGTTTCTCTAATTGGCTGATCCCGTCTGTTAATCCCGCCCACCAGGAAATCGCTGAGATCGAGCTCGCTCCCAGACCAATAAGCGAAGTCGTAATCTCAATTGGCGCGATGAATTGTGGGATCGCTCAGAGGTCAATCGTGATTAATTTGACCCGGAAGTAGGTTTTGACAGCGCAGAAGCATACACGAAGACGAGAGAGTGCAGATAAATGTCGTTTAAATGATTTGTTATTGTTTGTATGATTTCCAAAACTCACTAAACTGTGTGAGAGGCTCAGGTGGAGGACACAGAGATGCGTCATGATGTTTATAGACGATGGACAATTGCTAATTTAAAGTTATTTGTGTGGAAACGCGGGCTATCGCTAAGCGGCTACAGAGAGGACTCGTTGGTGTCAGACACAAGACGGAGAAACTCTGGCAGATCCTTGAAAATTCCTTCAGTGAAACAGGTCGTCGAGATAGATGGAGTTTGCTGCTGATCTACGATGTGCTTGTGGGTCTGGAAGTGTCGGGCCACTTTACTGCAGTCCGCGACTTGAGACGGCTCGTTGTTTTTTATCACATTTTATTTTTGATCTACTTCATGTATGCCCTTTTAAGTTTTAAAGTTTATTATTTATCTAAGTTTTATGTTTCGTGTTGCACGATTGCTCTGAAGAAAATTCCTACTTTGTGAACCTGTTCAATGTCAATAAAACCATTTATGATTCTGATTCTGTCGGATTATTAACAAGGAAAAGCTTTCGGTTTCTACACATTTGGACGGTGTGGGACGAAGTACAGTTTCTTGAAGGCCGAGGAAAGATCCAACAAATTACATATAAAGCATGTGATCGTTGCACAGGACGCATAAGGTGCGATTGCACATGTTTTCCAGGGTATGTTTATTGTTTCCTTTGCTGCATGACTTTATTCAACTTCTAGGCATTTGCCATTTAGCCTTTCCTTCAAACACAATCATCGTAATCCCTCTTCCCCCCAGTACAATGCTGAGAGAAAACATGTTCATGTAGGCCAGAGCATTGTGTAGTATAAAAGTAGAGATGGCTTAAGTTGTGCTTTTCTATTGTACAATTTATATATAGTGTGTAATTTTCAGGAAAGAATGATCCCCCCACACACAAAAAGTTGACATTTAATTTAACTTGTGCCACCTGCAATTGGAAATTAACAACTAACAAAATGTTAGTGGAAGCACAGATACTCACCCTCGATATATTTGTGATGATCCGTTAATGTACCACATTTTTTATGCCTGTAAAACAATCTTTATTCATGCATATTTTACATTGGGATTACTGGGAGACGGCGCTTTTATCCCGATTGACCTTTGACCGGAAGCGCTGCACCTGCGCACTACGAGATTACGACTTCACTTATAGGAACAGTGTGAATACGTGACAGAATTACACTGAATGTTTGCCCTTTACAACACTCAAGGTGACAAATCTGCTTTACAGTAAAAGGACAAAATGAGAATCAGCACAATTACGTAAACAATAAAATCAAAACATAAAACAAACAAAATGTCACCACATTACTGAGTATTAAAAGCCAGTCTCAATAAATAGGTTTTAAGCCGGGCTTTAAAAATGCCAAAGTCAGTGATGGGCCGGATAAACCACACCCACTTCTTTCCCGCGCGAAAGCCGGCGAGTCTGGACACACACGGCGACTAAGGCCGAACCAAACTAATCACGAATTTAGTGAATGTACAAGGAATAGCATGTCCAGTCCTTGGTCCAGTCCTTGGTTGGTTCAGTCCTTGGTTTAGTCCAGTCCAGTCCTTGGTTTAGTCCAGTCCAGTCCTTGGTTTAGTCCAGTCCAGTCCTTGGTTTAGTCCAGTCCAGTCCTTGGTTTAGTCCAGTCCAGTCCTTGGTTTAGTCCAGTCCAGGTCTTCTTTCGATGCGATGTTCTTCTGGAAACTGGGTGACGTTGGTTGAGGATCGAGGTCTAGTTAAACTCTGACTCTGTTCAGTCACAGCAGTTGTTCAGATGTTTTGGAGCCTCACATCTGGACTCTGTGGAGCCGGATCTCCAGGTTCTTCAGAGGGATCTGGTCTGAGGAGGGTTTGTCTTGGTTCTGAACGCTCTGGTGTTTCAGGTTGTGTCCAGTCGCCTGTCGCTGCTTCTCTTTAGCGTGGGAAAGCTGGTGGCTCTTAAAGGAGTTTCTCGTGTAGTAGACTTTGTCACATTGGTCACATGGAAAGATCTCGTCCTTGGTGTGAATGTGGTAGTGCCGTGTGTAATCACTTGTACGTTTGAAGTCCATCCCACACTGGTCACACACGATGGGCTTGGGCACGTTTTTCTTTGGCTCAGAGTGAGTTTGAAGGTGAGTGTTTAGCTCCTCAGGACGAGCGAAGGCTCTTCTGCACTGACCACATCCATGAGGCTTCTCCACATGAGTTTGTTTATGTCGTTTCAAATGTTCCAACAGACCAAAGCCTTTCCCACACTCATCACAGACGTGTTTCTTCTCTCTTGTGTGAACCAGTTGGTGCTTTTTCAGAACACTAGAGTGAGAGAAAGATGTTCCACAGAGGTCACAGGTGACGGGCTTCTCTCCAGTGTGGATGCGCTGGTGACGCTTCAGGCTCCTCTTATCAAAATACTCTTTCGCACACTGGTCACATGAGAACACTGTCCCTGTGTGAAGGTTCTGATGAGTTTTCAGGTTACTCTTACTGGTAAAAGACCTGCCACACTGCTCACACTGGAACCTTTTATTATCATGGGAGACTTGCTCGTGTTGTCTGACAGCACGTTTGCTTTTGAAACTTTTCCCACACTGGCCGCAGATGTGGCCTCGATCTGTCGAGTGGGAGGTTTCATGAGCAGCTAATTCACTCAGTGTGGGACATGCTTTGCCACATGTTTCACAAAAGAACACTTTATGATTGAAGTGCATCCGTTTATGTCGTTCTAAGACTGATTTACTGGAGAGGCGTTTTCCACACTCTTCACAAGAGAAGCTCCTTTCACTGTGAGTGAGTTTGTGTTGTTTTAATCCATCTTTGTAAAGAAAGGCCTTTCCACACTGTTCACAGTGATGCTTCTTTTCTCCACTGTGAATGAGTTGGTGCTTTTTTAAATTTGATAATAGTCCAAAACGTCTCCCGCACTCGTCGCAGCTGAAGTCTCGTTTTCTTGTGTGAACGACTGAGTGTTCTTTTAGGTTTGTCTTATCTTTAAACGATGACCCACAGAGGTCACATGTAAATGGCCTCTCTCCGCTGTGGACCAGTGCATGTGTCTTCAGTCCCCCCTTCGACTTGAACCTCTTCTCACACTGCTCACATGTAAAGGGCCTCTCTCCAGTGTGGACTCTAATGTGGACAGTGAGCTGTGATTCTGCAGTGAACTTATTGGCACACAGGGGGCAGCAGAGGAGATTTGTGCCGGTGTGGTGTTTCTGATGCCGTGTCAGGGTTCCTTTGTGTCTGAATGACTTCCCACACTGCTCACAGCTGTGCCGTTTTTCTCCAGAAGTGTCTCTAGCTTTAGGATCGTCCTGTCAAAACAAAGTTATTAGAGCAGAGGTCTTTGAACATGAGCTGCTTTGACTAAATAAAACCAGCAGAGAGCGGCTTCTGTTCTGAAGACACCTGAGCAGCTATGGGCCTTAAGAGGAGTTCATTCTGGACAGTTTCAGCCAAGAGGATATTTGAACACAAGGAAATCCTGTAGTTTCTTCTTATTAATACTTACTGACAAAAACAATTGAACTTATTTCACCAGGACAATCATCACATTTGGCTCATCAACTTATGCAGAAATGAACACAATCTTTGGAGAGCTGATGATCTAAAGCAGTGGTTCTCAACCTTTTCCGCTCTGGGGCCCCTAAACGTACGTCTCCCAGTGCGACCCCGACATATTATTATGAAATATCTGCACTTTCACCCTGTAATGTGTTTAAATGTGTCAGAAACCAAACTCTTGTATGAATCTCATGCTCTCCCCGGACTGTCTCCTCCTCTGTCTGTAGCTCCTGCTCCACTCACCTCTCTTCTCCTCCTCCTGTAGCTCCTCTCTCCTCCTCCTCCTGTAGCTCCTGTGTTAACTTCCTGTGCAAGGTAATGTACCATCGCGAGAGTCTGCGAGACTCTGGTTACTCTTTTGCCTCCTCCTCCTGTAGCTTCTCCTCCTCTCACCTCTCAGGACAAACCTTATGACGGAGGCTAAATGCTTAAATAAAATGCAACGTAAGACGCTGTAGCTCCTCCTCCTCCTGTAGCTCCTCCTCCTCCTGTAGCTGCACTAAAACCCAGTGATTGAACACGAGTCAGCGCAGCACTGGGACAAACCTAGTCGTGTTTTGTTTTGTCCATTAACCCTAAAGTACAACAGGTTTGTACAAGGGGCAGCAAGTCACGTTTACCGTCACACAAAAGCAGAAGAAAAGTAGATAGTGAGTATTTGACTTTTCAGTGACCCAGCGGCTGTATAGATGGTTAACATGGCGCCTTTACTTTCCATCCCGGTGGCCTCTAGGACGCTCCAGGACGAGGGCTGCGTGATTCGGACAAAAACCTCCTTGTGATTCGATTTGCGATCTTAATATTTTATAGCCTATGTTTTATTTTTCATGCAACAGCTGTTTAACATCATGGTGTTCAGTTATTACATTTCAGCTTCAAGCAGCAACAAGACACAAATCTGCCAGAGGCAAAGAGGCATTTTCAGGAGTCGTCTGATAAACATGATTTTTCAGCTCCATTAAAGCATTTTCCAAATCACAAGCTGCAAAACGCTGTTTGTTTTATGAATATCCGCCTCATATTTACATCAAGAACCTGCTGTAAAGACGTTACTCTGAGACGCAGTTTAATTCAGTGCTAAATGTGGAGGCGATCGGCTTTTTGTGAGCGACCCAACCCGCTCTGCAAACAGATGATTCTGTGACCCAACCCGTCCTGCTGGTCCAAAACACTGGTTTTGTTGTTCGAGACACACGTGGAGTTAGTTTTCCGTGAGCCAGCGCAGACAAACAGGATTCTCCTGAAGACCCTTCTGATCGGCAGCAGCCAAAGGAAGCAAAGCTCCATCATTCTGTCTATGAGAAACCCTCAAAAGCCTGAAATCAAATGGATCCTGGAGTGTCCTAGAGGCCACCAGGATGGGAAGTAAAAGCACCGAGCTAAGCACCCACACACTGGGTCACTGAAGGGTCACATACGCACTAATGTTCACAACGACAAGTGGAAGAAGATGGACGGCAATGAAGGAAACACACGAGGTGCTGCTTATACTGAACATGAGGAACAGCTTCTAAAACTAAAGATCTCATTGCTTTAGTGCTTATTTGTTTACGTTTGAGGCCAGCTGTGATTGGCTAAAACGGGGTGCTTTTGATCAATCAGCAGCAAATATCCCAATAAAAGTCAGTCTTACCATTTTTCTATCGTCCTCTTTGTCTCCAAACAGCTGCAACATAAAGACGTTCATATCAAACACTCGTTAAAGATTGGTGTAAATCAAGCGAAGCCCAAACTAAACAGAATCACAAAATGCAGCATGTCTTTGGTTAAATGTATTTCTAGGGAGCAGAGTGTGAGTGTGGACCTCGTCTCCGCTGCAGAGAGTGTGGTTAAACCAGGCTGGCCTCAGGGGGGCGCTCTCCTCGGACTCTGCAGGCTCCTTCAGTGCAGCTTGTTCCTTTATGGAACAGGTACGGTAGTTCTTATTGGGCTAATCAGAAGTCTAGATCACGACTCCTGGAGAGATGGGACGGACACGAACATTTATTTTAGATGGTACCAGTGTTATTGGTTATTTACAGTGGACACACACAACAGTTAGACACGAGGACAGACATGGACAGAAATGGCCATTCAGACAGAAATACATGGAAACCGACAACAACAATACTGGCGGAATACATTACTTGGGAACAGGTTCAGTTCACGGATCCCACGAATGGTCCCAAAGTTCATATGCAACAGTTCATACGGCCACGCGGGTCGGGGATTTGTATACTGCTCATATTAACAATACTAGACTACAATCAATGTCATACGTGTAATATACATATTAATACTGGTACATGTACACAAGAACCAAATGCGAACGTACAGTGTTGTTACTATGACCGGTGTAACTGCGCACCAGCGGCAGCGTTCACTCATTATCTTTACCGTAGCATAACACGTTTAGATGGCCTTAAAACGCCACACCACTAAGTCACCATTCATACATACACACAATGAAGACTCGACATAAATATGACTAAGATTCATTCAGAGACATGGAGGAAAACGAGGTTAAAACCCAATGCTAACCGCCCATAGGAAATACATGGATGCGGCTAGTAGCTACCATTAGCAAACAGATTG
Organism: Proterorhinus semilunaris; assembly: GCA_021464625.1. Taxonomy (NCBI): domain Eukaryota; kingdom Metazoa; phylum Chordata; class Actinopteri; order Gobiiformes; family Gobiidae; genus Proterorhinus; species Proterorhinus semilunaris. The sequence continues at coordinate 4,710,488 of CM038349.1, forward strand.
ACTTACCAACTCCGCTTAATATCTTAGCATCGACACAATCTCCCGTTACAACTCAGCCCTGATGGTCGGCTCCTATAGGTTAACAATTAGTTCAAGCTATTGGACGGTTGCTTTATTGATAGGAAGGTAAACCAGAACTTTACACATACCGGCTTCGAACTTTCCCCGAGGCTTAGCCACCGCACCGGTCAGCCATATTGGAACGCTGGATAGGCTACAGCGGGTCACGTGGGCGGGTGCCGTTACTCTCGCGAGATTAAACGTGGGAATGGCGCAGGTAATGGGTGATATAAGCTTAATGCCCACCCGTGTTACATTTACATCAGACAAAGAGGCCTTGTTATTGTACACCAGGGTTGCCAGGTCTGAACTGGGCGGCTTTTTAATCCTCCGTTCATTCACTGCGTCACTCTCACACGTTCAATAAATATCGCTCATGTCGTGTCTAAACCTCTTAACGCTGGGGAACCTGATTGTTCCTGTTCAAACAGTGATATAAACTTGTTTCTAGCTCTCACAGTCCCTCCTGTGTATTCAAATTGTTCAAAGTATGTAATTCTATGCACATTTCACACGCACATACAGCATTGAGCGGTGACAAAGTGAAGCGGGGGGGCCACCCCCAAGATAAATTCCTCTGATTTAGATCAGACTTCTTTCATCCATTGCTCAATAAAACTTTAGGTGAAGACAATACAACAAAGTCTGTGTTCTGCTGTGTTTACAACATACTCTGAGGTGGCAAAAGTAAATGTATTATACGACACCACAAAATCAGATACCCCAGCTTTAACCGAGGGCATTTTCTCCAGTTCAGCTTTACCCTAATCCAAAAGGCCACAGCCTATAGGCCAGTGCAGTGGTTTCGCTGGGATCATTTCTCTCCTTCATTTTGACGGACAGGGTTGTAAAAAATCTGACTTTAATCCGCCATGTATTAATCTCTCATTATACGCATGTTTTAAAGAAATTGTACACATATAGGCTGCATATTATTTAGAACAGTGTGGATCTAAACTAAACATGATGTGAACAGTACAAGTATCAAAGTACTCGAGTACACAGCTCCACATACAAACGTGCGGAGGCGATGGAGAGACGCAGGCAACTCACACAATAACTCAGGACAGGAGGTCAACCTTATCCAGCTCTGTCTCTGAGATATTGTTTCTTTAATTCATGCAGTTCTTATACTTGAAGAGCTTAGTGGCGCTAGGCTAGTGCTAGGCTAGTGCATGTCTATGGTATCAGTTAGCCTGCATTAAAAACAGTCTGACCCGCTCCACAGAGCACCTGAGGTAAATCACTTATAACGCCAGACTAACGAGATAAACGTCTGTGTCGATGGAATGTTTTTGAATCAGAACTGACCTTGTATCACAAGAATTATCTCATTATGAGGGACTATTTTCTAGCAGATCACTCCGCCGCTGCGTAGCTCACAACCACGAAGCTGATGCTGCTCAAATATAACAGTTATTTTAAATGCAAAATGGTTATATTATTATTCTATCGACACAGACATTTATATGGTTAGTCTGGTGTTATAAGTGATTTACCTCAGGTGCTCTGTGCAGCGGGTCAGACCGGTTTGAAAAAGCTGAAAACATTCTATAAACGACAGAGGATTTACAGATAATGTAACCTCTGAACCAGTGTAACGCCTCATTTGAAAGCTAAGACCTACAAAACTCATCTAAAGGGAGATTTTCCCTCAAGTTGTTGCCGCGTTGTCGTCACTTTTTTCCACCGCTTTTTTGTCAAAGTCATCGCTTTTTTTTTGTCGCTATTTTGACACTTGTTTTCCAGAAGCTTTTAGATTTGGGTAAAGCCAAACTGTAGAAAACGTGCTCGGTTCAGGTGGGGGTTAAGAGGTTAAGGTTGGGGCCCGGAGTTGGAAAAAGCTTCAGGTTAGAAACAGGAAAACAATGAAGGCTAAGGTCAGGGAAAGGTTAGGCTTAGGTTTATTGAACAATATATAATGACGTGACCGTTTTAAATCAAGTTTGTCTCATAACTAATCCTTTATTTTATCTCTCAAACCAAAGCTAAGTGCAGGAAATGAACAAACAACAACACGTCGAGCTTTTCAAGACAAATAAAGTGGTAAAATGCTAAAAGTGGAGTCAAACATTAAGCTAGTTCACGTTAGCTCGTGAACTAGCTTCGTACCGTTAGTACGAAGGAGCATTGTAGTCAGTAAAAAAAAAAAAAAAAAAAAAAAAAAAAATTTTTAAATAAACATCCGTTTTCCGAATTATTTTTTTTCCTCAGTGGATTATCTCGTAATTACGAGATACTACCTCGTTATTACGAGATATATATTCCGTTTTTTTTATTATTTTTTTTGGTTTTGTTTTAATTTTTGAGTTTAACTCCTCCCCTTTCTTTGCTATGCTATCGCTATGCATCTACACGTGTTGTCAGTCTGCGTTGATCCGCAACAGTGAAGTGCATACCAAGTCCATGTGTCTTTTGAAGACAGATCAAAATGTAAAAATATACACAGGTAAATGTCTTTTCCGTTTTGGCTGTTCGCCTAAACAATCCTAAAGTCCAAAGGCGTCTCCGAAGACTCGACAAACTCATGTTATATCCATCCACTTGTAGAAAATCTAACATTTCCTTGTGCTTTAGTCCAATAAGGTGGTAAAAATGTAGTAAATTGGGTAAATCGGCCATTGCACGTCATCAAACAGATCTACTCCCCGGGCAGCGTGGTGCTCAAGGAAGAGCATGCATCCTAAATCCAGACTTTTCTTCTTTTTTTAACGGAAAATATATCTCGTAATTATGAGATACTATCTCGTAATTACGAGATAGTATCTCGTAATTACGAGATAATCCACTGAGAAAAAAAATTAATTCGGAAAACGGATTTTTTATTTTTTTTACTGACTACAATGCTCCTTCGTAGGGTTACAACTTGACCAAAGTGGTTTAACTAAAGCCTGAATTAAATATTACTACAAATAAATGACTTACCGTGAAACTGAGCAGTGTCGTGTTGTTGCTTTGCCCTGAAATCAGATCAGTAGATTTAGCTAAATACGGAAAAAGTAATGACCGCCATTTCACACACACTTGTTTCATAACGTTAGCTTATTTCTCACGAGAAAATGAATCACCTTTAGCGAGAAACTCCTTCAAAACCTCTACAAAACGAACTAAAACATCCCACGTTAAAAAGCTACAATGTTAAAGTGGGTTTGGATCGTTTTTAATCGACAAATGAGGAGAAATAAAGCACTGACCGCTGTTTTTTTTGTTTTGTTTTTTGCCGTTGAAAAGACGTTGACTCACGCGCCGCTGCTGAACCAGAAAAACGAGGAAATGACATTAAAAGTTTGGCCTTTATATTAACTCTATTTTTGATCCATTAAAAGAATCACCTTCTGTCTGTGAAGAGGATCAGTTTATCTGCCTCTAAACCGTCCACTTTAGCGCCATCTGGTGTCCACGAGAGGGATGGGGTTTGACGGTAAAAGCCGAGGTGCTGCCTTCAGGTGCTCTGGGAAAGATGTTCCTTTTGCAGTTAGCAAAGTAATAATAAAAAAACACCAATACACTATAAACAAATACATTCACGTGAGAAAGTCTCTACAAACCGCTGAACTATTACTTTGTATCTGCTTTGATCAGAAAAAAAAGTTTTTATGTCAAGTAAAAGCTGTCTTTTTTTTTTTTTTTTACTGATTAGCGCTTAGCTCAGCTAATCACTTAAATATGTTGTTAGCATCTCGAAAGCTAAACAGTAGCGCAGTTTGTGCTAAAAAAAACATTTGTTTCTCCGAGGATGAAGACAGCTCACACTCAACTCAAAAAAAGTAGCACTGTTTAACTAAAAAGCTCACATTAGATGATAAAAGAACAAATCAGGTGAATAGGGCTCTTTAGCATCCGGGTACTTTCAGTGCGCCGCTGATGTGGAGATGAAAACAATGGCGGTATTACGGCGTTTTTGCCCGTGAATGACGGATTGTGTTCGATAAATTTAGTTTTTCTCAGTAAATCCTGCCTAAAAGAACGGTTGGATGTTCTATTTTGTCGGAATTACAGCTTCAATCTTGTAAACTGAGTAAGTTTTATGATTAGAATCGACGTCTGCAGATCTGAACAAATGGATGTGGATTATGTTTTAAAGTTTAACGTAACTGTGCCGGACACATCAGGCTCTAAATTCTACCATTTACTTTAAACATAAAATAAATTCGTAATCAAATGTTTAATGTCATGACATGTGTCAAGTCTAAAGCTGAATAAACTAGACAGAACGTCGCCTAAAAGCTTCTAAAACATTTTCTCGTCAGCATCGCGTTGAACTTAGATCATGATCATTTCCCGAAAGGCGAAACATAAATGAGTCGAATTCAACACAAAGTTACGATGGATTAGCGACGCGTACCAGGCGACCTCCTGGCAGTTTGTACAAACACTAATCGAGACTAATTAAGTCCAATTTCTGTTTATATCAGACTTTTGCCTCATTATCACGGTAATCAAATCACATTTCATCACAATCCGACAATTATTCACCTTAATAAATCCTCTCAAACATCCGCCCAATATCGGCGTCTCCCATTGTTTTCAATGAAGCGAGAGCGCTGTGTTCACCTCCGCTTCATGCCCCAGGTTCTGTGCTGACGCCGTCCATGTTGTTGATTGGTTTAGTCGGTGAAACTTGTGGAGGAACTCATTTTAAAGCCCTGACTTAGAGACTTCCAGTTTTTTGCCTTGGAAAGAGCTATCACTTGGGTCCCGGAGATATCAGCGTTAGATCGGCCAGTAGCCAATATTGTAAAATGCCCCAATGTTGGCCCGATATATCGGTCAACCTCTAGTTTAAACCCTAAAAAATGAGCAAAAATTAGACTTTTTACAGATTTGTTTTACTTGTAGCTTGTTCAAAAACTAAACCAGATCCAAAATCTGAGAAAAATCGTTGTAATGAATATCCACAAAATCTGGCTCTATCCGTTTAGATTTTACTTTTTTGCACAAAAGGCCTTATTTTTTTATATATATATATATTTATATCAATAATCTACAGCAAACGTTTCAAACTGATAAAAAAAAAAAAAAATCCCCTATCCCTACTGGTTTGTATTGCTGGGTCGCAGGTTCTAGAATGTGATGACATCACCGGACCCAGCGAGGGGGAGGAGCCAGTTGTTCCTATTAACAACATTACACTTTCACAAGTCGTAGCTCAAAAGAAAATGTATGAATTACAAAAATTATCATTAATATCAGTCACTGGTACAGGACCAAACATTTCCTCAAAAACAAAATAATTGTTCCTCCATATAATAGTATTGGCCTTTGGAACGCTGTGATGAGACCTGAAACCCAGCAATACTTTAGTGAGAAATGTCCCAGGAGTCTTGGCTAAAACCGGCCCCTCACGCTCCGGACAAAGGCAACAATGAAGACGCCACTCCCGGCCACTGCAACAGTTTTTGTATTTTTTTATTTTTGTTTCTTTTCTGTCCAAAAGTCGTAGGTAGATACGGAGGTTATGGAGAGTACACAGGTCATGCGGAGTGCACCGTCACATTCAGACTCCATAGTGCGTCTCTATGCGGCAACAATGTACATGTATTTATAGACGTATTCATAGAAGAGAAAGCGGAGAGCGGGGTCAGGGCTGGTGCCGTGGAGCAGAGGTAAAAACAAGAGGGAGCGGGTTTTGAGTCGAGGACGTTGTAGGAAACGACTCGCCGAACAGGACCTAATGTATTTGGTCACAGCCCGGTTTGGAGAGTCGCCTGATCTGCTCAAATCGTGATCGTTCATTAGCCTGATGCTTTCGTGGAGGACGTTTCCACGATCCACCCTCAGCGCGCGGCGGTCGCGGCAGAGCGTGTCCCTTCGTGATGATTAGTGATTAGTGGTTCACCGTTATGGCTCAATACACTTCAGCGATCACGCTCCGCTACCTGAACTCGCTCACACATGTCAATGGCGGTGAGGTCTGTCTGGGACATAGACTGTAAAAAAGAATAGACAGCTCCTCCTCACTCCTCCCCGTTTACCACGATGACCACGCTCGAGGGGGAAATCATGGCGGATTCACAGGCTCCTCCCCTCCAGCTCTGACGAAGCATGTTCCTAAAAAGGGCATAAGGGCGGGATCTCGACTGTAGACCCCGCCCTGCTTGGCCCTCGCGGGGCGTGTAATGGGCGTGTATTTCTGTTGTAATCGCGCCCATGGCCAGGCAGCGACGTAAACGGCCTGTCAATCAAAGTCAGGCCCTCATTAATTATGCAAGATTTCTAAAATTTGTATCTATGATAAAAAGCCCGGTGCCCCATATTGTTTTTAACCCAGCGTAATCACAGGAGGAATATCTAGCTCTAGCCACTTCTAAACCATTAGGCACCGGCATTAAAGTTGTTTTTAACGTGTCTAAAGTCCAATGCATTCCAATGGGGGACTAGTGGTCTGTGATTTAAATAAAAGGCGCCACGTGCCTCAATAAATCAGTTCGCCCATCGTTGACCTGGAGTCGTCTTTCTATGGGAGCGGACCAGGCCCAGTCATAGCGCTCCAGCTAAAGGGGTCTGAGGTTGGAGAGGTTCGGGCCCCCCTGCGGATCCTTTTTTCTTTCCGTTACCTCGGCCCCGCAGCACCAGGCCTTTCACTTTGTTGGCACGTTTGACCCGTTCATTTGACCCGGCGACACCAGAGACAGCGACAGAAGCTCATTCATTCTGCTGTGTGTGTGTGTTTTTTTCTTTTTTTTTTTCTTCTTCTTTTTTTTAACGGCGATGTGACGTCAAACGAGTCTGAGGTAAAGCGTGTGGACATGGCCCGTCTTCGCGTCCGAAAGGTTTTTTCCTGAAGAACAAACTGCCTCTGAGTTTGAATGGGGGTTTTAGTTTAAAAGGGGCTATATCGTGCTTTGAAACGAACATTAACGAACTAAAATAAAAGATTCCCAATGTAAAAAATGAACTGGTGCCTTACATAAACAGACGCAGAGGCCAGCAGGGGGCAGCAGAGTGGAGCTCCATTGCCCTCATTCAAAACAAAGCGGTCAGTTTAGATCATTTTATGGCAAAAAACAAAGTTGACGGGACTTTCTAGGCTTCGGAAACTTAAACAATGACACAAAAACACGACTCCATGTGCGTTTGAGACCACGGGGCCGCGGCAGAGGGCTCTGAAAAGTGGATTTGAGCAGAATATAGCCCCTTTGTAAGAGGTTATGGCTGAGGTCTCCGGAGGTAAACCTGTTTTTTCCCGTTGACTGCATCTGTGAAAAGACGACGCCGCTTTGTGAAGCGTCTTCTTGAGGTTTGCCTGGTATATATATATTTATTTGTTCGTAAGAAGCGTGAGGTGGGCGTCTCTGGTGCCAGGGAGGTTATTTTCTGTTTTTATACAAGTGTCGATAGAGGTACAGAAACATTTTTCGCAACGCAGTTCAAATGGGCAGCTTTTCGACACCGTGGAAACGCCAGCTTGCTGCGTTTTCCTCCCCGTGTTGCCCGTATCCCCCCCAAAACATGCGCAATAGACTCCCGCGTGACCAACGTTCACGCCCAAACAATTGGCAAAGCCGTTCCTGGGCCAAACAAAAGTCTTGGCGTTTCGCAGTGAAAGCTGCCCATTCGATGACATCGCGTACTGAGGTCTCTTACTGTGAAAGGTTACAGCTGGATCTTATTTTGAAAGGTCACCATTTCCTTTATGTTTACAGTAATCTTTATACAAACTTCGTCCACTTTTTTTTTTTTTCTAACGGGGCCGCTACGCAAAAGACCACTTTATACAATGGCAACCAACACTTTTTAGGGGGAAATAGGTTGATTTGGGCAACTTTGTTTGGTGAATGTTTCACAGTTGAATTTTTTATCGGGGAAATTTGCACAAAAGTTGCCACAGTTAGCCTGAAGCGGCTCAGTGGCGTAGCAATTCGCATAGCTAGCATAAAGAGGCTAAGTAGCGCCGCGACCCCGTTCACATCATTTGACCCAGTACAGAAACACATGCCCCCCATTTCCTCTCGGGAGTCTTTCCTCGACGAAAACAGTATCATTTTTCATATATATATTTTTTAAGTTTTGTTGATTTTTTTTTTTTCCTTTACAGTAAACAAACGTAATACAAACAATAAAACCATGTACAAACCAAAGTATAAAAGATAAAAAAATAACAAAGGTGTAAAAAAAAAAAAAAGAACCCTTTCGTTCCGAGCCACAGCTTCGAAAGCCGCCGCCTCAGACGGGACGCAGTGAGCAGCTCAGAAGGTGCTTCTCTTTACAGAGCAAGAAGCGCCGCGGACGTGGAGACAACTGGATCCAAAATGGCCACCACTTTGCTGCATATAACAAGCGTACGGCAATAATGCTAAAAAAAATAACCACAGAAGCATTTTATTAAGCCATGGTTTAAAGTGGATCATGATTCACTTTCGCTTTGGTTCGGCCGATATTTTCAGCAGAGGACAATAGTTTGTTAGGCTGATTCAAAGAAACGCTTTAGTGTAGGGCTGCACAATCGAGTTGGGACTGTGATGTCATATCGCTAAGCATCATGGGATAATAATAATAAACTAATGGACATTTTAAAAAAGGTAAAGTACTGGAGTTATTGTTCACATCAAAACACTTGGACACCGCAGTGAGTTAGATGTATTTACCAGTTGTGACTCCGCTGACAGTTGTTCCTTGGCTTTTCTCTCTTTAGTTAATGTTAGAACATGTATGCTAACAGCTACAAACATGGCAGATCTCCATGGGAACAGTGGATTTCCTGAACTCACAGAATGTTGCATAATCAACATGATGGAAACTTCCAAGTGCAACGACTGTGTTTTATTCTTATGGGGAGTTAGCCGCGTTGTGTTAAATAAATACTACAAACTGTATGTTGCAAACAACACACAACTGCTGGACAATTATTTACAACATGTGAAAAACTTTACTCAGAGGAGACTTCTGTGTTTTAGCCTTGAAGCTAATGCTAATTTAACACTTTAGCACCACTATCTTAACTTATTTTTACAAAACACCTGGCTTGACGTTTATTATTAGTTGAGGTCTGTTTTTATAAATCTTACTTTATTTTTAAATTACGTTAAAGTGTGGACAGGAAGTAGTCTTTACCCTACACTGGCCAACAGGAAGTTAGCCAAAAGCATTCTGTGCGCAGATTCTTATACATTACCAAATTCCAAGATTGAAATAAGCCCTAATATATATCGCAAAATCATGGAGGTCTAATTAACTAATTAATTAGTTAATCTAGCTACATTTTAGCTAACACAGACACTTAACATGAAAACACACGGGAACCGAAAAATATCCAGAAGTTAAACATTTCCCACTTTAGTCCTGTATGGTCTCAATGTTTTATTTTTTAAGTCTTGTTTTGACACATTAGATAAACAAATATATGCACGGAATGTTTTTAGCTAACTTCCTGTTAGCCAGTGTGGGGTAAAGACTACTTCCTGTCCACTTTGTAATTTAAATTAAGCAGTATTTAAAAAAAACAAAAGAAAACTTCAATCCGAGTGTGTTTCATAAAACATAACGGAGATGGTGTTGCCATTTTAATATTTGTTAGCTTTAGTTTAGCATTAGCCTTTAGCTAAAAGGCTAACAATACTAACAGCTATAACAAAGGAGCCTCCTCTGGTGAAGTATTTACAACCCGAGTAAAGGTTTTAACATGCTGTGAGTAATTAACCAACAGCTGCACAGTCTGTTTAAATATTTATTTTAGCAAAACACGGCTAACTCTCCATCGGAATAAAACTACGACGTTAGCATCATGTTCCATTACGCAGCCCCACCAACCAACAGGCCGAAAATTAATTAAGCGCTTTACAAACTTTACAATTAGCTGTACACAAATATTTCTTTTAAGATAAAAACAAGTGAATGATCCGGTTCTCTACAGTACCTCTGATGTCCACTACACGGCGCCAGTTGTTTCCACGTCCGCGAGGCTCAACCCAAAGGTGCTTCAGTTTAAAGACAACTCCGCGTCACTCCTCTGCGGCGCGGACGGACAAACGGACGACTTCAGCGAGTTTCATTCTGGACTTTAGCTCTTTGAACGTTTTTGGCGTCTTTTGTGTCTTGCGTATTGATTGTAACAGAAGTGGCCGGCCCCCCCTTGTGGCCGTCAGTTAAGGTGCGAAAAAACGTACAGCAGTGATCGACTTCTTTTGATTATGATTTTCCAAACGATCACTGCCGGTTCGGGGTAATACTGTCCCCTGGTGGCTGCTCTGGGGTACTGCGGCCGAGAGCCCCCCCCGCTCAGAGCCGCAATACCGCACACAGGCCACCAGATGGAGTCAAGTTCAAACACATTTGAGCAGCAGTAGCTTCTTCAGGAGGAAGGAAAAGCTGGGTTTGGGTTGATTTTAGGGAGAACATGTTGTTTCAAATCATAAGGTTTAAACAGTGGACAAGAAATGTTAACGTAAAACACAGTAATAATTAAAGATACTGTTGTTGATTACATAAAATAAGAGAATGGATTGTTTAATTTAATGTTTTCATATAAAAAGTAAGGTGCTTTATGTGGAGAAATGGCCAAAATCTAAAGCTAGATTCAAATCCATATTATATTTCTTAGTTACAAAGATTTTATTTAAATTTTTTTTTTTAAATCTTGTCTAGCTTTTGAACAAGCCAGTTATTAGCGGATTGCGTTTGCCTTGTTTTTTTGGGCTTCAAGGCTCAAAAAAAAGGCATTAGATATGGAAAAATCTTCCTTAAAAAGCTTAAATCATCGACTGGACTGGGTTTTGGTAAAGTTGAGGACGTTTCGCTTCTAGTCACGGAAGCTTCTTCTTGGCTCTTTAACTGAAATGATTTAGTCCGCTCTAGTTTGAGTATTTTCTGACCAAAAGAACTAAGAAGAAGCTTCTGTGACTAGGAGCGAAACATCCTCACCTTTACCAAAACCCAGTCCAGTCGATGATTTAACTTTTCTACGATACGTCCTGGAAAAAATCTGTGTTTTTAGCTTCTACTTGTGAAAATGTTCTCGCCACAATACAGTAAGAGAAATTAACCTTTGAAAGTTAGAATTTTCCATATGAATCTATAGATAAATGTTGAGTCAGTGCATGTTAGTGAATATTAGGCAGTGTATTTGTTTCCGGGTGAAAGTGTACATTTTAAAGCTATTCCTCGTCCACCATTTAAATCCTTCGTGATCTGCAAACAACCTGATTATCTTCACAAGACGAGTGCAATTCATTCAGGGGAGCGATTGGAGCAGACATTTAAGGGCCTTTTTTTTTTTTTCAGCCTCAAGTGAAAGATTCTCGTCCGTTTGTCCGTCCTGTAAAACACAACCCCAGAGTCCCTCCCCTCTTACCCCCAGATTTCAGCACCTCAGTCAGAACAATGCAAAAATATCTCTCTATAACAACTATTTTACAGCTATCTCCGTGTCTTTCTCGCTTCAAAGCGCACACGACTTGGCAACTACGCGTGTTAATTCTCCGATATCGTCATTAGTAGCTTTTCAGAATACTTTTCGTAGACTACAGTACGCTAACTCAAACATAGAAAATAAGAATAAAAAAGTAATGTTATGTTTACAAAAGCTCGGCAGTCCATTGTAGCTTCGTTCCATCTTTAGACAAACTGCGCTCTGGCAAAAAGAAAAATCACAAATTTCTACGAAACAAACCATCAAAATAGTCGTCTGAAATGGAAGATATGTCGCCTGTGCTTTTTTGAAGATAACTTAATTTTCAGGACAAAAACAAAGCAACGGCCCTTTGCTTTCTCGACGGACAAAAGCGTGAAATTAAAATGTAAAAAGCCAAAGTTAATATTTACCAAAAGCAAATACTCGATAAGCTCAATAAGGCCACTTCTCTTCGGAAATCTGTCACAATTTCTGCCATCTTCAAAAACGATTTTTAAATATCTCTTGGCTCCGAAATGTGAATTAAATATAGCTAATACGACGAGAAGACAATATCGCAGGTTTTACTTCTCTGACTATGAAGGACGAGACACTGCAGGTAATGATTTGTATATTGACATATGCGCCATAAATGACCATCGGATTTCAGGAAAAGGAAGCACATCTTTAGAGTAAAGATGGGCTGAATGAGCCGAGGTCCATCAGTGGCGTTATCAACCGTTCACGTAGCTCTGTGAGGAGAGCGTCCGGGTAACAAGCAGGAAGTCGTGAGTTCCAGTCAGAAGATGGATTAACTCGACATCCTTTGGTAATCAAAAGCAAAAGTATGTTTGGTGCCCTTTTGTCACTGTCCTTATCTTGGTCAGTGACTTCAGTTTTAGATGGTTATCACTGATACTTCTCATCCATTTGTTTTTTTTCTCATTATCCAGAGCAGTTTCCCCTTTTTCTAAATGATCACTCTCAGCTGAGATTTCTGAACGGGAATAATAAATGAGTTCGCTTTTTTTCAGGCTCACTGCTGCCATGCTTTTTCACCACTAGATGGCGACTATACGTGTACCAACACAGTGTGACACTATTTTGTATCATTAACCCGTCACTACTTTAGAGATCAAACTGGCTGAGCTTTTCCTGCAGTGTCTCGCCTTAGGATTTTAACGGATTAATGTGCCATTGTGTCCTCAGGCAAGACGCTTTTCTCACATCCACTTACAGTTAAATGAGTTAAATCGCTTTACCACAACTGATTGCAATTGTAATCACAAAAATCACAATGTCGCTGTCCTCTGCAGAGAACCATGTGCCAATCAACGGGGTCTTATTCTCTATAAACTCTGCCAACCTTGTAGTTGTTTCATAAAGTCACATTTTCTGTAAATCTCTCTGCTTTACTCACTTCATGCAACACAAGGCGATCTCGATCAATATCAGAATACAGCGTCCAAACCGTCATTTTTATGAACCTATTCTATTCCAATACTTTTTTGGCACAATTCATTTAATGACAATCGAAGCTTTTTAAAGCCCCGCGGAAACTCTGAAGAGAAGAATAATGGAGACACATCTGACAGAAAGGAAATCAATGATGTGTTGCGCTTTTCAGACAATGGTCCAGTTACTGTGTGTGTTCATTTTGTGAAAGGAAAAGTGATGAGGAGGAAGAAAGTAAAGGGAGATAAAGGCAGGCACAATAAGCTTTAGCTTCTGCCTGCGCCGGGTCACGGACTGAGCTAATGTTTTGCTTTGAATGCGTTCCCAATGATTTGTACATTTTGTCACGTTGTGTTTACGGATAATATTTTAAATACACTAACATATTAATTTAATTTTAGTGTTTTAAGACACTAGTGTGCATAAGTGCCGATTTATGTTCTTCCCAGTGGGTGCCTAGTAAAAAAAAGAAAAAAGACGGGGTCATGTTTTGTTTTAGCAAAATTATTAATAATTGAACAAATATATATAGAAAAAGAAAAGTTGATAACATCTGGTTTGGGCTATTGTTACTTTTTTGGCATCGGTGAGGCCATCTAATTTGTAAAGTTTTTTTTTTAGTATGGGATAGGAGCTTATAAGATTTTTTCTTCATCCTACTCCTGTTCTTCTTTTCATGAAATGTATTATTGTTGTGTTTCTTGGATTATTGTACACATGTCATATTGCATGGGGCGACGGTGGCGCAGATGGTAGAGCGGGTCGTCTCGTGATCGGAAGGTCGGGGGTTCGAATCCCACCTCCTGAAGGTGCACGCTGTCGTTGTGTCCTTGGGCAAGACACTTCACCCACCTTGCCTCCAGTGTCTGCGTACATTGGTGTATGAATGGGTGAGAGGTTCCCTGCTGTAAAGCGCTTAGAGTGCCTAATGTAGGTGGAAAAGCGCTATATAAGTTGAGACCATTTACCATTTACCATTTAAAGTGGAAAAAGAATAAATAAAATGAAATGAAATGAATGATCGATCTGACAAACTCGTGGCTTTGAGCCCGGCCTTCTACCTGTGGAGCTAAACGAGCGGGGCAGTACGTTACCGCTGCACATACATTAAGGATATGGACAGAAAATGGAGTGGCCCACAGGTTTTGTAATCAGGGCAAATTCGCCTGGGTGCCCAACGATTTGAGTGGGTGCTCCGGCCCCGCAGCACCCACGGGATCAGCGCCTACGCTAGAGTGATAGGTCGTCCACTGCGTATGTCGATTTTCAGCCTGAAGCTAATGTTAGCATGCTAGCGGGGCAGAGGAGTTGCCATGACAGCGCATGACCGGACATGTACATCTCTAAAATGAGACGAAAAAAGCGAAATAAAAAGGACGAACTTGACAGATTTGAGCATCGAGTACATAAAGGACGGCCAGTGCAGGTTTAATGTAAATTCAAGCATCTCCTCTTGTTCCAGGACTTTCATTGGTAATAGTAAAATAGTTTTAATCTCTACAAAATTAAATGAATGATGTGAAATGTTTTCTCCACGATGGATGATTCAAAATATAACAAAGGTCTAGATATAAATTCCAACTGCTGCCGTGGCAAATATGGCAGCCATCTTGCAATTGTCCTTCTGCAAAAGCCCCGCCCTGTTCGCCAACTTGCCAGATATTCAAGCGGCACAACGCGCTTTCCAAGATGGATGGCAACAGAGTAATGGCTCAAAAAAGTATTGGCTCTAAAGTTGGTTGTAGCTCATTTATCGGCTTTGAAAAGGGGAGGAACAGGCCTCGCTCCATTCGTTTCTATGGCAAGAAATCCAGAGAACGTCTGGTAACAACGGTTGCTATGACGCATGATTGGACAATGACCGTTTTTGGGCGGGGCAGACATTTAATTGAATGAAAGTTAAAGAGGAGGTGTTTTTTGATAATAATGCAAAACACATCTTTATACACTTTGTTGGTTGGGAAAAAAAACAGCTGAAACTGAAAAAACTGTAGTCTCATTTTCCCAAAGTAATCCACAAAACTCAGGGATTACTCAAAGATGTGAGAGTGGCTCCAAACACAGCTCCAAGTCTGTTCTTGATCAGACCACATGGTAAAAAGCTCTAAAAAGTTGATTTCACAGTATCACAGATTTTTAAAGACAGTGTTTATAAAGCCCGCCCACTCACGGCAATACTGTCACATGATTGGCTAGAACCACCGGTGGTTTGGACCAAGACAAATCAAAGCGCACGGCACATCTGCTGAAGTTATCGTAAAAACCATGAAAAAAACACTGTCAATTCTTAGGATATTTTAATTGAGTTTTAGTCGGTGCTTAATTAGAAGTTTCAGGAACACTTTAATTTCGTTTTTGTCAAGATTTGGTCAGACTATTTTACATTTTTTGGAATTTATCTTCGATTGTATTGAAATTCATGAGGCTCTTTCAAACTGTGTCACTATAGTTCACACATTTTCACTCTGTTTAAAATCCATTTCAGTCACCCTTTTAGTCTAATTAAAAACATGTACATTAGGTTCCCCTCGGGACCGCACTCCCCTGAAAATGAGACACTCTCCCGGTTAAAAAGAGGCCATGCAAAGAAATAGACCATTTGGAGCTGCCCCACCTCAGTCCGAGCGCTCTCTTTCTATCAGATCCACTCCCCTCTACCAGCTCCTGTTATATACGTGTCGGATGCCCTTCCGCCCTCCCGCGCTCGTGAGTCACGCTGCAGATTTCGCGGCGCGGTCAGCGGGACAATAGACCGTGTCACTAATGTGAATGAGCGGCGGGAAACGTGTGGGATATTTCTCATGAAAATATGATGCAACACCTGCAGGATCCCGACTCCTGCCCCCATTAGCGAGACACATTTTACCCAAACTGTCTGCAAAGCCATGACCGTGAGTCCGTGAGTCCGTGAGCACGCCGCGGCGCCGCCCATAGGCGCGTAACACACATAACTGTGCTCAATGTCCATTTGTGTCAATGCGGCTCATTCATTTATGCTCATCTGCATTTGAAAGGCGGGTTTGCAGGTAGCTCCGTCTGGTGCACGTCGCTCAGGGTAAACAAAAGGAGACAGAGAGAATGAGAGGGGGGGGGGGATTTGCATTCGAGGAGGAGAAAATGGCGGAGGGAGCGACGCTAATGAAGCGGCGAGGGGACAGACATAATGTAGACGTAAAGGAGAGATTAAGCCGTTTGAATGTGCACAAAATCTGACAGGCCCGGGTTAGTGTTTCAGTATGTGGAAAACCGATATACGTCGCTAGATCATCGGCGCGGGCTTTGACCTGACCAGTGTTAATTTTGACAGCATATTTTAATTTAGTTTTAGTCTTTTGATGAAAATGTAATTCAATTTTAGTCGAGTTTTAGTCAAAAAAATATCTTCAATTTTAGTCGAGATTTAGTCGACTAAAATTAAGACAAATTTAGTCGACTTTGTATTAATAATATTCATTATAATCATATTTAATGGAGGTCCTGCTTCATGGAGCTGCTCCCTCATGAACAAAGCTCAGAGCTGTTCCTGTGGCAGTGGATTTACATATGAGGCTCTTTCAGACGGTCAATAGAAGTTTGGATGATTTTAGTCTCTCCTTTTCATTTTTATTTAGTCTCATTTTAGTCGACTAAAATATCTGGACATTTTAGTCATAGTTTTAGTCGCATGAAAAACTTTTAATTTAGAAATCACTTTGACTAAAATTAAGACTAAATATTTTAGTCGACGAAATTAACACTGGATCTGACTGAGAGTTACACGTTTTTGCAAACACGATTTCAAAATGTGCAAAAAGGTCCAGTTTAAAAGAGTTTAAAGATGTTAAAATTAAGCGTCTTCCTCCCCCTACATGTTCCAGCCATGTCCTAATGTGTGGAACGAGCCCAGACCTGTTCACCACGACTGCCCCTAAAATCCTGCATATATAGAGACTAGGGCTGAACGATTAATTGCATTTGCAATTTTATCGCGATATTACACAACGCGATTTCGTAATCGCAGGGCACGCGATTTGGGAAGTAAATGGAGCAACAAGATATGGCAGCAAAGTCCGCTCCGTCGCGTGCTTTTGTTTACGTCTCAGTCTAGTTAAGGTGCGCGGTAGATTGTGGATGTACAGTGAAAATATCAGCTTTTATCATGCAGCCACCGCGAAGGAATATTGCTTTTCTCCGTTAGCATTGCGTTAGCCACAGCGCTAATCACGCTGTCGCTGCTACTACACGCTCTGGTGATCACAGAAACTCCCTCACCTCCGGATTCACACGCCTCTGCCTCCACAGACATATATAGGTGAGTCTGTGCTGATTGTAAAAAGTAAAGAGTCGTTTGTGGCTCAGTTTAGGAGCTTATGTTTGGGAATGTTGTGGATAAAGAACTTATCTCAAAAGCATAATGACGTTTCATGACCATTAAGTATCCGCGGAGGCGATGTGCCTTTATTTACCTTTGCGTCTACCGCATATCCGCTCCGTAGGTCGTACAGACGCTAGATATAAACACTAAACTGCTGTATGAAAAGGGTTGGTAACTAGGATCCGAGGCAGGAGTCCGTGTCATGTCTTATTTTGCTGAGGTGCTGTTTAAGCTGAAATGTCACTAAATGGCTGCGAGTCAAAGATACGCGTCTGTGTCTGGCACCTCATGTCGTCTCCTTGTGTCAGTGTTCTTTTCTTTCTTCATATTGTCCAAAGTTACATCCCAAAACCAAAATGCTGCTCCTAATTCCACTGTGATTTGGCGTGTGCTCCATCTGGCCTCTCCGTGTCCTTCAATAACGCGCATCTGAAGCAACTAGGAGTCGCAGCTCAGACTGGGATTTGATTGGCCGAAATAATAAAGTACTATTTAATAAATTAAATAGCTTATTTTGTATTAATTGGGAGTTTGATTTCCTAAAACTTTTCCAACTAGTTAAAGCAGACGTTTGTTCTTACTTTCCTGCACTTTAGTATGGGTGATGTTACTGACTGGATCAGTGAGTTATTTTTTTTTAATATCTATATAATTTAGCATTTATTTATAGACTGTACTGTTAAGTTCAGACAGTTTAAGAAGTGCAGTCCACACACATTTTGAATAGGTCAAGCAACAATTTTGTTGCAATTTTCACTTCAAATATTGTTTATTATGAAACAGGCTGATTTATTGCTTGTGTTAGGTGAAAAATACATGAGAAGAGGACCTTGCAACAATAATCGCATATTTAATCGCAATCGCAATATTGAAGGAAAAAAATCGCAATTAGATTATTTCTCAAAATCGTTCAGCCCTAATAGAGACTGCAGTTACGCGCAAGACCTGAGGTGGCAGTAGTGAGTTTAAAAAATGACCAACTTGCATCTAGTTTCTTTAAGTCACGATTTTTCTAATTTAGTTTCATTTTTCATTTCTTCTCAAAAAGGTTTTTAGTTTTTGTACACAGGAGGAAATGACGTGTAATTACTTGAAGAGGTTAAATCTAAAGTTTGAGTAGGTTTGGTCTCGTCTAGGGCTGAACGATTTTGAGAAATAATCTAATTGCGATTTTTTTTCTTCAATATTGCGATTGCGATTAAATATGCGATTATTGTTGCAAGGTCCTCTTCTCATGTATTTTTCACCTAACACAAGCAATAAATCAGCCTGTTTCATAATAAACAATATTTGAAGTGAAAATTGCAACAAAATTGTTGCTTGACCTATTCAAAATGTGTGTGGACTGCACTTCTTAAACTGTCTGAACTTAACAGTACAGTCTATAAATAAATGCTAAATTATATAGATATGAAAAAAAAAATAACTCACTGATCCAGTCAGTAACATCACCCAGACTAAAGTGCAGGAAAGTAAGAACAAACGTCTGCTTTAACTAGTTGGAAAAGTTTTAGGAAATCAAACTCCCAATTAATACAAAATAAGCTATTTAATTTATTAAATAGTACTTTATTATTTCGGCCAATCAAATCCCTGTCTGAGTTGCTTCAGATGCGCGTTATTGAAGGACACGGAGAGGCCAGATGGAGCACACGCCAAATCACAGTGGAATTAAGAGCAGCATTTTGGTTTTGGGATGTAACTTTGGACAATATGAAGAAAGAAAAGAACACTGACACAAGGAGACGGGACATGAGGTGCCAGACACAGACACGTATCTTTGACTCGCAGCCATTTAGTGACATTTCAGCTTAAACAGCACATTTCCTCAGCAAAATAAGACATGACACGGACTCCTGCCTCGGATCCTAGTTACCAACCCTTTTCATACTGCAGTTTAGTGTTTACATCTAGCGTCTGTACGACCTACGGAGCGGATATGCGGTAGATGCAAAGGTAAATAAAGGCACATCGCCTCCGCGGATACTTAATGGTCATGAAACGTCATTATGCTTTTGAGATAAGTTCTTTATCCACAACATTCCCAAACATAAGCCCCCTAAACTGAGCCACAAACGACTCTTTACTTTTTACAATCCGCACAGACTCACCTATGTCTGTGGAGGCAGAGGCGTAGAATCCGGAGGTGAGGGAGTTTCTGTGATCATCAGAGCGTGTAGTAGCGGCGACGGAATGGCGTGATTAGCGCTGCGGCTAACGCAATGCTAACGGAGAAAAGCAATATTCCTTCGCGGTGGCTGCATGATAAAAGCTGATATTTTCACTGTACATCCACAATCTACCGCGCACCTTAACTAGACTGAGACGTAAACAAAAGCACGCGACGGAGCGGACTTTGCTGCCATATCTCGTTGCTCTATTTACTTCCCAAATCGCGTGCCCTGCGATTACGAAATCGCGTTGTGTAATATCGCGATAAAATTGCAAATGCAATTAATCGTTCAGCCCTAGTCTCGTCTTAGCTCAGATAAAACCTCCGCCTTTTGCTTGTGTTTATTTGATCTTATCTTAAATTAATTCAAACCCACTCAAATTGAACATAAAGTACCTTAATTCAAGCGATTTTAAGTCATTTGTCTCATTTAAGATTAAGGATCCAATACTGGAAATGATAAGATATCGGCTATTGGCTGCAAATATCCGATACCCGATTTGGCTCTCAACATTTTAAAAACACAACTTTCACGTGAACTTTGAAGCTTAGAACCTGGAGAATTCAATCGCTGAGTTAGTTTTAACCTCCATAATTGTATTTCTGATCAACTAATCAAAGCTGGGGAAAAAATTCTGATTGGATCGCCTAATGAAATGAAATAGCCACAGATGGAGCTTGTATTTTAGTTTAATATAATGATCAGACCATGTTATGCGAGTTGTTTATATGAAACAGCCCGTCTTATAGCCAAGTCCAGTGATCTTTGTGTACCAAGTATGGAGTGAATGAATAGTGCAATGTAAAGCGTCTTGAGTGTCTAGAAAAGCGCTATATAAAACTGATGCATTATTATTATTATTAATGTTTTTTCCATTAGTTTATTCATAGGTATAGCTAAATGATGGCTAACATGTTGTTTGCAAGAAAAGATAAGACTATTGATCCCACACTGGTGAAAAGAGGCCATTCACTTTTTAGAAAGTCTCTTAATATCGGTTAATATCGGATATCGGCAAATACTCAAACCCCTGGTATCGGTATCGGAAGCCAGAAAAGCTGGATCGGTGCATCTCTATTTAAAATGGTATTTCTTGCCGTGTAATCCATAGAGCAGGGCTTCCCAAACGCCCGACAGAGAGAAAGCGGAGGAGGAAAAATGCAAAGGTTTTAGATGTAAAAGGTGCCGCCCACTCACCAGCGCCGTAACAACTACAGTTCATACAAACGGAGGAGGAACGTCCAGACAGACGAGGGAGGGAGGGGGGCCACAGGGGCAGCAGTAGACTCTATAGATTAGAACGAATCAAACGAGCCCCACCGTCTCCTCAGGAACATGAAACATGCACATTAGGAGTTTGTGGCGCAGTGGGTGAAGCATTCGGAACAATAGGCCTTTCAACCTCATGATGTAAGAAACTCTTCCCAGCCTGCACTAGTATTGACATTAATGAGCTGCTCAAAGCCGGAGGTACGTGTGAAAGAGCGGCACAATATAAATGCCGAATCATCGTTATCGTCTCTCTTGTTGATGTTTTACCGTAAACTTTGTGAACATTTAGAGCGGGTCATGTGACGTCGTTGCCAATTTGTAATTCATAAATACAAATAATTTTTTAATATCTAAATGTTTAGCGGCTGCGCCTCTGTGTTATGCTAACAGCAGCTAAAGATATGCTAACAGCAGCTAAAGTTATGCTAACTGCAGCTAAAGTTATGCTAACAGCGGCTAAAGATATGCTAACTGCAGCTAAAGTTATGCTGACAACGGCTAAATGCTAACATTAGCAAAATCCCCCTTTTCAACAGCGGTACTATGTTGTGAAATATTAAATCCGTATGACCTGAATGTTAATAGTCGGGGCGGTCCTCTCTCTCGTCACGTTAGTCTCGGTTCAGCGCTTTGGCCAGAGGTCAGTCCCAAAACTTGTGCCTGGTCAGACCGGATCAGTCCTGGCCTCGGCCTCGTGGAGACGCTCGCCAACTGGGTAAGGTCAGCCAGGCCTCAAACCCGGGACCTTCTCGGTGTCCCCTCTGCTCCTACAGGTCACCCCAGCGGCATCGAGGACGGGTCAAACGCAGAGGATGAATTTCTCTAGGGGGATTAATAAAAGTACAACTCGAATCTATTTAGACAGAGTGAAAGGTGCAGATTTGCGGGAGTGACTCTTCTAAAAGGCTGTTAGATCAACAAATGTGACGGTATCCACTTGAGCTGATCTCAGAGGTGGTCCTGGGCCCTGGACCGGCGTCTCTGGTCCAAACAACAGCCGAGACTTTTCCATCTCTCTCCATAAAAAGCAACGCCACACATTTAGCCTCCTCTCGACAGTCGGCTCTCAAACGGACACAACCCTTCGCACGGCGGTGTTTAGACGAAGGGGAAAGGTGCACTTCAACCGAACCAGATGGGAAATGTCTGCGGAGAGAGCTTCCCGATGAACCCTCTCAAAGACAAATCACGTTTTCCGGAAAGTTTTCAAGGCTCAGCTTCGACTCCCACCAAGGACGGGGCCTTTCCGTGTGGAGTTTGCGTGTTCTCCCCGTGTCTGCGTCGGGGTACTCCGGTTTCCCCTACCACTAAAAACATGCACGTCTAATATCTTTGAGGGAATCTAATAATGAGTTCTCAAGGACCTCTCTCCTCCAGACAACAGCGCGGCGTCTCCGATTCCCCTCGGCCTCGGGAGGTGAGCGCTGCGCACGACTCGCCGTTTCCATGACAACCCGCGCGTTCAACACAATAACCGTCTGCGATTGTCAGACGACGAGGAGACGCGTGGATCGGCCTCATCGGGAGACGTCGTGCAGTGACGAGTTCGAAACGCCGCGTCGATGCAAATGTTCTGACAATGTTCATGAGATCAGAGTGACGTTCAGAGGCGAGACGAGTGACGTTCAGAGGCGAGACGCTGCAGATGAATACGATATCGGAAACTTCAGCTACTGACGCGAATATGAGAAAATGTATGAATGTATGGCCAGTTTTCTGTCATTTAATGTTTGCCCACATTTTAAATATTAGATGGAGCCAGGTTTAAACGTATGGATTCATCATCATCACCCACCTTGCCTGCAGTGCCTGGCGGATAAATGAGAGTGTTAAAGGACGAGTGGTTCCTTGTTGTAAAGTGCTTTCGGTAAAAGTTGAGACCATTATTTGATTTGCTAAGAGCGGATTTTGGAGGATACGTTTTTGAATAACCGATTGAATAGTGAAAAAATTAATGATGTTGCTTCAAAAGGCTAAACCGATTTTTGGGGTCCGACACCAATATGAAGGCCTGGTCCAAAGCCAATATATAGGCCGATATTTTAAGTAGTTTAATTTGTTTTTTAATCTCTCAAATAGTCGCTATAGTGAAACATTTATTATCGGTTTCAATCATAGAATTATAACTGATAGATGTCGACCAGTGTGGGTTCATTCTAAGGCCAATATGCACCAGTGATATTTTTTCGCCTCTAATCATGTGTGTAAAGCTTCCAAACGTGTCAGTGTTGAATTGTGACAGCAGGGGGCGCTGTATATGCATGTTAAGGAAGGTACTTCAGAGGGAGCTTGTTGAAACACAAAAAATGAGTAAATTCCAAAACAGAAAAACGGCAAGTCTCTCTCGCTCTTACGGTTCCGAAATTATACACAAAAGTCTACAACATAAAATCGGTACAGACTTGTGACCGAGTTTCACTGCGATGTTCTATTTTTTTTTTACTCTGGCATCAAAACTAAGAGGTTAAGGAAGAACGATAGAAAATGAAACAATAGAATTATCAGCTCTATGCACAATAAGACCCCGAGGAGACACATTCTCTGCAGAGGACAGCGGCGTATTCTCAGCAGATATCGCGATCTGCTAATTGCAACCACTCAAATTGTGATCTTGCGCCACAGAGGACGACATATGAACCGTCTTTTCATTTGACACTTCAGTAAACAACATTGTACCTTTCATTTAAAAACCACCGGTCCACGACTCGCTTCTCGAGCTTCGATTATTTAACACTTGTCAGTACCACATATAAAAACAAACTTCTCCAAACTCCAAAAACAGATTGTTCTCAGTGCATTTACCTCACAGATCCTCGACAGTCATTGGTAAAAAAAAAAAAAAAAAAAAAAAGGACGTTTCTCACCACCAGCTTTTCAAACCGTTTAAAAACATGGGACTTTTAGTCAAAAACAATTAAAGTACATTCTCTCTCCGACCACAAACGTTTCCAACGACGGAAAAGGTGCAGGTTTTGTCTAAAGTTTTCAGTTTTTTTTAGATTCCGCCGTGTCCGAAATCACCCCCGTCCTGAAGGCGATAGTGCACAGAAGTCGTTAGTGCAAATAAAGCTTTGGGGGAAACGGGTGCAACGTGAAAGATCGGTTCAGTTTGTTGGGCTGATAATGGATTTAGTGCACGTGTTCGATTCTCCTCCTCTTCTCTACGAATGAGAGGCGAGCGAGGTCCGGGAGTCGGGGCTGATGCTGTAGTGCGGTGGGTTTCGGGACACGCCATTACCCCGGGATGACGAGCCGTGACCCAAATATAAACATGCACTGGCCACGTACAATATCAAAATACTGCATTTCCCCCCACATTAGTGAATAGCTCTTACAAAAGCCTTTCAAGCTGAAATTAGGGGCCGTTTCTCCCCATCTTCAGCACCTAAATATTGAAAAATGTTTTCTGGGAAAGGCTCGTGACCCACTGATAAGGTTCCCGAGACCCACTTTTTGGTCCCGAGTTCCGACCCACCGATAAATAGTTCACCAAAACCAAATAGCGAGGCCCTGACGTCGAAGAACCCGACTATAGCACAATCATTTATAAATAAAACGATTTGACGTGCTGCAAATTTAACCATTACACAACACACTGCCCGACCGACAATAAATCGCCACAAAGTCAGTGTTAATTTTGACTGAATCTAAATAAATACATTTGGTCAACTTTACATTTAAAACATTTTTTTTTTAAATCGTATTTAATCAAGCTCAAACCTGCTTCTTTGGCAGTGACTTTAGACGTCATTGGAAGTTTTGATAATTTCAGTCTCTTCTTTTCATTTTTATTTGGTCATGTTTTAGTCAAAGAAAATATCCGTACATTTTAGGCATATAGTGTTAGTCTCATAAAGAATGTTTAACTTAGTTTTAGTGTAATTTTAATCAGTAGAAATATTACTTTGACTAAAATTATGACGAAAAGCCATCGGTCCCTCCGACCACCACCACTCACTCACTACATTCACCCAGGCGTTTCCCAAACGGTCTCCCAAGTACCGACCAGGCCCTTCCTGCTGAGCTCTGAGATCTGACGGGATCGAGCAGAGCAAAGGCGATATGGCCTGTGGTTCCTAAATACTTTTAGAAAAAAAGATTCCCAAGATTTTCATTTTTTAAGTTAGTTTCAGTGGTTCTCAACATCCTTTAACGCTATATTTTCCAGCCTCATTATATTGAACTTTGAATTTTGTTCGGCCTAAGTGTGACCACTGCGCGAAGCCTCGATCACAACCTTTTTTTTTTTTTTTTTTTGTCAGGCAGTGTATTGGTTTTTTTATCACTTGGAGAAGTCAGTGTCTTCCTTTGTGGGGAGTTTAAGTTGTTTATATGGTCATTTCTGCGTTATTACATGTTCCTCAATCACAGATCACAGTGTATGCCTCCAGGAAACCGGGGGCGACTTCAGGACACGGCCATTTTTACAGCTAAAGACTCCATTTCCCAGCATGCTTCGCGGCTCTCTTCAGAAAAGGCAACGCGCACAATACTCGTCTCACGGGAGCCGTCTTCAGATGGACAACACTGAGCCGTAAAGCGATTTCCAAAACAAATACAAATACAAAAACGGACTCTGTGCAAGTTCTCACTTCTCGAACGCGTTTCTTACATTCAGTATCAAAATCAGCAGTGTTTCCTTTCAGTCGAAAAACCCTTTGTAGATACCCCTCCCCTCAACCCGTGGGAATGTTTAACGATTAGGGAAATTAACGAACAACAGTGAAATAAAGTTGAATTGAAGAGGCGGGGGGACCTCTCGGTGTTGTACGTACATTAAACTATATATAAAGATGGACACGTGGGTAAAAAGGCCAGGATAAGGTGCATTTAAGGACATTTTTGGCGTTTGTTTTTCACAATTGTTCAGTATTTGTATTTTACCTACACTTCTAATTGACTTTGTGCACGTGATGTGTCATAGCAACGTCATGCTAACTTCGAGGGAAACAACTTCATATTATTCCTTTGGGGGGTTAAATAAATATATGGCCTATTTAAACGTGGCAGAAAACAAGCAGCTTTTCGATAATTACTAGTTAAAAACTGTGCTCAGGATGTAATAACTTCACTGGAGACTTCTGTGTTTATAACCGGATCCGTTTTAGCTTCGAAGCTAAAGGCTAACGCTAACTTGTTGCTAAAAAAGGTTAAATCAGCTCCTTTCATAAAAATCTGAACACATTTTCATGAAACACACTCGGCTTGACATTAATTTAACTTTTCTTCCGTTTTTGAAATCTTATATTGTTTTTTTAAATTACATTAAAATATGGACAGGAAGTGGTCTTTTCCCGCCACCGGCCAACAGGAAGTCAGCCAAGCATTGCGCGAACAGAGCCTATTGTACACGGCGAAAGTAGTTCTCCCAGAACTCGGCCTCTGTGCGTCTGTTAACAATTCACGTGTCGTTTTAAGGGATGTAAGGTTAGCACCGTTGCCGTGACAACAAAGTGAACGCCGTTCCTTTGACTTTGACGGGGATCACGGAGATTCCAACTTGCTTTCAAATTAGCGACTGGATTCCGCGTAAAAAAATTAATACTGATGCAGCTTTCTCGTCGCCAAAGCGTGGCTGGTTTGACGGGGATTCTCGCGATGCCTCATGTGTCAAGGTTTCTGTGACTGAAGCCCATGAATAGATATAAAAGCGGTTGTCCATCTTTATATATAGCGATATTTAGACAATCAAATCGCCATGGAAGCATTTCAGAAGCACAAATACAGTTTAGGACGTCGATTATCTCAAAAAATCATAAAAAGGGGAAAGTTTCCATTGTCCGCGTCGTCCCGGAGACAAACCTGTTCGTCTCGTTCGGGTCCGCGCCTCGAGTCTCTCAGAACAAAGTGTTGCCGTCGCTGGCCCCGCCCCCAAGAGCGTCCGATTGGCCGGCCGCTCCCACCGCCTCGCCGCTGTTGGCCACGGCGGCGTCCAGGGAGGCGGGGTCGAAGGCCGCGTTTGGGTCGTTGCCCAGGGAGACAGCGGCAGCGGTGGCGCCGTCCATCTTGGCGCCGTCGTTGAGGAACGCGGAGTACGCCATGTCGGAGTCGGCCATCAGCAGCTTGAGTTTGGGGATCCAGGACTTGCGCACGACTCGCCGCGCGTTGGTGCACATGTCTGCCGCGATGGCGTTCATCTCGCTCTCCTTGAAGCTCGGAGCGAAGTTCTGACAGTAAACTGTGGAGGAGAACAAGGACATGAAGCGACTTCACTGGGGTGGTCCATGGGGTGGCCCGGGACCGGCCTAAAGGTTCACAGTCAGAACTGGATTTGTGAGAGTGAGAATGTGAGAGTCTCTCCACTGACAACCCCCCAGACCCTGAGATGAAGAGGAAAAATGTAGAAGAAATGCAAAAGGGATTCGACAAAAACAAATACCTTTAAGGCAGAGAGTCGGACAAAAAACATTTTTGAAATACTGGTAAGTGAAGAGTGGTTGGTTTAGTCCGGTTTGCATCTGGTATTGGTATTGTGGTTTAGTCGCTCAGTCGTCGTCCAGTCCTGGTTAGTCCTGGTTAGTCCTGGTTAGTTAAGGTTAGTCCCGCTTAGTCCGGGTGAGACTCACATTTGACTGCATGCAGGACTCTGTTGTCCAGAGGTTTGCGGCTCGGATCGTTGGTGGACGAGCGGATCCCGGTGCCACAGCTGTTCGCCAGCGTGCTCCTGCGACAGAGACAAAGAGCTGCTGAGACCTTTCCACGCAGAGACCATCAGCGCTGCACTCCAGTGTACAGTCCCTTATATAAATGTGTTTATAAACCTCTCACCTGTCAAAGAAAGCGGCCAGGAGCCTCCGCAGCAGCACCTTGTGCCTGGTGCCCGCGCTCACGTGGCAGTTCATGAGCTGTGCTCTGGAGATGAACACGCTGGTGCCGCTGACCAGCTCCAGCCGCTCGGCCGGGTCGCCCTCCTCGTACAGCCGCGGGTGGCACCGCTGCCCGATCTGAGCAACCAGCTCCGGAGGTAAACAGGCCAGCTCCGAGCGAGGCCGGCCCCCACGAGAGCCCCGGCCCTGAGCCGAGTCGGGGGGGAGGTCTGGGAGAGCCTCCACTCGCTCTGCTACTACTGAGAGAGAGGTCACGGGTTAAATTACAGTTTAGTCTGGAATACGAAACGGCTCAGATTGATTTCTTGTTGTTATTATAGAATATGACAAGACACACATCATTTTTGAGAGTTACAGCATATAATGTTAGCGCTTACCTGCAGCCTTGACCTGTTATAGCCGTAATATTAGCGCTCACCTGCGGCGTTGACCTGGTATAGCAGTAATATTAGCGCTCACCTGCGGCGTTGACCTGTTATAGCAGTAATATTAGCGCTCACCTGCGGCGTTGGCGTGTTATAGCCGTAATATTAGCGCTCACCTGCGGCGTTGGCTTGTTATAGCGGTAATATTAGCGCTCACCTGCGGCGTTGACCTGTTATAGCAGTAATATTAGCGCTCACCTGCGGCGTTGACCTGTTATAGCTGTAATATTAGCGCTCACCTGCGGCATTGACCTGTTATAGCAGTAATATTAGCGCTCACCTGCGGCGTTGGCATGTTATAGCGGTAATATTAGCGCTCACCTGCGGCGTTGACCTGTTATAGCAGTAATATTAGCGCTCACCTGCGGCGTTGACCTGTTATAGCTGTAATATTAGCGCTCACCTGCGGCATTGACCTGTTATAGCAGTAATATTAGCGCTCACCTGCGGCGTTGGCATGTTATAGCGGTAATATTAGCGCTCACCTGCGGCGTTGACCTGTTATAGCAGTAATATTAGCGCTCACCTGCGGCGTTGACCTGTTATAGCAGTAATATAAGCGCTCACCTGCGGCGTTGGCATGTTATAGCGGTAATATTAGCGCTCACCTGCGGCGTTGACCTGTTATAGCAGTAATATTAGCGCTCACCTGCGGCGTTGACCTGTTATAGCAGTAATAACGCTCACCTGCGGCGTTGGCTTGTTATAGCCGTAATATTAGCGCTCACCAGCGGCGTTGGCTTGTTATAGTCGTAATATTAGCGCTCACCTGCGGCGTTGACCTGTTATAGCGGTAATATTAGCGCTCACTTGCGGCGTTGGCTTGTTATAGCCGTAATATTAGCGCTCACCTGCGGCGTTGACCTGTTATAGCGGTAATATTAGCGCTCACCTGCGGCGTTGGCTTGTTATAGCGGTAATATTAGCGCTCACTTGCGGCGTTGGCATGTTATAGCCGTAATATTAGCGCTCACCTGCGGCGTTGACCTGTTATAGCAGTAATATTAGCGCTCACCTGCGGCGTTGGCATGTTATAGCGGTAATATTAGCGCTCACCTGCGGCGTTGACCTGTTATAGCAGTAATATTAGCGCTCACCTGCGGCGTTGACCTGTTATAGCAGTAATATAAGCGCTCACCTGCGGCGTTGGCATGTTATAGCGGTAATATTAGCGCTCACCTGCGGCGTTGACCTGTTATAGCAGTAATATTAGCGCTCACCTGCGGCGTTGACCTGTTATAGCAGTAATAACGCTCACCTGCGGCGTTGGCTTGTTATAGCCGTAATATTAGCGCTCACCAGCGGCGTTGGCTTGTTATAGTCGTAATATTAGCGCTCACCTGCGGCGTTGACCTGTTATAGCGGTAATATTAGCGCTCACTTGCGGCGTTGGCTTGTTATAGCCGTAATATTAGCGCTCACCTGCGGCGTTGACCTGTTATAGCGGTAATATTAGCGCTCACCTGCGGCGTTGGCTTGTTATAGCGGTAATATTAGCGCTCACTTGCGGCGTTGGCATGTTATAGCCGTAATATTAGCGCTCACCTGCGGCGTTGACCTGTTATAGCGGTAATATTAGCGCTCACCTGCAGCGTTGGCCTGTTATAGCGGTAATATTAGCGCTCACCTGCGGCGTTGACCTGTTATAGCGGTAATATTAGCACTCACCTGCGGCGTTGGAGTTGAGCATGCTGTACATGCTGTACATGTTACAGATCTGGCGGTACTGCTCCTCACTGTCCTCCACTTCCTCCTCCTCCTCTTCTTCGTGGAAACTGTTGGGCGAGTCGCAGGACGGACTGGCGTACAGGCTGAGGGTGGTGGGACTGGCGCCCTCTGGTGTTCCTCCGCTGCTGCCATTGTTGTTGGTGGAGGAAGGGGCAGGGCCTCTCATCTCCTGGTTCATGGCATTAGTGGAAGCTGAAGAGGAATAACGCGCTGCTTTCCGGGCTCCGCCTCCTCCGCCTGACACGCCGCCCCCTCCGCCTGTTGCCCCACCCCCTCCGTCTCTGGGCCCCTCCCACAGGCGCTTGGCCACTGGGGCGCACACCACTGAGAACAGCGACCCCTCCTGGACACACGGGCAACAAAAAGGGTCAACTACAATGTGATTTAGCAACGCCAAGTCATGGTTGAGGTGAAACACGGCTAATACGGAAATGGGTAATAGGTTTTATGTGTCAACAAAAGGACAAATTGCCAAGATAGAAATAAAGTTCTGTCCCAACGAACCCAGACAGTCCCAGACAGTTAGCAAGCCAGCTAGTCCAGGAATCTTTCTTGGTCTTTTCAATGTGTTTTTCCTATAGCCGTTAGCATTTAGCCATCAAAAAAAAAAGAATCGTTTCAGCTGTAATCAACCCATCGACCACATTTAGGTCAAAGCCTCGTTAGAAATCATTAATCAACTTACAGACCTTTTGAGATTTGACTTTAGATAGAGATTAGATAGAGATTCTTCTTTTTGTAGGTCGGATACACATCTTAAATGCTCATGATGAAGTTCTTTTTGGGGTTAAAACCACAAATGACAAGAGCAAAAAGTCCAGTCCAGAATATATAAAGAAACTGAGCTTGAAATGACTTTGACCCACTGAATTGTTCTTTTTAATGATTTTAATGAAGATTTGTGAGGGAAAACCATGACACAGGCTTTTCTTCTCAAACATGTGAATTCTTATTCCGATCTATAAAGGGCCCACGACTCGCTGGACTTTGGGAATGGCTGGCAGAGAATATTCAAACAGACATTACCGAAGAGCCCAGATTGTTCCTTCAAAGTCTCGTCGGCTCCTTTTGGAAACCCGTGACTGTCTGAACAGAAAGGGCTCGGCCACTCTCACAGTCAGACGCAGCTAATATTAGGACCATGTTATTTTATCGATATGCAGATCACATTCGCACCATCACATGACAAACTTAGTCTACGACCGAGGAGCTGTGAAGACGCCTGTCCCGGTTAAGTCCCAGTTTAGCCAAAGTTCAAAAGGACAAGATTAGAAAATGATTAGAATATTGGCTTTAAAATCCCAGCACATGTTGACATTTTGACTGGGCCGACAAACGGATTAAGTACATTTAAAACCATCTTTCTTTCAACGGTGATTAAATCAGAGCATCAACCAACAAGCGAAGGGTCATATATCGGGCGGGGTCCTGTAGCTACACAATTAACCTTTACCACATTGAAATCGAGATCTGAGCTGCTGCGGCGACTTCACCTCAAAGGGCTGAGGTTTCCTTTTATTTTTCCTGTCTTACGCCCGTGTCACTGCATTTAGCGTTTTATGATTTATAGTAAATGATTACAGTATATATTATAATAGTATCATAATATAGTATATATATATATATATATATATATTTCTACACCACTAGTGCCCTTTTAAAATTCTCCAATGACATACCATCTTCTTTTGACTCCACTATGCAAACTGTTGATATTTTCATAGATCCATCGAAAGCATTCGATCTTGTTCACCATTATGCCACTGGGCTGTCGAAACAAACTATACTCTGGTTTAATTAATACTTTCATCATAGAGATCAGTGTGTTCCACACCTAGGATATAGTTCTGACTTTAAGATCATTGATAAAGGGGTACCTCAGGGTTCTTCCACTGTTATTTTTGATTTTCATTATTGATCTACCAAAAAAACGTCACGCCTATACTTCACGCATTCATTCATTTACAAGCATATATAAGTAAAAAAAAAAAAGGTTTTATGTCAAAAATGTTTTTTAGAACATCATAGAAATATATAATTGTCTATCATGTGCAATGATGGCAGACATTTTCTTTTGGCTCATTTACACACAGCCTATGATAAAAACACAAATACTTATTTCACATAAATTATTCTTAAATAAATATAGTAACGATCCCTGTCACTGAAAATGGTCCTTTGATCATCACAGGTTAATCTGATTTATAATCATAGACTGATTTGCCCTCTACTGTCTGGCTGTATTCTTGTACCTGCGGCTGCGGCGTGGAGGCGCTTTGCTCCGTCTTCACCTTTGACACTAGAGGGAGGGGCGTCTGGCAGGAGGTGGGCCGTCCTGTGACCCCGCCCACACCCCCACAGGCTCCGCCCCCTGAGGTTTGAGTGACGGGGGACTGCGGCTCCGAGGGCGGGGTCTCCTCCGCGTGCAGCCCCTGGGAGTCGCAGCTCGGCGAGGACACCTGCGGGGGACAGGGAGGAAGTGCGTTTATACATGGGGATAAACGCCGCTAGCACTTGCCTCAGTTAAACACACGATTTAAATGATTTTTAAGGTGAACGGTTTGAACCGGACCTCAATTGTGAAAAGAACCAGATCTTTTTTTCAGTCAATTTTACCCTTTGTGCACTTAAGTCAAAGCTATAGTGCACTAAAGATGATTTGTCAGACAGGTTCAGCCTCCTCTTATTAGTTGTGGCGCAATATATATGACCCATTGTGATTTTAAATTATTCAAATTAAAAAAGTGCTGTTTATCGATATAATTTCATATTAAAAAGAGCCCGTCTTTTGAGCGGCTCTTTGTAATGAACGGATCCCAAAGACTCGGCTCCCAGAAAAGAGCCGTAAATCCCGTCAGTACCGTCTGGAGCCTGAAAGTCGCTACGGTTTAATTGATTTAAAAGTGCATATTGTTACGTGCTGCACAGTACAGTTTGGGTCCTCTGCTGTCATTTTGGAGAACTACAATAATATCTTCTGATTTTCTAGACAGGCACGATATCATGAGTTCTGCAAAGGCCGGTCAAAGTAAACGAGCTGTAAAAGCCTGACTGAGGCGTTCACCTTGAGGAAGAACTCCGTGCCCTTCTCCATGATCTGCTGGATCTGCAGGAAACCCGCCGTGTACATGAGCAGGAACTGGTCTCCCACGTTCATGCTGAGGCGCCCCGTGTAACAGAAGGACAGGATCTGCTGGAAACTCTGCGGCTGAACAGCGGGGGGCAGCTCCACCACCGAGCTCTTCCCGCCGGAGTTAAACATGTCGCGGAAGTACGAGCTGCTGGCGGCGAGGACGGCGCGGTGAGCCTGGACAGAGAGTTACACAGGTCCCATGCGTCATGAGTCACACGGAGCGCTCTTTCACTGTGGATAACGGGGTCCTTCTGTGTCAAATCATCTAAAGCCTCGTCCACAGCAACAGGGTATTTATAAAGCTACCAACACCTCACCGAATACATACATCGTCAAGTACGTATGTACGTCAAACGTATGGCCCGCGGCCCAGAACCAGCCCGCCAGTGGGTTCAGTCCGGCCCACGGGATAAATATGCATTATTTAAATAAATAAATAAAATAAATCTTTTTTATTTTATTTTATTTTTTTTAAGGGGCGCCTTGTAACGGCTGCCCTGGTGCGTTTAGTGCATGTGCGCAAACGCACCGAGTAAAATTCCTAGTTGTGAACCTGTTCATAACAATGGCAATAAAAACCTATTCTGATTCTGATTCTATTAAAGCAGAATAAACTTCATTTTCTTTCAAATTTGCAGTTCTTATATTGTCCGCTAGGGGCGCTGTGTTTGAGTCAGTTCTATCGCTTTACCTGCTTTTTCTGTTGACTCTGGCGCCCTCTTCAGTGAAATGTCTTTGTCAAAAAAGAGAAAAGTGGACACAGAGCATCGGATTTTTCAAGAAAAATGGACCTCTTCCTATATGTATACAGTGATCCTTGTTGAATGTTTTTACATTATTTTATCGATTGATATAATTGATAATTGCAAATCTTTTGCAAGAAAAAAATAAGACTTGAAAAGAGGACCATTCACTCTAATGAACACTATGTAGCACTTTGAGAAACGTGTAAAGTGTAAGCTGTAATGTTTTATTTTCCTGTTTACATTATATGTGGCCCGCGACCCGCCGTGGCAGCTGAATTTCGGCCCACGACCCAAAATGAGTTTGACACCCCTGGTCTAATACATTGATCTCTCCACATGTTTCTGACGAGCAGTTTTTGCAGCTGTATGAACTGTTTTTAGTTGTGTTGACAACTGACCCAATCGTAGGGAAGTGTCCTGCTACGTGAGGACAAGGCCTAGTTTTTCTCCACCGTCTCTAAACTGGACCTGATTGTAGATGGAAAACCCAAGTGTTAAGTTTGGAGTTGCATCATTTATCGTTTGTGTAATAATTAGGAGATTGTGCTTCTGTAAAACTCAAAACCAGCTCCAACTCCTCAACCGTTTGCCCAAATGAATGAATGTTTGGGCAAATGTGTAACGTGTGCAGAGTGGTTCTATAACAGGAGGGAGCACTTTCGGATACAAATCTTCATCACTGTTTCAAGGTGGAGTGACAGCGATAACCCTCCTCTTTCCAATGCAGAAAACGTCCCAATCACTTTTCGCGCCAGAGGATATCACAAAAGTCGTTGGCGAGGTCACATCGCTCGTGTGTGCATATGTGTGTGTGGGCTCTCAGTCGTCCAGCCTGTAAACAGCGCCGTGATGGTCTTACCTTGAAGGCGTGTCCCTTGACGAGCACAGACACGTCGCAGTACAGCCCCTGCAGCCTCTGCTCGTTCAGACACTCCAGAACACTGTTCCCAAAGTTCGGAATCGCCATCTGCAGCGTCTGAGCCATCACGGCCTCCGAGCAACGCGGTCTGCGGAGCGAGAGGGAGGTCAGAGGTCACAGCCGCACATTGAAGACAGCAGGGGTTTCACTACTTCAAGAGATGGTTAAGTATTACTCCAATCAAAGTAAAACTTGCTCAGTCAAATTATGACTTCAAATCAACTTTCGTGAAGTTTAAACCATGTTTTAACATTGTTCTCTCATCAAAGACCAGGAGTAGTATTTCACAATGTCACGCTGTGTTGAGTTAATCCTCGGACAAAGCTGTTAAATGTATCAGTTTCTTCTTCTACGGCGTCAGCGCCTCGTTCTGCACTTCCTGATTTCACTCATTGTTCAAACCCAAAAACGATCACGCACTGCTGGAGCTGCTAACCACGGTGTACGTTCAACCTGGAAGTTATTACATTGTTCCTATAGTTGCCAGCAGGGGGAGCCCCAGCTCTTTCGCCTGCATTTCACTTTTACAATTTAGTAACATTTCAGAGAAGCAGCAAATGAATGAAGAAATGTCTGAATTTTTAAGCTGCTGACAGGAAGTGACATAGATCGAGGTCAAGTTTCATAGCAGTTTAACAGAACATGGTCGGTGCGGCAACCGTTTAAAATAGTCACTTCAGTCGGTGTCCAATGAGGAAGTGAAACGATAAACATCACAAAAATGGTCAAACTAAAGAAAACTAGACTGTTTCTGTTATCATCGTGTCAATGTGTCTGAGGCACTTTAAGTACAGCACGTGAGTAAACTGTCGAATCCACAACCTCTCACAGTTTATTCCGGAGAGAAGAATCATTTTTATGCACTTTTTGTTGAACGGCAAGAATATTGACCGGGTTAATACGAGTAGAAACAAGTCCATTTTAAAGCCCAAAAGTTATAAGAAAGTACGCATTTCTCAAGATTTGCCAACAGTAGATTAAGCAAAGGAATGAACTACAATTTACTGTAGATAAACTTGACAAACTGTGAGAGGAACAAACGCAGTTAAACGTGTTATGAACCAGACTTTCCTCAAGCAACGTCATTATTTTCAGAGAGATTTAGATTTTTCCGCCTGCCGGGAAGGAATTGTACGACTTTCAATGCCATCATTTTGACACAATTCAGTTCATGGCTCAGCGGAAACCCTAAATTTTATTTAGATCATGAAGAAATGATATGATGTTGCAATAATAGCAAGGAGTGGGCCTGCACAGTATGAGTCAAAGCTAAAAATGGCCTCGGTCCAAACTTAAGAGCCCCGCGTGTCGGGGCAGACAGCGTTGCATAAGATTCTATTTTTCACTCCTTTGGATTCTTAAAAAAGTGGCGTCCTACTTCACAGTTTACAGTCGTTTGCTTCTGTTACGTAAGATGCCTCTGACTCCAGATCGGGCTGAATGAGAGACGAGCGCCGGGGACAGAGACGCACTCGAGCAGCGGTGACAAAGCACAAATGGATCCTATAGAAATGACATGTGCGTCTGCGGCGGCCATGTTGGTGCAGTCATTAGCATCGTCTGGGTTCAGAATTAACGAGGTTCATGCAGGAATCCTGAAGCCAAATGTGGGAGCTTTTAAAGACGATGCCCAGAAATGCACCTTTACTCCTCGCTGTGCGCTTAAAAAATACATCTATTCATATTTACTGGGCCAACAATAGATTTTTGGCAAATAAAGTTTCAAAATGCAGATTATTTCATTAAG
>CM038349.1:4751656-4956656 GCA_021464625.1 Proterorhinus semilunaris
ATGCCCGGAGAGCGTCCCGGGCTTCCGCGCTGAAAACACTTAGTGCAAAAACCAGATCCGTGACCCTGATACTCAAAGAGTATCAGGGTCGCGGAATCGACTTTTGAGATTCGCACCTCCACGGGTCCGGGCAGTCCCCCGCTACCCACCGGTACCACTCTTTCCGGGATTAAAAGCGTTTTTCTATTTTTGGGCATTTTTTTTCTCCGCGGGTGCTGTACGCCTATAACTCCGCGGGGGTGCGAGCCACCGCGCGGACACGCACATCAGCGTGACCGGGGGACTCTCCCGGACCGGCCCGTGTCCACCTTTTGAAAGAATAACCCAGGACTCGGCGTCTGCTGCCGCGGGAAGGGCGAGAACCTAGCGCTACGGAACTTTGAACCGTTAAAAGGGGCCTTTAACGGTGTCCCAGCGGCCCAATTCTGGCACAGGCGTGTGCGGGAGGCTCGGCTCTATAACCCTGACCACTTTTGGTTGTGTTTGAAAATCGATTACTACCCTTTAGAGCCGTTTTAAAAATCCGCCCGAAGCAGCGTCAAATGCCCGGACCGTCCCGGGCATTTGACGCTGCTTTGGGCGGACACTTAGTCTCTGGAGCAAGTTCCCAAGTTGCTCGTGTCGGCGGGGGGGGGGGAGAGTACAACGGGAGTTACTCCGCGGGAAGGGAGAGTCCTGCGGCCCGGTCAGACACATCTCCGTGTTCGGGGGGTTGCCCTCTACCTGCCCGTGCCACTTGTTTTCGGATTAAAAGTCGTTTTCTATTTTTTAGCAATTTCCATCTCCGGAGGGGGGGGGGCTAGATAACTCCGCGGGGGAGAGGGCCACAGACCTGCCGCGCACATCTGCGTGCTCGTGGGACTCTCCCCTACCGGGCCATGTGCGTTTGGCGAAAGAATAAGCAGAGGGTGGGTGTCTGGAGCCAAGGGGAAGGTGAGACACTTGCGCCCCGGACATTGAAAACCGTCCAAAGTGGCAGTTACGGGCGTGTGAGCGGCCCGCCTGTGGCACCGGCGTGTTCGGGGGGCTCCCCTCTACAACCCTGGATACTTTTAGTGTGGATTGAAAGTCGTTTTTGGGGGTGGGGGTTTGGTTTGTTCCTGGGCTGTCCGAGGTGCTGAAGCCGAGCGCCGGCCTTAACCTCTTAACCCCCGCCTTCGCTGAGCGCACTAACCACGGTTTTGGCCCGAAATAAAGCTCTTTCGAGCTCCTCCACTGAACACAGACTCTTCACAAAGAGGACATCTCCTCCGCAGAGACTGAATGCGGGTCTAAATGGTAGATAAAGCGGCCCAGTGTGCCAGGCTCCAGGGCTTACAGCCATACTACCCTGAGCACGCCCGATCTCGTCTGATCTCGGAAGCTAAGCAGGGTCAGGCCTGGTTAGTACTTGGATGGGAGACCGCCTGGGAATACCAGGTGCTGTAAGCTTTTTCTTTTCTTTTTTTTTTACCTCCAGCCCAGGCAGCCGGGTCTAAGACCTGCAGCCCACTCGGGGCAGCTCCAAGCCGGGTCCAGCACCTAACCAAAAGCTCCAGGCAGCTGGGTCTAAGACCTGCAGCCCGGTCATGACAGCTCCAAGCCGGGTCTACCACCTCCAGCACCTAACCAACAGCTCCAGCCCGGTCATGACAGCTCCAGGCCGGGTCCACCACCTCCAGCACCTAACCAACAGCTCCAGCCCGGTTATGACAGCTCCAGGCCTTGTCTAAGACCTACAGCCCGGTCATGACAGCTCCAAGCCGGGTCTACCACCTCCAGCACCTAACCAACAGCTCCAGCCCGGTCAGTACAGCTCCAGGCCTTGTCTAAGACCTACAGCCCGGTCATGACAGCTCCAAGCCGGGTCCACCACCTCCAGCACCTAACCAACAGCTCCAGCCCGGTTATGACAGCTCCAGGCCTTGTCTAAGACCTACAGCCCAGTCAGGGAAGCTCCAAGCCGGGTCCACCACCTCCAGCACCTAACCAACAGCTCCAGCCCGGTTATGACAGCTCCAGGCCTTGTCTAAGACCTACAGCCCGGTCATGACAGCTCCAAGCCGGGTCTACCACCTCCAGCACCTAACCAACAGCTCCAGCCCGGTCATGACAGCTCCAGGCCTTGTCTAAGACCTACAGCCCAGTCAGGGAAGCTCCAAGCCGGGTCTACAACCTCCAGCACCTAACCAAAAGCTCCAGGCAGCTGGGTCTGAGACCTACAGCCCAGTCAGGGCAGCTCCAAGCTGGGTCTACCACCTCCAGCACCTAACCAACAGCTCCAGCCCGGTCAGTACAGCTCCAGGCCTTGTCTAAGACCTACAGCCCAGTCAGGGAAGCTCCAAGCCGGGTCCACCACCTCCAGCACCTAACCAACAGCTCCAGCCCGGTCAGTACAGCTCCAGGCCTTGTCTAAGACCTACAGCCCGGTCATGACAGCTCCAAGCCGGGTCTACCACCTCCAGCACCTAACCAACAGCTCCAGCCCGGTCATGACAGCTCCAGGCCTTGTCTAAGACCTACAGCCCGGTCATGACAGCTCCAAGCCGGGTCTACCACCTCCAGCACCTAACCAACAGCTCCAGCCCGGTTATGACAGCTCCAGGCCTTGTCTAAGACCTACAGCCCAGTCAGGGAAGCTCCAAGCCGGGTCCACCACCTCCAGCACCTAACCAACAGCTCCAGGCAGCTGGGTCTGAGACCTACAGCCCAGTCAGGGCAGCTCCAAGCTGGGTCTACCACCTCCAGCACCTAACCAACAGCTCCAGGCAGCTGGGTCTGAGACCTACAGCCCAGTCAGGGATGGGATCCCGACCTGCAATGCAACCATGAGCGAGATAGGCCAGAGGCCAGTGGTTGAAATCAGGAATTAAACCTGAAAATGCATCACCTAACCAACAGCTCCAGCCCAGCCCCCAGTCATGACAGCTCCAGGCCTGGTCTAACACCTCCAGCCTGCTTCCATGACGCCTTCGTCCGGGTCTAACACCTCCAGCCAGGCCCCCCAAAAACTTCAACCCAGTCCCAACACCTACAGGCCCATACACACAACCACAGCACCGGAACAACACCCACCACCGCTCTCATCCACTAACCCTACCCCGCTAAGGGCTCCCCCAACACCGCCTACCTGCACAACCTCGGCCGCATGGCTCCTATGGACCTCCGGGGACACCCGGCGCACCTTTCGGACCCGGGTACCCACTCTTAAGCACCCCTCCTCGGACTACACCCCAAGACCCGGCCCGGAGGAAGTCCGTGACCCTGATACTCTGAGCCACTTTGGACATTTTTTCTAAGTGCTGAGCCACTTAGAAAAAATGTCCAAAGAGTATCAGGGTCACTTGGAAAAATTTCTAAGTGCTGAGCCACTTAGAAACTTTTCCATGTTACCCTGATACTCTTTGGACATTTTTTCTAAGTGGCTCAGCACTTAGAAACTTTTCCAAGTGACCCTGATACTCTGTCATACACATAACACATAGAAACCTGGGTAAAACCAACTCCCACACCTCCCCTGGTACTCTCTACCCAGGGGAGGAGGGAGGGACCCGGAGGCCGGCCGACAAAAGCTTGGATCAAGGGCCTGACTTTCAATAGAGCGCAGCGACGGAGCTGCTCTGCTACGTACGAAACAACTTTAATATACGCTATTGTAGTTTGAATTACCGCTTCAATTACAGGCCCTCAATATTCCTTCCTTGGATGTGGTCGCCAGTTGCCTTCCTTGGATGTAGTTGCCATTTCTCATGTTCCCTCTCCGGAATCGAACCCTGATTCCCTGTTACCCGTGGTCACCATGGTAGGCACAGAAAGTACCATCGAAAGTTGATAGGGCAGAGTTGTCTCCGCCACGAGGGCCAGTGATCGGCTCGAGGTTATCTAGAGTCACCAAAGCGCGCGGGGAGCCCCGAGGGGCGACCCCGCATGGGTTTTGGGTCTGATAAATGCACGCATCCCCGGAGGTCAGCGCTCGTTGGCATGTATTAGCTCTAGAATTGCCACAGTTATCCAAGTAACGGTAGAGCGATCAAAGGAACCATAACTGATTTAATGAGCCATTCGCAGTTTCACTGTACCGGCCGTGTGTACTTAGACTTGCATGGCTTAATCTTTGAGACAAGCATATGTTACTGGCAGGATCAACCAGGTAGCCCAGAGTGGCTGCGGTTCGGGAAGAACCGCGTCGGCCGTGGCCAGGGCTGGCCGTGGGCCGAAAACGGGGCCCCGCGCCCCGTGGTTGGGCACGCGGGGCCGTGGAGGCGAAGCGTACGCTCTCCTGGAGGCGAGCTCCCCGGGCGTGGGAGTCTCTGTGCGGAGGTTTCGAGAAAATGCGTTAAACGGCCGCAAATACCCCCGCTCTGGAACGGAGAGGGCCCGCGGGCCGGCTCTACCGTGGCGGGGGGCGGCCGTCGTAAGGCCCCTGGGTCAGACGGGTCGTCTCGGTCTCGCTTCCGAAAGGACCGGGCGGCGGGGCTCCGTTCAGCCCCGGCCCGAGTGCGCTCATGTCCGCAGTGCTCCGGAGCCGACCGCGCTGGAATAGAATCAGCCAGAGGCCCGGAGGTGGCGGATTTTGCATGCCCACAGGTCGAGCTGGGATCCCGGATCAAAAAGAACCAGGATTCTGACCATTTTCGATTTTGAAAAACGTCATTCCCAAAAACCGCCCGACTGTCCCTTGGCTCTGGGGGTGTATAGCCAATCCGCCCGGAGCAGCGTCAAATGCCCGGAGATCGTCCCGGGCTTCCGCGCTGAAAACACTTAGTGCAAAAACCAGATCCGTGACCCTGATACTCAAAGAGTATCAGGGTCGCGGAATCGACTTTTGAGATTTGCACATCCACGGGTCCGGGCGGTCACCCTCTACCCGCCGGTACCACTCTTTCCGGGATTAAAAGCGTTTTTCTATTTTTTGGCATTTTTTTTCTCCGCGGGTGTTGTACGCCTATAACTCCGCGGGGGTGCGAGCCACCGCGCGGACACGCACATCAGCGTGACCGGGGGACTCTCCCGGACCGGCCCGTGTCCACCTTTTGAAAGAATAACCCAGGACTCGGCGTCTGCTGCCGCGGGAAGGGCGAAAACCTAGCGCTACGGAACTTTGAACCGTTAAAAGGGGCCTTTAACGGTGTCCCACCGGCCCAATTCCAGCACAGGCGTGTTCGGGAGGCTCGGCTCTATAACCCTGACCACTTTTGGTTGTGTTTGAAAATCGATTACTACCCTTTAGAGCCGTTTTAAAAATCCGCCCGAAGCAGCGTCAAATGCCCGGACCGTCCCGGGCATTTGACGCTGCTTTGGGCGGACACTTAGTCTCTGGAGCAAGTTCCCAAGTTGCTCGTGTCGGCGGGGGGGGGGGAGAGTACAACGGGAGTTACTCCGCGGGAAGGGAGAGTCCTGCGGCCCGGTCAGACACATCTCCATGTTCGGGGGGTCGCCCTCTACCTGCCCGTGCCACTTGTTTTCGGATTAAAAGTCGTTTTCTATTTTTTAGCAATTTCCATCTCCGGAGGGGGGGGGGCTAGATAACTCCGCGGGGGAGAGGGCCACAGACCTGCCGCGCACATCTGCGTGCTCGTGGGACTCTCCCCTACCGGGCCATGTGCGTTTGGCGAAAGAATAAGCAGAGGGTGGGTGTCTGGAGCCAAGGGGAAGGTGAGACACTTGCGCCCCGGACATTGAAAACCGTCCAAAGTGGCAGTTACGGGCGTGTGAGCGGCCCGCCTGTGGCACCGGCGTGTTCGGGGGGCTCCCCTCTACAACCCTGGATACTTTTAGTGTGGATTGAAAGTCGTTTTTGGGGGTGGGGGTTTGGTTTGTTCCTGGGCTGTCCGAGGTGCTGAAGCCGAGCGCCTGTCTTAACCTCTTAACCCCCGCCTCCGCCGAGCGCTATTATACACGGTTTTACCCCGAAATAAAGCTCCAGGAAGCTCCAGGAAGCTCCAGGAAGCCCCGCCACTGGACACCGAATACAGGACAGTGTTACAGGCCGGGTTGGACAACTCCAGCCCGGTCCCCAACTCAGTCAGGCCGGGGAGAACTCATCCACGCCGGGGATAAGTCCTCCGGACTGGGGACTCCGGAGCTAATAACTCCGCGGGGAAATGAGCCACCGCGCGGACACGCACATCTACGTGTCCGGGAGACTCTCCCGGACCGGACCGTGTCCACCTTTCGAAAGAATAACCCAGGACTAGGCGTCTGCTGCCGCGGGAAGGGCGAGAACCGTTAAACGGGGCCGTTAACGGGCTCGCATCGGCCCGGTTCCGGTACCAGCGTGTGCGCAAGGGTCGACTCTATAACCCTGGATACTTTTGGTGTGGATTTAAGGGCGTTTTGGGGTGTGCTTTTGCCTCGCTCCGGCTGGCGCTTAGTCCTGGCGACGGTCCTAACCGCTTAACCCCCGCCTCCGCCGAGCGCTATTATACACGGTTTTACCCCGAAATAAAGCTCCAGGAAGCTCCAGGAAGCTCCAGGAAGCCCCGCCACTGGACACCGAATACAGGACAGTGTTACAGGCCGGGTTGGACACCTCCAGCCCGGTCCCCAACTCAGTCAGGCCGGGGAGAACTCATCCACGCCGGGGATAAGTCCTCCGGACTGGGGACTCCGGAGATAATAACTCCGCGGGGAAATGAGCCACCGCGCGGACACGCACATCTACGTGTCCGGGAGACTCTCCCGGACCGGTCCGTGTCCACCTTTCGAAAGAATAACCCAGGACTAGGCGTCTGCTGCCGCGGGAAGGGCGAGAACCGCTTAACCCCCGCGAGCTGTCCGAGGTGCTGATGCCGAGCGCCTGCCTTAACCGCCTAACCCCCGCGGCCCCCGAGCGCATTTATCCACAGTTTAAGCCCGAAATAAAGCTCTATGGAGCTCCACGAAGCTCCAAGAAGCTCCACCACTGGTCTAACACCTCCAGCCCACTTCCCAGACGCCTTCGTCCGGGTCTAACAACTCCAGCCGGGCCCCCAAAACCTTCAACACAGTCCCAACACCTACATGCACCCACACATACGTGGTTTTATGGTTTATGTTGACCTTTTGGAAAAACCAACCCTGGTGTGGTTTAAGAGGACTATGGTTTCCCAAGGTCCTAGAGAGATAAGCTCTGGATAGACTAACTGTAAAAAATCTGAAAAAAATTTAGGTCTATTTAACATCCTTGTATCAGCTACGGTTGTCTATACACAGCCACCGACCAGAAGGTGGTTCATGAGGACCAAAGATGAATTATGAGGACTTTAAACATAACTGAACCACAATTCCCCTATGAGAGACCAACAGGCCCGTTTGGAACCATGAGGCCGTCCTTCCGTGGACCCACCACCTGCAGGAGGAGCCATAGGGGACTGGTGCTATGTGATTTGGGCAGCTCC
This sequence comes from Proterorhinus semilunaris, assembly GCA_021464625.1. Lineage (NCBI taxonomy): Eukaryota > Metazoa > Chordata > Actinopteri > Gobiiformes > Gobiidae > Proterorhinus > Proterorhinus semilunaris. The sequence goes on from CM038349.1 coordinate 4,759,015, forward strand.
AACGGCTGCCTCCACGACCCGGCAACGGACAAGTGGGAGAAAATGGATGGATGGATGAACCACAATTAGAGGCTGGAAAAGTTTTAATGTTCTTCATACATACACTCCATGCTTATCCATCTTTTACCTTTAGTTGTCTTTTATGTGCTAGTCCACGATTTCTCACAAAGTCTCTTATATTCTGCAGTGTTCTCTGACTTAAGGCCATTTCTGCTTGCTTACACTGAGTTACTTCATTTTTTGTGGCCAGTTTTCCTCTCTTGATGTGTTTTTTAAAATGCCGCATTACAGCTGCTTCTTCAGTCTTTGACCATGCTCTTTTTGTCACTCTGCGTTTTGGTCCAGGTTGCTTTGCAGGCCTCTGTGCTGCCTCTGAAAAGGAAAATTAGGAATTAATTTAAACAAAACAATGTGAATAAGTCAGAGCAAGACTACTACAAGAGTAAACAGAAGAACTTGCCTTCAAAATCAGAGGTATCTCCATCAGCTATGTCGATCGGGTCATCATCTATAACCACAGTTGCCGCTTGTTTCTCAGCAGAGTCCCCCGAGTCACTGTGACTCTCCTCTTCGGCCTCATCTGCACTGATGGGAATTTCATCTAAAAACAAAAGGGGGATTCAATTCAATCAGCCCGCTCCTAAAGCCACCAGGCCTGGGAAAACTCACCAAGGCTGGGGCTAAGATCCCCAGCCGGCTCCTAAAGCTACCAGCCCCGCACCAACATCCACCACAATGACCCACCCTCTACTCCACTTACACTACCCGGCTCAGGGCACTCCAACCCCGGCCTACGTGCACACACTCGCCCCCCTGGCTCCTCTGGACCTCCTCTGACCAGCCTGCTCCTAAAGCTACCAGCTCCGCACCAACATCCACCACAATGACCCACCCTCTACTCCACTTACACTACCCGGCTCAGGGCACTCCAACCCCGGCCTACGTGCACACACTCGCCCCCCTGGCTCCTCTGGACCTCCTCTGACCAGCCTGCTCCTAAAGCTACCAGCTCCGCACCAACATCCACCACAATGACCCACCCTCTACTCCACTTACACTACCCGGCTCAGGGCACTCCTACCCCGGCCCTACATGCACACCCAGATAAGAGATACATTTAACAAACCTTCAAGTTCAATCTCCTCCAGCGTCTTTCCTTTTAGCGAGGAAATGGATCCCTTCTCCATTAAAAGCAATACTTTGGATATCTTTGCAAGTTGTGTTGTTGGAACAGGCAGTCTGTAGAATTCCCTGTGTACGCGGATATCATGTCCAAGGAAGTCTGCCACCTGATCCAGCTCATTTTCCTGGAGGTTTAAGACTTGAGATAGCGTGGCCACATGTTTCCTGAGACCCGTCGACCGGAGGTGCTCGGGGTACTTTGTGTCGCACTGTGTGGAGAAACGTCTCAGGCAGTCACTTCCTCTATAATGGGTTGGTGCTTTGGGTCGTGCAAATAAGAATGGGTTTGAGGGAGACACACCACATTCTTTCCTCTTATTTGTGAGTAGTGTAAGACCATTGACAACAGGTCGGGGGAGAAGAACTGCAACTTTTCTCCCTCTTTTACCCATAATTTCCACGCGACTTAGATACCGGCAGAGCTTCTTTTCTGTGTCCGATAAACCAAGGCTTACATCCGCATGAAGTTGTTGATTATCCCTCTCCAGAAAATGTTTCAGAGGCATTTTGGAAACCTCTCCAGCTCGCCGACGGTTGAACACAATGATTTGTGTGAGCAACACCATGGCAAGACGGGCATAAGTTTGAGCATCATCTGTTTCTTGCAGTTTGCTTGTGGCCTCTTCTGCTGCCTTTTCCAAAAACTTGTGAAGTTTCACAACATCTTCAGTGAATGGTAAGGTTAACGGTTTATTAAACTTGGCATCACTCAGTGTGTTAAGGGCATTGTGAGATACATATTCTTTCCACTTGGTACTGAGCAACTTCTTAAATGTTTCAGTATACTTCACCAGCTTCTCATCTTCTGCCATCAAGCCCCGGCAGTGGATGATGTCGCAGATCTTATTCAGTGTGTGGCCGAGTTTAAGAGCAAGGCTCGGGGTTTTGTACGAAAGATTGTCATCATTAAAACCTGCTACCTTTTTGACCGCTTGTACCACTTTCTCAAAGTTTGCAGGCCTAACAGCATCTTCCAGGGTCGGCACAGAGAAATCTGTCCGCAAGCACAGCAGCAGACGTCCCACTTCTCTCAGTTTTTGTCTTATGTATTCATACTTTGTTGTATCTTGTCCATGAATGTTGTAAAGTGACTGGGCAAACTGGAGAATACAGAAGTCATTTCGCACAACTGATCCAACTTCATCCACGTTCATAACACTGAGAAGCTTCCAAACCCCACCCGAGATTTGCGCACATAAGGCGGCATCCTGAGCTGATGCAGAGCCGAGGATCCTTCTCCTTCCAGACGTCTCTTCTTGGTTTGCATCTTCGGGTTTGTGAGGGCACCTGCGAGTATGCCTCCATAGTTCTTTGCGGAGAAACATGCCTTGACAATACATGCAGTGAATAAACTTTCCATCCAAAGCTTTTTTTTTGCATCGTCGCTTCACTTTCAATTGCCCTTTCCCACTTTGTAATACTGCTTGATTATGTAAAAAGTTCCCTTTATTCCTAATTTTTTCAATCCGTTTGTTGCGCTCCTTGACATCAGTAAGGGAAAAGACTTGTACAATCTCTGCATTGGTCTTGTGTGTTTTAAGATGTCTCGATATTTTCTTCTGGGGCTTACCGCAGACAAAGCAGTAATTTATGGAACTTGTCCGCTGTGGGTCTCCTCTTTGTGGACCATTCTCTGAATGCAACTCTGAGGTGTATGAAGAACTACCTTGCTGGCTGGTTCCCGGTGCACTAGAAGCAGGAGCAAGACTTGTATCCGACTTTTGTGTCAGCCATATATTTGGATGGGGGAGCTCATCTAAATCTTCATCACCCACATAGTCTGGGTCTGAGTCTGGGTTGTTTTTTTCTTGTGCCATCTCCTGCCTTTGGTCCTTCCCAGTGTCACTCTGAAAGATAAACAGACAATACTTGAACCTACAAAGAACCACCCAGGCTGGGGCTAAGTTCCACAGCCAGCTCCTAAACCCAATACCCCGGTCCCCAACTCATCAGGGCCGGGGAAAACTCACCAAGGCTGGGGCTAAGTTCCACAGCCTGCTCCTAAAGCTACCAGCCCCGCACCGACATCCACCACAATGACCCACCCTCTACTCCACTTACACTACCCGGCTCAGGGCACTCCTACCCCGGCCTACGTGCACACACTCGCCCCCCTGGCTCCTCTGGACCTCCTCTGACCAGCCTGCTCCTAAAGCTACCAGCTCCGCACCGACATCCACCACAATGACCCACCCTCTACTCCACTTACACTACCCGGCTCAGGGCACTCCTACCCCGGCCTACGTGCACACACTCGCCCCCCTGGCTCCTCTGGACCTCCTCTGACCAGCCTGCTCCTAAAGCTACCAGCTCCGCACCGACATCCACCACAATGACCCACCCTCTACTCCACTTACACTACCCGGCTCAGGGCACTCCTACCCCGGCCTACGTGCACACACTCGCCCCCCTGGCTCCTCTGGACCTCCTCTGACCAGCCTGCTCCTAAAGCTACCAGCTCCGCACCGACATCCACCACAATGACCCACCCTCTACTCCACTTACACTACCCGGCTCAGGGCACTCCTACCCCGGCCTACGTGCACACACTCGCCCCCCTGGCTCCTCTGGACCTCCTCTGACCAGCCTGCTCCTAAAGCTACCAGCTCCGCACCGACATCCACCACAATGACCCACCCTCTACTCCACTTACACTACCCGGCTCAGGGCACTCCTACCCCGGCCTACGTGCACACACTCGCCCCCCTGGCTCCTCTGGACCTCCTCTGACCAGCCTGCTCCTAAAGCTACCAGCTCCGCACCGACATCCACCACAATGACCCACCCTCTACTCCACTTACACTACCCGGCTCAGGGCACTCCTACCCCGGCCTACGTGCACACACTCGCCCCCCTGGCTCCTCTGGACCTCCTCTGACCAGCCTGCTCCTAAAGCTACCAGCTCCGCACCGACATCCACCACAATGACCCACTCTCTACTCCACTTACACTACCCGGCTCAGGGCACTCCTACCCCGGCCCTACATGCACACACTCGCCCCCCTGACTCCTCTGGACCTCCGGGGACACACAGCCCACATCTCGGACCCACTCTTAAGCACCCCTCCTCGGACTACACCCCCCAACTCATCCAGGCCGGGGAAAACTCACCAAGGCTGGGGCTAAGTTCCACAGCCAGCTCCAAAACCCAATAGCCCGGTCCCCATATCATCCAGCCCGGGGATAAATCCTCCAGGCCGGGGCTAAGTTCCATTCAGAAAATACTTGATAACGTATATTTAACAAGGACTAGATACTTACCAATATATTTTCTTGTCTTCTTTGGAGTGAACTTTCTCTTGGTCCTTCTTCTTCGCATTACCATTAGATGTCTTCCGAAATCACTCAACATGCCCGGACACATATCCCGCACGTGTCCCCATAAAGAACCAATCACAATGGAGCCTTCAATACCGCCAGAGTAGGGTAGGGGGAGCACATCATACACTCCATACACAAGAAGTCAGGTTGGGGTATTATATGGACGTCAAATAAACTTTCAATTTATGGTCTTTAAAAGCTAAGAATTTAAAAAAACTTGATATGTGCATGATATATTATCATTGAGCATTAAAAGGACTTCAGAAAAACAATGAAATTATGCTCTTTATATGCTAAAAATTAAAATACAAAATCTTGGTTTATGAGGACCGTAGCATAGTCCTGCTAATCCCCTTAGGTTCTCGTAGTGCTGGTGAGTAGTCAGGTCAATTGGCTCCATAAACCATATATACAGACACACAAAGCTGGGTACAGATGGACAAGTGTGGAAACCCCATGTAAGGCGCTACAGAACACTGACCCAAGAGAGACACCACACCTCCACCCGAGCACCTACAGGACAGAGACACCACACCTCCACCCGAGCACCCACAGAGACACCACACCTTCACCTGAGCACCTACAGGACAGAGACACCACACCTCCACCCGAGCACCCACAGAGACACCACACCTTCACCCGAGCACCCACAGAGACACCACACCTCCACCCGAGCACCCACAGAGACACCACACCTCCACCTGAGCACCCACAGAGACACCACACCTCCACCTGAGCACCCACAGAGACACCACACCTTCACCCGAGCACCCACAGAGACACTACACCTTCACCTGAGCACCCACAGAGACACCACACCTTCACCTGAGCACCCACAGAGACACCACACCTCCACCTGAGCACCCACAGAGACACCACACCTTCACCCGAGCACCCACAGAGACACCACACCTTCACCCGAGCACCCACAGAGACACCACACCTTCACCTGAGCACCCACAGGACAGAGACACCACACCTCCACCCGAGCACCTACAGAGACACCACACCTCCACCTGAGCACCCACAGGACAGAGACACCACATCTCCACCTGAGCACCCACAGGAGAACACCCACACAGCCGCAGCCTACGCTCATCTGCACACCTGTTTTTTGTCTGCTTTTCAGAGCGCCCCACCGTGAGCAGAGACTACATTACCCAAACACCCTCGAGTTTTATTGGAGAAAAGCTCCTGCGTCGCTGTAGTCGCTGGAGAGGGACTCTGCTCCTGACTCTGCTCTCCTGACCCTGCTCTCCTGACTCCAGAGCAGTAACAGAACAAGGTCACGATCAGGACTCGCCGGCCCCCGCCAGAGTGATATCCCTGCAGGTCAGAGGATAGTGAGCAGCACTTGCCCCGTTTGGCCTGTTGACGCGTTAAAAACAAAGGGGTAAAAATGGATTGAAACAAACGTCTGCGCCCTGAGAGGAGCCGGACAGCACAAGCTCCAGAACATGGAAGCGTTGGTTAGACACTTAGGAAAGCACAGACATCAGCCTTTAAGAATCACCTCTAACAGAGACGTCCATCTGCAAGAGCTCAGCGAAAACAGTGTTTCTTCTGAAGGCAAGCCTGGGCTTTCATTACTGTTGTTTATTAAGCAGATGGAGGTTCACAAAGCTTTTTATCTTTGCTTTGGTCACCATGAGATGTTTATGTGAGCGGATCTGAATGATACAGTCTAGCGTTATTACAGTATAATTTAGACTGTAATAACGCTGTGGGGAAAAAAGGAAAAAAGAAAACATTAAAAAATATAAATAGGCTGTGGGGTCGTGTCCCAGCACTTCTTTTTGTCCACTTAAAACACTGCTTCAGAGGAGACACTGGGGAAGCCTAACAATATAAGAAACCATCTAAAAACACTCATACGCATTTTAAATCCAGAAGTAAAAGCAATGAATGAAGCTAGAAATAAATAGGACTAAATAAATAGATGTGAGTTGAAAGCTAAGCTAAAAAGGTGGGTCTTGAGCCTGCTCTTAAAAACATGAACGTTCTCTTTGGTCCTGAGCTCCTCCTCAGGTCGTTCCAGAGGCGAGGGCCATAATATTGGAAAGACGCCTCGCCGTGAGTCTTTCTGTTGACTTTAGGAATAACTAGGAGACCCCTGCCGGAGGAGCGAAGGGGCCGTGAAGGTTCATAAGGTAAAAGCAGTTCTGAGAGATAAGAAGGACCAAGACCATTAAGATATTTAAAAACCATTACAAATATATTAAAATATATTCCTCCACAGCACATTAGCCCATTTAGCCTCGATCAGGAGGATCTCACTTGTATTTAACCAAAAAGAGTCACGAACATTGGCTAAGGAGGCGGGGCTTTTGCGAAAGGGCCATTGAGTGGCATTTTATTCATTGATTTGCCTTCAGTTTGATTAACTCCAGAATAATAAATGTGTATTTATCTCTACAGACATGTTCTGAAATGCACAATGGCCTCAGCGGTATTTTGCAGGTCTCACAAAAATGGAAATGCTCCTGGACTGTGGGTTGATTTTATATAAAAAAACAAATCTAATGGGAAAAGCAACAAGAATGAGCCGGAAACGAGGATGAAAACGCAACAAAACAGCAACCAAAGAATAACAGTAAAGTGACAAAACTATTCGATCGGGTTAAGAGATTAAACTTTTTCTAAATGAGTCACAACTTTCCTGCAGCTTCTGACCTTTAACTCGAGACCAACCCACTCCTCAATCAGAGCTCGAGCTGGAAAATCCCAGACGCTCGTCATCTGCAGAGTCAGTGGGAGTGAAGCAGGGTCAGCACATTCATATCAGAGGCTCCCCTTTTCCATCCGCTCACGATTCATTTAACAGCTCCAGAATGTTTTCAAGCTCGATTGATAAATACTCTGGACTAGTCATTTAGCAAAAGCCCCTCCCACTCCCCCTCCTCTGTGCAGCCGTTTCAGTAAAGACAAAAAAAAAAAAAAAAAAAGTGCCGTTCGTAGGTGGTAGTGAAGCGCTGCAAAGAACAGCCACGGGAGAAGATTCAAAGATCACTCAAAGCGGCGCGAGTGGCTCCAAACACAGCTCCAGGTGTGTGTATTGATGAGAGACTTTGTAACATGGTCAAAAGATCCAAAAAGTCAATGTTGCAAAGAGTAGATTCACGACGGCTGGGGACATTTGGAGCTGCGATTCAGTCGGCGTAGGTTTCCTCAACCACTAAAAACATGTACAATAGGCCAGGATGAGAGAGGGTGTGTTTGAGAGAGCTAGTGGGGGATGACGGACGGCTACGATCCGGTGTGTTTGTTTATTACAGTTTTTGCCCATTGTCCCTGTTTCTGTTATAAGAGCCACTTTGGTGGACCACGAGGACACAATTGCCAGTGTTTTTTTCTATTACAGTATTTTTTATTATTATTTTTTTTGCTTTATCTGAATTCATGTTACTAAAATGTACAATATTGAGTAGACCCATTTGCGTTTTTGGTTGTTTGAAAATGTGCCTTCTGGAGATCATTCTGATATTTTTATCATGATGTCCAATGTCCCTAAAGTCCAACCTCTGTCCCTCCTCGTGTTCTGGCTAATGGATGGAGAATAAAACCGATGAACTGCTAAGCTCTTCCCAGAAGATGGTGAAAGACTGTTGCGGAGCGGAGGGAGCTGCGCAGGCGGAAGAGGAAAGAGGAGGAGCTGATCAGTGCAGGACACCACGCTCTGAAACAGGGACAAACTCAGGGAGGTGCTGCACCGTGTCAGAGGAGACTAAAGCTTCTACAATGACAAACAAGGCACTTACTTTCTTTACTAAGTCAACTTGCAACAGCCAGTCTATCGATCAGTCGTTTTTAGGGATGTAACGATTAATTGACAATCGATTTAAAATCGATTTAATATGCGTAAAATGTGAATCGATGTAAAAAATAAAAGAATCGATTTTAAAGCCACCCTCAGCTGCTCCGTTTTGCGCGACCGACACAGACCGGAACAAAGCTCGTTGTTTCTAACGTTAACTTTTTCTCAAGACAAGCTCCCTCCCCCGCCTCAGACCCAACACACGCCACACCAACACATACACGTGCAGGCATGGAAGCAACAGACGCAGCTAAAGTTAGCAGCTGTACTTTAGTTATAATTTAGTTCCATTTGATCCTCGTTTTGGTGCAGATTTCATTTTTCTTCTTGCCGTCTCGCTTTGACACAATTTGCCGAAAACAAAATGACTCGCTTCACCGACATACGTTCATCATAATGAAACACAACGACTTCCTTTGTTTTATTTCCACATCACATCGTCGTTTGTGTCGACACCGAGCCAAACGCACCTCGGGCCCACTCGTCACACGCCACCGTTGGAAAGCGTCGGAAACTAAAGCCGATCCAACCGATGAAACAATGAGGGGCTTCACGCCGTCGCACATTCTGGGCTTTCTGGACGCGTTGGTGAGCGTTTGGCCGAAGAGCCTCCACGATGAGACGAAGACTGTGGAAAAATAGCCGTAACACATGCCGTCAATCACCCCCGTCAACAGAGCCTCCATCATTGCCCACACAGAGGAGCCGCTCATCCTCTCAGCCCCACGGCGAGACCTTCACTTTAATGAAACTCTAGATCTAGACGTGGCGGCCATCTTGTGCCTGGCCGGAGAGGCTGACCCCCGTGCCACCGACGCAAAAGCAGGAGCGTCAGAACGTGAGACTCTCATCGTTTGTGGTTTATTACTTCCAAGTCTCGTATCTCAGTCGGGATTAGGGGTGGGCCATGTCGTATCGCATATCGTTATCGCGATATAATTTTGATATCGTTGTAATGTTTTATATCGTCGTATACACTCCATCAGAGCAGCATAAACACTGACGGTAGAACACGGGGGCAGGTGCTTAAAAAGTCAAATGAAATGAAGGATGTAAACTGCTTGAGTAGATCATATTTGCGAGGAAATTAGTATGCCGTTAAAAAATAAATGAATGAAATATCACTGAATTAATCTTCCCAATCCCCTCCTGGAGCCGCCACCTTAACGTGGGGGAGGGTTTGACCTGAATGATCCTGGAGCTCTGTTGTCGGGGGCTTCGTGCCCCTGGTAGGGTCTCCCAGGGCAAACAGGTCCTAGGTGACGGGTCAGACAAAGAGCGGTTCAGAAGCCCCTTATGAGAGACCAACAGGCCCGGTTAGAACCATGAGGCCGTCCTTCTGTGGACCCAACACCTGCAGGAGGAGCCATAGGGGCTGGTGCAGCTCCAACAGCTGCCCCCACGAGAAAATGGATGGATGGATAATCTTCCCAATAGGCGTAAGGCTGGGATTTTGAAGTAATTTGTCCATTATCAATTATATCGTGAAATATATCGTTATCGTGATATTTCTTTTTTATATCGTGATATAGATTTTAGGCCATATCGCCCTGCCCTAGTCGGGATCAGGTCTTTTTTTTTTTTCTACGGTTAGTTTAGTCTCGTTTATTTGTTTATTTGAGCAGTACACATAGTGCTCGAAAGGAGTGGACTGAAGCAAAAGCTTATGAGTGCCCACCCCCAAGTGCAATAAAAAAAATGTCTAGAACAAAGCAGTCAAAAAAAAAATGTGATCCATAATATACCCCGCCATTCGGACATTGAGGTTACTTGTGGGAGTGGGGGCACTTCCCCTGACGAGAACGAACTCTAACCTAAGCCCTGACCTCTAGTGGAGGGGTCAGAAAGTGGAGCGGCGTCGGAATCACGGTCGACCCCGTTTTTTATCGTGTTGTTTAGCCTCGTTTTCTCCGTTCGTTCCAAGGGTTTTTCCGTCACTGTCCCATTATTGATCCAATAAAAGGTATTTGTATTTGAAATGCTTTTTCATATTCACATTCACCGTTTCTAAAAATAAAAAGGCTTCAAGACTCATAATCAGGTTTTATCAAACCTTATGCAGCCGCTTAATTATTTGTCAGATGTTTTTGATGAACAGACGAAGGAGACGAGTTTCTAAAACTCACTTGAACAGCTCATCATCCCGTTTGGCTCCTATTCCCGAACATTTGGACTCATTTACAGCGAAGGGTTTAGGTACTCGACGTATCGGAGCCTTTTGCTGCAACGTTCTGACGACAGACGTTTCTGTGTTTTGGACACAAAGAGGCTGCGTTGTCACTAATAGATACATTTGTGTTTGAGAAGCTTTTAGATTTGGGTAAAGCCAAACTGGAGAGAATGTGCTCGGTTCAGGCGGGGGTTAAGAGGTTTTAAAAAGTACAGAAATATTGTTTTAAAGTAGGAAAAACAAATGTTATATTTGATATGAAAAGATGTGAATGATCTGAAGTGTTTATTTGGTCGGGACAGTGCATTTTAATGAACATACATGGGTCTCATGCATGTAAACAAGCCACACCGGATTGTAGCCACTCATTCATCCTGGCCCATTGTACATGTTTTTAGTGGTAGGGGAAACCTACGCAGACACGGGGAGAACATGCAAACTCCACAGAAAGGCTCATCCAGGTGGGATTCGAACCCGGGACCTTCTAGCTGTGAAGCACGAGCGCTAACCGCTGTGTCTTTGATAATATGACACAATGATCAAAGAGTAATATAAAAATCAGGACTAAAACTAAACCTCTGCACATTGAACGGGTAAATCGGATAAAAAGGGATTTTATGATAAATCGTGTCTGGTTTAAATATGAATCTGGTGCCTGTGAAAGCGTCTGTGCTGCTCATTGAACTCACATTGGTTTGACGACAGTGAAATTGCCCCGAGATGTATTTTCCCATTAAAAGTCTTAATCTGCCGCCCATGGGCTGAGCTCCTCCAGGTGAGTCTGCACATTCAGCGAAAAGTCAGCATTAAATTAAATACGTGCCAAAGCAGCTCCGGGCTCGGGGCGAGCGCCCCGGGAAGGAAAATTAATTTACCGTTTATGGATGATGATATTTCACTTATTAATAAGACGAGAGGAACGATGGCCGTGTAAAACGAAGATACACGATTATTCTCTTATTAAGGCGAGACGCTGCAGGGGATTTTTTGATCGTGAACGTCTTCGTTTAAAACACGGAATTCCCGGAAACCCCTCCAACATGGCGGCTGGTCTTTCCTGCGCTTATTCATTCACAAATACGGACATGTTTGGTATCCACGTGTAGCACGCAGCGGCTAAAGACACACGCATGTGCAGATGTTAAAAAACTACAGGTTTCTCCAAATGAGTTTTCATTCTACTCTTGCAGCAACATCTCCACTTCAGCAGCTCCTACTTGGACTTGACCTGAGTCAGAGGGATTCTTTAACATCTAATTCATGCCTTTATTGACCTATGGACCTAAAAACAAGGCAACATTTGAATTTTTGCTGATTTTTTTTCCACTTTGTGACTAATACATCAACAAAGTTTAGTGAAGAGAATCACAGTCATCTCAATAAGGCAGTGATCAGTAGCACCAGTGACGTTTCAGCCATGTCCTACACAGTTTATGCTGCTCTTCATGGAGCCGAGCGTATTCTCCGTCTGCACCGGGTCGTAAAGTCAAAATCAGCTGGAGTTCACGTACACAAATGATATCAATATAGCCCGGCCTTAGCCGTCCCTAAACTCCGGTCAGTTACCTTTTCCCTACATGTACGTCCAGGTCTGATCTCAGTGGCCGCGTTACATCGGTTGAATTTCAACCTACCAATCAGCGAGCGCGGGAGGCGGGGCTTGTAAGTGACGTCAAGCATTTACGCCGCTTTTGCTGCTTGTAGTTCGGCAATGGCGGTGGATACCAAAGTAAAGGAAGCTCTTCAGGCTCCAAAATATCCATAGTGATAGAGCTATGATAGAGCCATGATTACGCATTACATATGTCCCGACCAAACGCAAACGAAAATCAGATCCAATCGTTTCAAAGGAGTTCAGCCTCCCACCTGATAACGGAGCTCAGTTGTGAAAATCCAGACCCGTGTACGAAACGAAATGAGTACGAGGGTCCGGTGAAACCAGGCTAATATCAATATAAAAAATGACAATGATATCAAAAAATTATACCGCGAACGATATGGCCCATCCTTACAGTGGTAATTACAACATTAAACTCGGAGATGACGAGAGCGCTCCGAGTTCAGATGCAGAAGACAGTGATGGCGCCCCCCAGAGGGAAAAATCCCTGTAACGCAGCATAAGTCCAATATAAAGCTGCTGTTATGGCGCTGACTTTCCTGCGTCGCCATGGAGACCAGCTGACGGTTCGGAGTGACTTTGGGAAACTCTGACATACCAAACTATTTTTTTTTTATCTCATGTTTAGTTACAAAATAAAACATTTACAGGAAAATAGTTCATTTGTGTTGCTCGGCCCGTGTCAGATGCACTGTGTAGCTTCTCTTATGTGGTTTAAATCAATCCCGAGGCAAATAAACGTATGAAGGCGCACGTTCTTCAGCACTTCCCAGAGCGGAGTCAGCAGAACTCACGTCTGTCCTTCATTATTTAAATCACATTAAAATATTCCACATAAATCTTCCACCGGAGCCTCGGAGGAACTGACAGGTCGCGGTTCACTTCCCCAGGTCAAAGGTTAAAGCCACTCTCAGACAACATAAAGCTGCGGCTAATCGGCGGCACTTAACCTTTGACCTGAGGGGCCTCTTTAGAGCAGGGGGGGTGGGGGGGTGAGACGCGGAGGGAGGGGCAGGTTTAACATTCAGGACAAGTTCAAGTGGAGACACTCGGGTAAAACGGATGGTTTCGTCACAACCATTGCCCAGAGGTGAAAAGTAAAAACTAAATTGTCCGTTTCAAAGGCGGCTCGAGGCCCTTAATCCGAGTCGCGGCTCGTTCCTCCCGGTTTCTGTTTGTGTTCAGATGAAACCGAGCTTCAAAAGTGTCTCATTTACTGTGAACATATATTTACTCCCACAATGAGGCGCCTCTGACGTGACTGAGGTTTCTATAATCAGCATTTACCGACTGCGAGTAGAGGCTGGGTACCTCGACGGAAAGGTTTACCGATATTCAAAAAGCAGGTGCCAAAAGATATTATCAGTACAGACCAAGGTTTGATGCTGTGGGTCCAGAGACAGCGTTAAAGGAAGTTGTTTAAGCTCAAATAAATGATAAATGATACATTTTACGAAACTTTTGTCCATTTATGACACTGAATTTGATGTAAACCGCATATTTTCTTGAAATTAAAAGGAACAGGCCACCGTTTTCCCACACTGAGGTATGTTCTTACCTGAGCTTAGACGAGTTGATGCGTACCTGTCCGGTCTTTACGCGTGCGCTCAGTCACGCAAATTTAAATACGGTTACGTGAGCAGTGACACGATCCAAGTCTAGTCACACAAAATTAAACATGTCGATTTTCTAAGCGGTTAAAAATGGGAACTATATTGTGAGGCGTAATAACACCGTAGGAGCACTTCGTCCGCGCAGTAATATCTTCACTTTACTGCTAAGAAAATGGACATGTTTAATTTTGTGTGACTAGACTTGGATCGTGTAACTAGCTCGGTCGCTTCTAACTTCACCCCCGTTTGGCCCCATAGAGGAGAGGCTAAATGCTAACAACATGTTTGGTCTTTTTGCGTGACTGAGCGCACGCGTAAAGACCAGACAGGTGCGCCTCAACTCGTCTAAGCTCAGATAAGAACATAATCTTGGTGTGGAAAAACGGTGGCCTGTTCCTTTAAGCTAAATATCTAAAACACAGTATCCAAGCTAACGTCATTAAAGCAGATTTTATACGTTTTGCACCTTTAATTATTATAAATGCTAATTACATTTTGCAGACGGGGGTCCCGAGTTGTTGGGTGATTTTGGGGACCTGAAAGATTTTAGAATCCGTTTTATACGACAAATATTGGAGTATCAGAAACATTTAGTGGTACCCAGCCCTGAGTCGTCTATAGCAGGGGTTCCCAAACACACATAAACTCGGGACCCCCATTGTATTAGGTTATTGCCTCTTATGCTACTTTAGGACAGGAAAACATTTTAGAATTTAGTTAATATGTATTTAAACAGATTATTTTGAATATTTGAATGGATTCCACAAATGATATGCTCTTTTACACTCAAAAGTATACCAACAAGAGAAGCATTTTTCTGGGGACCCGAGGCCTCGCGAGTCCCACTTTAGGAACCACTGTTCTATAGGTCAGGTTTACATTGACGGTGGGATATATCTGAGATAAACATATCACTTTAATAGTAGGAAGATACAGTTTCCCCTGAACAACAACCTGACTACATCACCGGCGTCCCACCACACTCAGGACCCGCCACAACCGTCACAGAGCCGGTCGCCATCGCGCCATCATCCGCCGCCACCACCAGCTCCTTGATGCGGAAAACTTAGTTAATTATTCAATCTCATAATGAATAAACACACTTGACTTATTCACTGTTGAATAGTCATGAAGTGTTAGTCACAATTAACTAATGAGTTGTTCAGGATGAATTAGGTGTCAGTTCATCATTTATTAAGGCTAAAGAAGAAGAAGAAGAAGATCTTTATTTATAAAGCGCCTTTCACAGACATGGTCACAAAGCGCTTTACATGAGAGCATTTTACATTCACTCCATACTTGGTGGTGGTAAACTACGTTAGTTACGGTCCCTCTGACCACCATGCATTCACACATCATTCATCCTGGCCTATTGGTCTATTAACTACAATAAGGTGTTTTTTAATTCATGCAGTCCTTATATTTGAAGAGCTTAGTGGCGCTAGGCTAATGCTAGGCTAGTGCATTTCTATGGTAACAGCTAGCCTGCTTTAAAAACAGTCTGACCCGCTCCACAGTGCACCCATTTATAACGCCAGACTAACGATATAAATGTCTGTGTCGATAGAATAATTTCTGAAATATAACTGACCTTGCATCACATAAACTATCGCATTTTGAGGGACTATTTTCTCGAAGATCACTCCGCCGCTGCGTAGCTTTCCACCAGGAAGCTGATGCTGCTCAAATATAAGTGCTTCTAAATGCAAAATGGTAAAAAATTATTCTATCGACACAGACATTTATATCTTTAGTCTGGCGTTATAAGTGTGTGCACTGTTGAGCGGGTCTGACTGTTTTTAATGCAGGCTAACTGTTACCATAGAAATGCACTAGCCTAGCACTAGCCTAGCACTAGCCTAGGGCCACCAAACTCTTCAAATATAAGGACTGCATGAATAAAAATTAAAAAAATCTCCAGAAATCAACAACACTCTGGACTATAGGAAATGAGGCCCTATGTCAAAAATCCTGAAATATCCCTTTAATATAAAGTGTTAGCCAACACTGTTCGCGAATATAGCCATGTCTTTTGGCTCATATGCAACAATGGACCTTCCAGACCTGGATCAGAGGTTCCCAAACGTCTTAGTCTGGGACCCCAAATATTGACACGTAACTAACCCGGGACCCCCATTGTATGAAGTTATTGCCTCTTATGCTACTTTAGGAAAGAAAAACATTTTAAAATCGAGTTTATATACATTGAAACAGTTTATTTTGAATATTTGACTGGATTTCACAAATTATACGCCGTTTTACACTAAAAAATATATTAAAAACAGTAGCATTTTTATTTTTATTTTATCCTGAAATCATTCGGGGAGTCCCAACCAAGGCCTCGAGAGGTCCCGACCCCCACTTTGGGAACCACTGACCTAGATTAAGATCAGATCAGGGCGAAATGCCGAAAGGGGTCTAAAACAGACCACAAATGCACTATATTCTGTGGAATTTGGGAACTGGGGGAAAACGCAAAACTCAAATCCATCATGAAAACCTCTCCACAGAAGATCCCACGTTCACTTCCACAGAATCCGTGGGTTTTACTGTAAACGCAACACATACTGTTGACAACAATCGCCTGACAGAAACCGACAGAGAACTTGAAATATCTCAAAGAGGACGGCCAGGACACCGACGGACGCTCGTTTCCTCCTCTCAAAATCCAAGACACAAATCACCATTAAAAGTCAACAGCAGCGTTTCAACAATCGTAGCCAAGTCCGTTCCTGTTTTGGGGGAGGTTAAAGGTGACTGTTAGCAAGTAGCAGCTAAAGCTAAAGTTAGCCCTGGCTTTTGGGAATCATTTCATCAACTGTTCCAGCTCAGTCAGTCTGTGGCACAAGATCACAGCCCAAAAAACAAGCTTTTGTGTCCCTTTTTCTTATTTTTTTCTTTCCGTTTTTGTCGCCTTTTAAGTTGTGTTTTTGTTGCTTTTGTCACTTTTTTTTTATCACTTTCTTGTTTCTCTTTTGACACGTTATTGTCCTGCCTTTTCATTTACGTCTTGTTTACCATCACTATTTTGTATATTCAATACAGTATTACATCTTCCTGCTTTATAATGGAATTAAATTGACTTGTTTTCCAGATTTAGACTTGATTCATTGATAGTTTTGTCCAGTCAAGGTCGATTTTAGACCCGGTTTAGTCATATTCTTCATTCCAACAATCACAACCAAGTCCGTTCCTGTTTTGTGGGAGGTTAAAGGTGACTGTTAGCAAGTAGCAGCTAAAGCTAAAGTTAGCCCTGGCTTTTGGGAATCATTTCATCAACTTTTCCAGCTCAGTCAGTCTGTGGCACAGGATCATAGCCCAAAAAACAAGCTTTTGTGTCCCTTTTTATTTTATTTATTTTTTCGTTCCGTTTTTTGTCGCCTTTTAAGTTGTGTTTTTGTTGCTTTTGTCACTTTTTTGTTTCTCTTTTGACACGTTATTGTCCTGCCTTTTCATTTACGTCTTGTTTACCATCACTATTTTGTATATTCAATACAGTATTAGATCTTCCCGCTTTATAATGGAATTAAATTGACTTGTTTTCCAGATTCAGACTTGATTCATTGATAGTTTTGTCCAGTCAAGGTCGATTTTAGACCCGGTTTAGTCATATTCTTCATTCCAACAATCACAACCAAGTCCGTTCCTGTTTTGGGGAAGGTTAAAGGTGACTGTTAGCAAGTAGCAGCTAAAGCTAAAGTTAGCCCTGGCTTTTGGGAATCATTTCATCAACTGTTCCAGCTCAGTCGGTCTGTGGCACAGGATCATAGCCCAAAAAGCAACACACGCGCCGCCTTCAAATGCCCGGAACACGAGCGACCGGGGAGAAAACTTCATATCATCTAATATTTCAATCACACATTCGTTGAGCTCACGTAAAGTGCGGGGGGAGCCTTCGTCCGGAGCGGCGGGAGGCAGAGTCGAGGCGAGGCGGGCGGAGGTGCGGCGTGAGGCGGCCAGTGCCAGTCTCCAGCGCCCGCTCTTCGGGGACTCCTCCTGGGGCGTCTTTAGCGCAGAGAGAGGGGAGGGACAAAACCCCCGATGCTACTCTTCCTTCAGGGGGGGCAATCCCCACAACAACACGGCGACACTCCTCCCTAAAAACAGCCCCAAAATGGATGTATTTAGCGGCTTAATCCCGACGCTTCCCCCGCGCGCTGCCTCGCTCCGGCCGAGTTGCACGCCTCTCCGCCCGGCGACATTTTGGAGTAGGGGGGGGGGGGGGGACAACGTGTGTCTGTCCCGCGTCTGCGCTCGTTTTTCAATGCAGAGTTTCGTCCGAGGGGAATGAGAGGCAAGTGCACTCAACTCAACCGAAATGAAGCAGATTTGTTGCGAAACTGCGGCTCAGAGCGGCGCCGAAGAAGTGCCAGGATCGCGTCGCTTTATATCTCCGGAGTAAAAAAAAAAAACGCTTTGTGGGAGTGTTTTTCTTCTTCTTCTTTTTTTTTTTTTTTTTTTTGCTCATCGATACGGGACAGTCACGCGCGCGGCTCCCTCCCCAAAATGTCGCTCGTGGTATGGCCTGAATTTATTTATTTAACTTAAACGCTCGAGCCGCCGCGCCGCTAAACGAGCAGCCATTACGGAGGTCTTTTACGCGCCGGTGTTACCGAGGGAGAGGGTGCGTCTACAGCCGAGTCTGGCGCTCCATCTGCGGCCGACATCAACAGGTCATCCCGGGACACGGAGCCGAAGCAACTGGGGCCGCAGCGGAGGGACGCGGTGCTGCTGCTGGGGCTGCGCGCACAGGGGAGCATGGCGCAGAGCGGGGCGGGAGAGCGAGGCATTTGGGGGCAGGCCGGGGATGGTTAACCCGTTTGGGGCAGGAGGGGTGGAGCGGGCACCGAGCGTGTGAAGAGGGAGAGGAGAGGAGGGGGGGAGATCGCTGGGTTCAAGGGGCCAAGACACGGGTCATAAAAATTGGAGCGGCTTTTCCTCGACCCTGGCTGCCCCGGTGTTTGGGTCAAAGCGGCGTCGACGCGCGCGAGTGTAAAGCGTCGGAGCAAGGGTGAATTTGAGGAACTTGAAGGCATCGGAGGAGACATGCCAAGTTGGAACAAAATGTCCGATGTCTGCGCACCTGTGGAGCTGTGACAATGTGCCATGAGTCTGACATTGTGGTCTGTTTCTCCTCTTCTGTTCCACAATGAAAAACACGTTCAAGCACCTGTCTCACCTTTAGCAATAAAATATACACATGTAAAAGCTATTGTTCAAAGTGGGCACAAAAGGTTTATAACGCAGTAGTTACCCAAGCACATGTTCTCCAGTTCGGCTTTACCCCCAAAAACGTTTGTATATTCAATATTTTAGATCTTTGTGCTTTAACAAAGGACTTGAGTTTTGTTCCTATTTTAGATTCAGACACTGTTTAATTAAGCTCGATTTTAGAGCCTTTTTGGACCTGGTTTAGTCGGACTCTTGGATCTTATATTTCAGGACTCGGTGTGACATGTGGAAAACGATTTGATGAAACAAAGGAAACAACCGTTGGAGATGTTATAGATGTTTTGTAATTCTAGCCCTTTGATTTTCACAAGAGCCGCCACGTCTGTTTCAAACCACGAGCAGAAGTTCAGACTCGTGCCAAAAGGTGAAGTCGAAATCCTGAAAGAAGGAACAAATCGAGACGCGCCATTTATAAACATCGCCCAAAATCATCACTCGAAACCAGAGGCGGGCAGTACTCGGTTACATTTACTCGAGTACCACGATTTGAGTGACATTTTGAAGAGACTGTACTTAATCGTTTTATCGTTTAGTTTCTCATCGTCTATGTCGCGACTGAAACAAACACCGGACTCTAAACCAGGCGCTCAGACGGCGGCGCGGTGGCACAGCGGTTAGCGCTGGAGCTTCACAGCCAGAAGGTCCCGGGTTCGATTCCCACCTGGACGGGGCCTTTTCTGTGTGGATTTTGCACGTTCTCCCCGTGTCTGTGTAGGTTTCCTCCGGGTACTCCGGTTTCCCCTACCACTAAAAACATGTACAATGGGCGAATCCTCCAGCCAGGCTCCACGCCTGATGGGTCGCCCCGGTATCGAAGGACGGGTTAAGAAGGAGCTACGGCCGACCCTCCTCCCCACCGCAGTCAGACTGAACAACACCGTAAACACCTGCAGTAACATCTGTATCAGCGTCACTTTGTTTGACATTTCATCGGTTTATGTATTTGATTTGAATCATTATTTATACTTTGTGCCCCTCAACACTTGTTTATTCATTGTATATAAGAGTCCTCTATTTACTATTTAATTGTTTGCACATTTCCTGTCTATCCTGCGCACCCTGAGTGTTTCTGAGAGCTGAATGTAACTAGAGTACTTAGTTACACTTACTCAAGTACATGTAACTGTACAGCAGTTTGTTCACACACTACTGTTTTGCTTCTACTTGAGTAATATTAAAATGAAGTATCTGTTTCTTGAGTAAAACAAAATAATATCTTGACATGTTTTTATTTAAATCTCCACAATGATTTCTGTTTATATGTTTTTAAGGGATTTTCTTTTAAATATTCCCATGTTCACCTTGTTTCACTTCTTTCTCATCTTTTATGTCACCGCTGAAACATAACTCAAACTTTTACTCAGTTACTCACAGTACTCAAGTACATGTTTCTCCGAGTACTTTTTTTTTACTTTCACTTGAGTAAACATAATGGCTACTCTACTCACCTCTGCTCAAACCAACCCGTCCAAACTGGCTTATTAATGCCGACCTTTATAACATTAAGTGTGAGATTCCAGCCCGGACACGGTGGAGGAATGCGGGCCGGAGGGATGAAGCCACGGGGGCAGAGGAGCCGTGGTGCCCGGAGCGTTGGAGGTGCTGCGCACACGTCGGGGCGAAGAAGTGCTTTTAAACTTTTTTTTTTCTTTTTTTTTTTTCTTTTTCATGCCCACGAGCCTCTGGAGCAGCCCTTCCCCCCACGTCAGCAGCAGCAGCAGCAGCAGCAGCAACTTCAGCTTCACAAAAAAAACCCGAGACACCGTGACTGCACCTACCTACAGCTGGATCGGTCCGCGCACGAGCCCCATCAAAGCGCTCTCCCCCGAAAGAAAGAAGCACGAAACAAAAATCCCGAGAAAGCGGAGAGTCCTGCAGACGCGGAGGCCCTCTGTCCTCGGTGACCCGCTGTGCTCTGGTCCCGGAGGAGGAGGCGGTGGTGCGGCGTGTCTCCCTCCGCCTCGTCACAGCTCGCAGACACCGGCCATTACAGTCTATGGGCCATTGTCACTGAATGTAAAGCCGCGAGCGCGCGCTCCATCACGCACGCGCAGACGTCTCTCTGCACGAGGAGGGTTTTCTTTTTTTTTTCTTTTTTGGAGCAGGTTGGTTTTGTTGTAAAGTAGTGGTCACCAACCTTTATAGTCCAGCGCGAGGCATTAGTTTAACCTCTTAACCCCCGGCGTGACCGCGCGCGTTTTCCAGTTTGGCTTTACCCAAATCTTTAAGCTCGTTGGAAAAAAGTGCCCAAAAAGCAACGAGAATGAGAGGAAAACGAGGATGAAAATGCAACGAAAGAGCAAGAAAAACGAGTCAGGAAACGGCGATGAAAAGGTGCCGAAAAAATGCAACAAAATCGTGACAAAAAGCGACGAAAAAGGTGAAAAAAAAGTGTCATATGTAAAAAAAAAAAGGGATGACAACGCGAGGAAAAAGAGTTTTGTAGGTCTTAGCTTTCAAATGAGGCGTTACACATGGCCTATATGACCTTATGGATTTGGGTGAAGCCGAACTGGAGGAAATGCACTCGGTTAAGGCGAAGGTAAAAAGGTTAAACCCTAAGTCACTCGAGGATCCTGCCACGATCGGAACAAAGTGAACGAAACTAAAGATTGTTCAGTCTTTAGTCGAGTGTCACGTTTAAACTGGAGTGAGAATACTCTCCAAGTCAGACTGTTTACTGAAAAACATCAGAGTTTTACCTTCTGTTTTATAAGTGCTGAAGAACCCCCACGGATCCCCGTACCCCTGGTTGGGAAACACTGTTGTATTCCAACCTTTTTCCACGCTAGATACTTTTAAAAACAAAGGGACTTGGAGTTCACCCGTGAGAGTGAGTCCGGAGGATAGTTCATAGAAAGGACTTGAGTTTTGTCCTTATACTGATTCATACTGACCCAAACGTTTGCCCGTTGTGTTAAAGTGCGACACATCAGACACAATCTTTAATAAAACACTATTGAGATTTTGCTAAAAGGTTTATCCAGTTTTCTTCAGTTTGACCATTTTTGTGATGCTCATAGTTTCACTTCCTTTTTGGACACGGACAGGAAGTGACACAGATAGAGGGAAACTGTTCTGAACTGTTGCCGTACCGACCATGTTATACTCAACAAAAATATAAACGCAACACCTTAGTTTCTGCCCCATGTTTCATGAGATGGACTTAAAGATCTAAAACTCATTCCAGATTCACAATATCACCATTTCTCTCAAACATTGTTCACAAATCAGTCCAAATGTGTGATAGTGAGCACTCCTGCTCTGCCGAGATGATCCATCCCACCTCACAGGTGTGCCACATCAAGATGCTGATCTGACATCATGACTAGCGCACAGGTGTACCTTATACTGCCCACAATAAAAGGCCACCCTGAAATGTGCAGTTTTTTGCTTTATTGGGGGTCTGGGGACTCAGAACCAGTCAGTATCTGGTGTGACCACCATTGGCCTCATGCAGTGCAACACATCTTCTTCACATAGAGTTTATCAGATTGTCAATTGTGGCCTGTGGAAGGTTGGTCCACTCCTCTATAATGGCTGCGAAGTTGCTGGATATTAGTGGAACTGGTCCACGCTGTCGTATTCGCCGGTCAAGCAGCAGCAGAATTCGACGAAGAAGATGTGTTGCACTGCATGAGGCAAATGGTGGTCACACCAGATACTGACTGGTTCTGAGTCCCCAGACCCCCCAATAAAGCAAAAAACTGCACATTTCAGGGTGGCCTTTTATTGTGGGCAGTATAAGGTACACCTGTGCGCTAGTCATGATGTCGGATCAGCATCTTGATGTGGCACACCTGTGAGGTGGGATGGATCATCTCGGCAGAGCAGAAGTGCTCACTATCACACATTTGGACTGATTTGTGAACAATGTTTGAGAGAAATGGTGATATTGTGTATCTGGAATGAGTTTTAGATCTTTAAGTCCATCTCATGAAGAATGGAGCAGAAACAAAGGTGTTGCGTTTATATTTTTGTTGAGTATACATCAGTGGGGAACGAGTCAAACTGCTATAAACTTTACCTCTACTTTTGTCACTTCAGTCAAATCTTCCCATTTCGTCATTTTGCGGCTTCGCTGCTACACATTATAATTGTTGGGGAAACTTCACGCTCGTCATCCACATCACAGTTGGCCATCGACTCCCAATCATTTCCCCGCAGTAACAAGTATATGGAGTCACTGTTTGGCGCTTCGCTCTGTTTTCATGTGCTCCACACACATTGCAAAATCAATAGGCCCTTGTGCTGATCGGGCCTAATTACATCAACTTGGACCTGACTCGTCCTCCAACTCCAACCAGTATTTCTCCTACAAAAACGTTCTTTCCTCTCCAAAAGCCGAAAACCAACCAGGAGCAGTGCAGCGTGTGAGACCAGGACACATTTACCGTATGTTTGTCGTTTGCCAAGAGTTTCATGAGCTGTCGTTGCTGGACATCGTCACAAAAGAACAGTTTCTGCCACTGGAACATCTGCTTTTGCTTTTCGAGAGCTACGGGAAGTGTTTGGTTTCTCTGAGCAGAGCCTTGATATTTCAGTCACAGGTCATTTTGTTTCGCCACTGCAGAATCATGACTAATATGTTACTTCTCTGAATAAGAACCACAGCCGCGGGGGAGACAGAGCCACTGCAGTCAACAAGTTAACAATAACGCTTGTGTTTTATTAATACTAGACTAAGATAAAACTTGCCCAGCAATAAATATAATTTCTTCACTGCACTAGGCATGGGTACCGTAAAAAGGTCAATACCGGTACTTTAGCAATACTTTTTTCGATGCCTATACCAAAATATGTGTCATCTAGAACCAAAACCAATAAATATACAAATTAAAAACTCAGTCGGTACTTTGTTTCCTGTTACCGCTTTTCGATACTTTTCTTTTTTCGATACCAGTAGTGCCTACACTTTTTTTGAATACCATACTGGTATAGTTTGCCAGTAGCCCGACCGCCGCATCTCATTAAGCCTCGATCTGGAGGAGATCGCGCTGGTATCTTCTCCTCCGTTATGACGTGTTGAACTTCTCGACTGAGCAACAATAACTAAGGGGGCGAGGCTTGTGCAAAATTATTTTATTCATTTGTTTCTGTTTTATCCGGGTAACTCACCCTGCCGAGGAACCGAACAGCTCGACATTTGACTACAGTGTCCAGAGGAAGGAGCAGCAGCGGCTCTACTCCGAGCTCCAGTACCTCACCCTCTACTCACCCCGCAGAGGAAACTCACGTCAACCCTACACAAAGTCTTTCTAAAGATGTGCGTTCGGGTTGGTCAGAGCGGCTGAACGTTTCCTCCCGGTGGGCTTCAGGTGTTCCGCCGCCGCTGCAGTGCTGTGTTCATGAACAGTGAGTGACCGCGTCGCTGTGTCCTCGCGTGCCCTCGCTCCACTGCAGACGTGACGCTGTCTCATCAGGCGCACACCGGACTGCAAATCCAAATCCTGCAGCGCGACACAGACGACGGGCGGGAGGGAGCGGCCGGGCGAGGAGACCTGGTGGATTAAACAAAACTTACAATATCCTGTAATACACATGTATTCATTGCAAATAAAGAATCTAATTAAAATCCTCACGATGAACCCTCCAGGACAGTAGATGGCGCTGTGTGCTGTCAATGTCCCTGACTCACGACGAGGAGCGAGGCTTGTGTTGCTGTCAGTGGGCGAGGAACACGCTGTCAGGATTCGTCCTTTGTCCCCCTGTTTTTGTATTCGTCTTTGGTTCGGTCCTGTGTTTTATTTTGACATGTCTGTTCTGTCCTTGTGATTTTACTTTGCTTCCCCTTTGTTAATTGCCTGCCCCGCCCTAATGTGTGTCACCTGTGCCCCGTTTCCTTGTGTATTTATACCCCTGTGTTTTCCCTTGTCTTTGTCGGTTCATTGTATGTGTGAGAGTTTCTGGTCTTTCGGTGTCCTGTAGGTTCGTGCCCGTGGCGATCCCCTGTTCAGGTTTTCCGTGCCTGTAAGTTCTTGGTTGTTTTGTGTACTTGGAATTTTGCCATTAAATTTCATTTCGACTCCAATTTTTGGGCTGTTCTGCATTTTTGGGTCGGTTTCCTCACTCCATCACCAAACCCTAACACACGCTTCTCTTTGGTCCTCAGGGCGGGAGCTGACATTGCCGTAATACCGCCCCCTTGTGGCCAAGGCGACTCCAAAGACGCTTGGTAAACAGCGTTCTTATGAGCACTTTGACCTTCCCTTGAACTGCTTAAGTTAGTAAGTGCTTTATTGTCATTGTACAAGCGTACAATGAAATAGTGTTCAGGTGTTAGTCCTGAGCCGCTGCGGCTGAGTCGCGCTGCCACTGTGTCAACCTGACCCGCATGACCTTGGGGGTCGGGGGAACTGTAGCACTCGGAAGAAACGTGGCTGGCTGCCCTCTGTCTTCTCTGATCCTATAAAATGGTGCTGCGCCTCCTGGATTTGCCCCTGTTTCAGAGCGTGGTGTCCTGCACTGGTCAGCTCCACCTCCTCCTTCCTCTTCCTCCCTCCGATTCACAACAGTCTTTCACCATCTCTCGTTTGTCCTTTTTTTGTTTCCTGTAGCTCCTCTTGTGACGCCTCCTCTGTGCTGCAGGGGGGGCTCTTGGTGCCTCTTCAGTGTCTCAGAGGAAGACTGACTCCAAGTCATTGCCATGACTCGTGACAACGCTGAGTAGGCATGATATTTTCAACCACGCTGGTTTGTGTGTATTCAGAATAAAAAGCCGAAGCCTAAATCTGCTTGACAGGTGGAGCTCTTTGAGGCTTGTAGCCAGACGGCCTTTTTCCCCTTTTAAGGAACAGGCTTCGTAGGAATAGACGGCGCAGCCATTTTCATTTGACTGGCCACTCGGGATCATGGAGTTAATGGATAACCGGCGACATAGGCGCCGATTTATGTTTTCCCCCGTGGGTGCTCAGTCAGCCGGTACTGTCATGTGACGCACACCGCCTCACATTTACCTAAACAGAAATGCAAGCTACTTGGCAATGTCTACTATCATCTTATACACTGAGGCTATTTTCTGAGAAAGCAATACACATGCATTGGTGCGCTGCGCGCAACTCACCATTGTTGGCACTAGAAGTAGTTGTAGAGGCCGTCTCATAATGAATGGAGACAGTCTCCTCGCTGGTGGAATCTTCTGATAAATGCAATTTCTTTCTAATTACAAATCTGTCCATTGTTATCTTAGTGCGTTTTATTAGCTTCTTGGTCATTAGCCCATTGGCGGCAAACGAGCTTTGTTTTTGGCCGAAGTTACGTACACGGCGTCGGAGCGTCATGTTGATAATGAGATCAAGGATTTGATTGACAGTGAGGATTTTTACCTAGCAACACACTGCCCGCGTGCCCAAATTATATTTTCCCTAGACGTATGAATTGGAATTATAGAAAAACAATATGCCCGATTGAATTCTATTTCTATAAAGTATTAGCAATATAATTTGTAAGAAAGTAAAATCGTCACAGGGGTATCTCGATCCAGGGACCTTTGGCATGAAAGCCAGGCGAGGTTACCGTTCGACCACGCTACACATACTTAGTGCTTAGTGTCACATTCACATTTGTATATGATGGTAGGACCCGCGCCTGACTGTTACGAGAGAGAAGTACAGTTTTAATTATTCGCTTGTTTTATTCAATGGGACATTTTGTGAATTCAAGGTAAATTCGCCTGGGTGCTCAAAGATTTGGCTGGGTGCTCGAGCACCGGAGCACCCACGGGATTGGCGCCTATGACCGGCGATCTCTTCTATCTATCACATTTGCACTTCGTGTTTTGGAGGCTGCAAAGTCATTAATCACAACACAAAGAATCCAGGTCCACATTCGGGCTAACTCTGAGCTGTTTGTGTCATGATGTAGCTGTCTGTGGCTAATAGCAGCTAAAGCAGGAGGAGCTAACGCCAGAACACGTGTTTTACTCTCCACAGAAGTCTCCACAAAAGGTCATTCTTGTGAAAGCTTCATAAAACATGTCGTCCGTGACTGAATGGTGATACTGCAAAAGCAGCTCTCAGAGCCGAGGACTTTGCATCGATCTTCTTCATTGCCAAAATACCAAGGGCCAAACCTCACCATAGCTCAAAGTAACACACAAACAAATGCCAGTGTTGTATCATATATGACCTAATGGGTGCTTTGATAGTATTCATAGCATTTTTAAAGTACTTTCACAGGCTTTTGATCCTGATTTGTGTAATGAACTGTAATGAATTTCTCAAAATCATGGTGGGGCCAGAGGTTTTATGCTGGAGGGCCGGATTTGGCCCCCAGGCCTGACGTCGCCTACCCCAGGCCTAGGATTTGACATTTTGATTAAAAAAAGATAAAAATAGCCCTTTGCAATCAGCCTTTAACTGGTGGGTTTTACAACACCGCCCCTGACCTTAGCCAATCAGAGGCAGCTTTCCAAAAGCAGAGCTTCAATGGGTTTTTCTACAGAGCTTCAGCAGCTCTGAGGGAAAACTGAAACCCCTGATCAACAACTGACTTTCTCACACAAACACACTTGAGTTATCATGACATTTAAGACCTACATTTTATTTGACAATTTTCTGAGTGAAATTTTGGGGAAGTTCAGCTTTGGGGGGGTTATGTAAAATCGACTTTTTCAAGCTTTATATCGTGTTATTATGTCGTTCCCTCATTAAACACGTGCCTGGAGTGTTGCTTTGGCTCATTCACATATTTTTGAGTAATCAGTAAAAACTGAGACGGCGGCCATTTTAGGTGTAGCTATGCCTCAGTCCTCCTAGGAACGCCCCCACCTCCTGGAGACGCCTCTGGACCTTTCGTCACCAGCCGAGCCACCAACCACTGCTCCTCAGCTCAGCAGAGCCCCCTCCCCGCACAGTGTTGTTGTTTCAATGCCACAGTAGTGTGCTGAAGGGGGCGTGTCGGAAAGCTTCTTAAAGAGACAGAGGCCTATTTCAAGACGTTCAGTGCGGCCATTTTGAGAGAGCAATTTTATTCAAGGCAGTTATTTTAATTTACTGCATATACAGACCAACAGAAGTCATCATTGTAGTGCTATAGACTGGGGCTATGTGATTGGAAAAAGCATAATACCCCCTCTTTAAATAAATAAAGTTGACAATGACATTTAAAATAGCGCAAGATACAATCCCTCCATTTTTTTAAATGATTTAGTATTTATTGTTTATTGTTCATTTGAGCAGCTTACATTTCCCAAATCTACAAAATACACATTAAACCGTCACAGATGCTCAAAAGGACCCCACATTCAACACAATAAACATTTACATTTCACAGTAATACGTGAGGACTGGATCCACATCAGAGAAGAACACGTGTCTATTCCTTAGGTAGACGAGTGTCCTCAAACGCATTTACATCAGAAGAAAATAAGAGTACGTGACTGGAACGCATGTGCTCCGTTGCTTACATTTCCCATAGGAAGGAATTATTCACATTAATAACATCATCTCCGCAACAGTTTGACAGCTCGGCTCGTAAACGCAGTAGTCGCAGTCATTATTACAAACAATACATGTGAGACTTGGCCGAGGCTTATCTCGACTGCAGCCCGTCCCTCCACAGAAACACTCGTCACTGTTCTTTCTCTCTCTGACCTGAATCTACTCGCGTGTCCTCACCCGGCCTCGCGCTCGCTCTGTGTGTGTGTGTGTGTGTGTGTGTGTGTGTGTGTGTGAGTGTGTGTGTGTGTGTGTGTGTGTTTGCTCAACACGTTTGTACCTCCTATCGCTGCTTCACTCTTTTAGTGATGTGACGTCCACAAACCCGATCTCCTCTTTTGACACGGTTTTTAAAACGTGTCTTGGATCCACAGACTCCGCGTAAAGAGCCGTGAATCCCGTCAGTGCCGCACAGTCCTCCTCCTCCTCCTTCTCCTCCTCCTCCTCCTCCTCCTCCTCCTCCTCCTTCTCCTTCTCCTCCTCCTCCTCCTCCTCCTCCTCCTCGCTCTGCAGATCGAGCCCGATAACTCGCGCGTTGATCCGCGATCTAGGCCAGCGCGGTGTCCTCACATCACTCCGTTCAGACTGAGTTGTGTCATGGGACGGGGGGGGGGGGGGGGGGGGGGGGGGGGGGCTGCAGAGACACGGGAGCAGAAGAAAAGAACATTTATGCAGCGGATTACTGTAGGTTAAAGCCACGCGGCGGCACATTTCACCCAAGGTATACTCAACAAAAATATAAACGCATAAACTTTGTTTCTGCTCCATGTTTCATGAGATGGACTTAAAGATCTAAAACTCATTCCAGATTCACAATATTACCATTTCTGTCAAACATTGTTCACAAATCAGTCCAAATGTGTGATAGTGAGCACTCCTGCTCTGCCGAGACAATCCATCCCACCTCACAGGTGTGCCACATCAAGATGCTGATCTGACATCATGACTAGTGCACAGGTGTACCTTATACTGCCCACAATAAAAGGCCACCCTGAAATTTGCACGCTGTCGTATTCGCCGGTCAAGCAGCAGCAGAATACGACAGCGTGGACCAGTTCCCACTAATATCCAGCAACTTCAGCCATTGAAGAGGAGTGGACCAACATTCCACAGGCCACCATGGACCATCTGATCAACTCTATGTGAAGAAGATGTGTTGGTCACACCAGATACTGACTGGTTCTGAGTCCCCAGACCCCCAATAAAGCAAAAAAACTGCACATTTCAGGGTGGCCTTTTATTGTGGGCAGTATAAGGTACACCTGTGCACTAATCATGATGTCAGATCAGCATCTTGATGTGGCACACCTGTGAGGTGGGATGGATTATCTCAGCAAAGCAGAAGTGCTCACTATCACACATTTGGACTGATTTGAGAACAATGTTTGAGAGAAATGGTAATATTGTGAATCTGGAATGAGTTTTAGATCTTTGGGTCCATCTCATGAAGAATGGAGCAGAACCAAAGGTGTTGCGTTTATATTTTTGTTGAGTGTATAAAGCAGAACGCGTCGAGCTGAATTCATCTGTGGAGCTTTTACCAGATCATGATCTTTAACCCCCACCTTGACTGAGCGCATTTTCTCCAGTTCGGCTTTACCCAAAGCTACAAGCTTCTCGACTGGAGCTCACAGCCGATAGGCCCGAGTAACGCCTCTTTTGAAAGCTAAGACCCACAAAACGGATCCACGCTTCTTCCCCTTTGTGATTGACAACGTCCTCTCTGGTTGAGTTTCCATCCCGTTTTGGTTTGATCCCAGTTATACGGCTCGTGGCCAGAGCACAGGAGCGTTGAAAAGGTGACAACAATGTGGCAATAATGCGACCAAAGGGCAATGACAACATGATCGAAATACGCAACAAGAAGATCCAGTCATGGAGCTTTTAGATTTGGGTAAAACTGGAGAAACTATGCGGGGGTTCAGGGGTTAATTGGGTGAGACGAGCCTCAGAAGAGTCTTGGTCGTTTTCCTCAGAGAACAAAGCCTCCCAGACACCAGGGACGATCAACACAGACCTGCACATATAACCTCTGACCCCAAGCATTTTCTCCAGCTCAGCTTTACCCAAATCTAAAAGCTTCTTAACCGGAGAGCAACAGTATATGCCACATTTGAAAGCTAAGGCCTACAAAATGTGCTTCTGTCACATTTTTCCCTCGTGTTTTTGTCGCTTTTCACGTTTTTTGTTTTTTTGGTTGTGGTTTTGTTTCCTCGTTTCCGTTGCTTTATTTACACGTTTGTCAAGAAGCTTTTTTGATTTGGGTAAAGCCAAACCTGAGAAAATGTGCTGGGTTCAGGTGGAGAGCACCTGACTTGTAAAGAGACTCATCTATTTTGGTTTAGTAGCAAAACATAAACCGCCTATCGCTACGTGTATTAGTAGTTACAGCTATGAAAATGTAATATGTTTGTTTTACATATTACTGTTTCAAAAATACAGCTGAATTACACTACTTTAAGTTACTTTTGAGTTACTTTTGGCTAAATTTAAACTAAACCTCTGGGTATCTCACGATTCGATACGATACGCGATACATGGCTCACGATAACGATTATCTCACGATACGCCGATACTGCGATAATCCATATATTGCACAAATATAAACTACAATACATCACGATTTAAAAAACATGCTACTTTTAACCTTTATTTGAACAAACTACATGTTATTCATCATTTACGTTTCTTTTCATGTGCTTTGTTCCACTTTTATAAATGACTTACCCACTGAATATGGGTCTATAGATCTGTCACTGAGTTCACTTACATTTAAAATAATAAATCAGCCCCAAACTAATCTCATTTATAAATATAAAAACTATTATTAAAAGTAATTAATTTGTGAGACCGTGTTTGGTCCAAGCGCTTAAAACGGTAGTGCTGCCCCCTGCTGGTCTGACTGAATTCTTGATCATTATTGGCCTCTATAGACTGTGAAAACAGTGGAGCCCTGCTGCCTCATTAATATGCATGACGTCATCAAGAGTATCAGTATCAGAATAAAAAGTATCGTATCGTACCGAAAAAATATTGCGACATATCGGTAAATCGATATATTGTCACTCCTACCGAGCAAAGTAAAGATTTCCTTTTGTTTGGACGACGTTAGCGACAGACGCAGCTCTTATTCACCAGGGTCCGGTATTCGTGAGGAGTTTGGCTTTTTAAATGCTCTTGGAACTCCAGTTACTCGAATTGTAATAACTCATATATTCCGGTATTTTGAGTAAATATGTTATATTCCTCTACCACTAAAAACATGTACAATAGACAGGATGAAAGGGCGTGTGTTTGAGAGTGAGGGAAATGGAGCTTGCGTGACATGTGTTTATAAACATGTCCAAACAAATACAACAAAGCAAAAAGGGTTTTGTGGAGATGCTTTGACTTTCTGTGAGCTGCTCCTCAAGCTGAAGTTACAGACGCCCTTTCGGCTTTACCCAAATCTAAAATCTTCTCGACTGGAGAGCAACAGTGTAACTCCTGTAATATTTTCAGAGCTCTGTTCAGCTCGTCTTGTTCTCAGTCCTGTTGCTTTTTGGACAATGCCTTGTTTTGTTGTGGAGAATATTGTGTGTGTTTTTCCTGTGAATGAGTTTCTTCACGAGGACAATAAACTACTGGCCTATTATCACAGTTTCCTCGCTCGTCTGCCAGAACCACACAGTGAACCAGCCTGTTCTGCAGCGTGGAATAGAAGATAAGTCTAAATAATGTATCTCCCCCCTTTAACCGAGCACATTTTCTCCAGTTTAGCTTTACCCAAATCTAAAAGCTTCTCTACTGGAGCTTACAGCCTGTAGGCCAGTGTGACACTACTACTACTACTACTACTTCTTGTCGCATTTTTAAGCATTTTTGTTGTGTTTTTGTATTTTTTTTTTTGTCGAGTTTTGGTAGGGCTGGGCGATATGGCCTAAAATCTATATCATGATATGAAAAAATAAATATCACGATAACGATATATTTGACGATATAATTGACAATGGACGAATTACTTCAAAATCCCAGCCTCACGCCTATTGGGAAGATTCATTCAGTGATATTTTATTCTTTTTTTGTTTTTTTTACGGCATAATTGTCTTCCAAATATGATCTACTCGAGCAGTTTACATCCTTCATTTCATTTTACTTTTTCAGCTCGTGTCCCCGTGTTCTACAGTCACCGTTTATGCTGCTCTGATGGAGCAGAGCGTAACATAAATTATATTGTGTCCACAACGATATAAAAAATTACAACGATATCAAAACATTATATCACGATAACGATACGATATGGCCCAACCCTAAGTTTTGGTCACTTTTTCATCACATTTTTGTCACTCTTTCATGGCTTTCTTGTTGATTTTTGTTGTTGCTTTTTCATCACGTTTCTGTCACATTTTGCAAGCGTTTTTGTAGCGTTCTTGTCTTTTTAATCACTTTTTTGTTGTGTGTTTTTGTTGCTAAATAATTGCTCTAATTAATTAACCAAGTGCATTTTCTCCAGTTCAGCTTTACACAAATCTACAAAACCCATCGAAACGAATGATTTTCCTTGTGTTGACATCAGTTTTAAACAATTTTTTTCATTGCTTTTTTGTCACATTTTCGTTTTTGTCTGATTTTTTTTGCTATTTTGACACTTTTTTCACTTTTTTAGATTTGCGTAAAAAACTACTCGAAGGTTCAGACGTTAAACCCATTTCCATTTGTTTTTTTTACGGTTGCATTACTCCCCCGGTGCAGCAGGGGGCAGCAGAAACACATCACGTCAAACCGACCCGCGAAGAAGAAGCAGGAAACATGGCGGCCCTCTAGCGCTAACGTGACTTCTGTGAAACGTCAGTGAAAACTGACTTCAGATCCGTCCGTACGTCCGCGAAACTGACCCGAGAGGAGCAGAGACACCGCGGAAAGCCTGTGTGCGGACTGGCCCTGAGGATTTAAAGCAGAAACAGACTTAATTCAGACAACCCGAGCGGCTGGAGCAGGTAAACGCTGGACTCGGCTGCGAATAAGCTAATGTTTGGGCTAATGCTAAACACAGTTAGCAGCCTGACAGTGACGTGGGATCTGTAAAGTTTGTGTCAAATCACAACAATTACCCATAATTTAGGCATTTTCTCCCAAAACGGCACCTTTTCTCTGCGTTACCTTTTGTGCTTGAAATGACATTTTTGCTTATCTTACATTAAAGGCACTAGACCTGATTGTGTTTTTACTGAGCTCAGACAGAAACGCTGTGAATCTAATGATAAAGCATTTGTATCCATTTTATATGAAGTTACAGGAGAGTTTTCTAACATTTCTGTGAAATTGACCCAGCAAGTCGTAAAACTGGCTTACAAACTCGTTCCTATGAAGAAATGGGATGCTTAAAAACATGTTACTAAAGTTTTACGAATCGGTTTAGACCATAGATATGAGATAGAAGAGATGACCGGTGTTCCATTCGGCCCCATTCATTATTTACTGTGGTGGTTATTGTGTAAAAACAGTAGGATATAATAATACAAAATTGTGCTATTGCATTTTGGGAAGTTTTCTAGTTGGTTTTGAAGATGACGGTCATTGCAGCTCATTTCACCCCAGGAGAGGGGAAGCTGAACCAGCAGATTTAATGGTGAAGTTGACACGAGCTGAGTTTCGCAGAGGAAACGCACATCGATAACTTAAATGTATGTTTAACCGCTTAACCCCCGCCTTAAAGGAACAGGCCACCGTTTGTCCACACTGAGATCTGTTCTCACCTGAGCTTAGACGAGTTGATGCGTAGCTGTCTGGTCTTTACGCGTGCGCTCAGTCACACTAACGGAGCACAGACGGCGTTAGCATTTAGCCTCTCCTCTATGGGGCCAAACGGAGGTGACGTTAGAAGCGACCAAGCGCCGAAGGGGAACTATATTGTGATGTGTAATGACACCATAGGAGCGGAAGTCGAAGCGCTGTGTGTGACTAGACTTGGATCGTGTTACTACTCGTGTAACTGTATTCAAATAGGGGAAACGTGGAAGAGCTCGGTCGCTTCTAACTTCCCCCCCTGTTTGGCCCCATAGGGGAGAGGAGGAGAGGGTAAATGCTAACGACATGTTTGGTCTTTTTGCGTGACTGAGCACACAAAAGCTAAAAACCAACAGAACGGATCGTGGCGTGATCGTTGGTATCTGCTTTTGATGCTTTTATTTTTTGATACCATATAGCGGTACCCAGCCCTAGACAAGAGGATCATCTGGGCAGTATCAGGAACAGTATTTGTCTGTCCTACCGTCCCCACAGCTGTTTTCCTAATCAGCATCTGTGTTTGTCTCCTCCGGCAGATCTTCTCTGTATGGTTGTTTGGACAGCGCGTCTCCTCTGCTCCTCCCGCCTTCGTCTGGCCTCTGTCCGGAAGCTCAGCCGTACTTTAAACCCCATGGACGCCCAAAAGGACCCGTCGCCTCCTCCAGCCTCCACGGGACCCGCCCAGGCCGCTCCTCTCTCCCCGAACACGGGCTCCGATTCTGGGTTGCTCCCCGGGGAGAGTGTGGTGCGCGAGGGGAAGGCGGCCATTCTGTTCCCCAGCGCCAACGAGGTCTTCTACAATCCAGTCCAGGAGTTCAACCGAGACCTGACGTGAGTGTTTTAAAGCCACGCGGCGGAACATTTCACACAGAACATCAATAAATGAGTTTTCTCCCTCAGCCTCTTGGTTTTAACGTCAGAGTAAGAAACAGACCAGACTCTCTCCCTAACATGTTTATTGTATGACTTTTTATCATGTCAAGCGTCATAGTTTTCTAGGGAGTACCTCCAACATAGATGCGCTCCCTCGTCTTATTCACTCACAAATACTGACCTGTTTGGGATGAGTCCTGAGATCTGGGTAACGACCGAAAGGACAAGATCGCGAATACAAGCGGCCGAAATGCGTTTCCTTCGCAGGGTGGCTGGGGGTGAGGAGCTCAGTTACCCGGGAGGAGCTCGGACTCGAGTCGCTGCTCCTTCATGTCGAAAGGAGCAGCTGAGGTGGCTAGGGCATCTGTTCCTGATGCCTCCTGGTCGCCTCCCTCGGGAGGTGCTCCAGGCATGTCCCACTGGGAGGAGGCCTCGTGGAAGGCCCAGGACACGCTGGTGGGACTATGTCTCCGAGCTGGCCTGGTGTCGCCTCGGTCTGGGCATCTCTGCTGAGACGCTGCCCCTGCGACCTGGCCTCGGATAAAGCGGAAGAAAATGGAAGCATGGATGTTAAGCAAATGTTTCAAATTGACATCTCTATTTTCTTTTTCCCTGCTCACCTGCAGCGTCTCGCCTTAAAGGCCCTATACCAGATTATTTTCATTTCAAGCAATGTAAGAAGAAACCACTACATTAAAATGTCTCTTCCTCACATATTTGTAGCATCCCAGTGTTTATCAGCACATTTCACAACCTGCAGGGTCACTTTCACAAAAGTGCTGGAAAACTTTATAATAAGATCTAAGGTGTTTCCCCACAAATATCTGAGTTTACAATATACTGAAGGAAGACGAAACGCATTTCATTCCATAACTAGAAAAAGAATCCGGTGTCGCTCGTCAAGTTGATATTTGTGATTCCAGTTTTGAGTCCGGAGCGTGACCTCTCTGTCCTCAGGTGTGCGGTGATCACGGAGTTTGCGCGAGACGTCCTGGCTCAGCGCGGGGTGAAGGTTGAGGTGCCTGGGGAGAGGGAGCCCGTGGTGGTGTCTCTGTCGGAGGAGCAAACCGGAGCAGACGAACCGACGGACGAAAGGGAAGAGACCAACGGCTCAGAGAAGCCGCAGCTCACAGAGACGGCGAGAGTGGGGGAGAAATGTGAGGTGACTGACTCCTCTCATTTGTCCAAAGAAATTTTATCGTCTTTCTGCAAAGCGTTTAAAAGCTTTAGTTCATCAAAATTTAGCATAAGGAATGAGCCCAACATGAGGAAATTTAGACGCGTCTCCATCAAAGAGTTGAATGATGCCGTTGGTTATTCAGCAGTGGCTCCATTTCCTCATTCGTACATGTCAGAATCAGAATAGTTTTTATTTCCATTGGGAACAGATTCACTAACTAGGAATATTTCTTGTATGTATAAACTCTACCCAAAAATATATATAAAACATATTATTTCTTGTATATAAAACTGGTGGAATATTGACGGAATATTTCACTCTGTCCACAGCGCGGCCTGCGGGTCCTGGAGGGTCTGGCGGCCTCCGGTTTGCGGTCGGTCCGTTTCGGCCTGGAGGTGCCCGGCCTCCGCAGTGTCACGGCCAACGACTTCTCCGCCAAAGCCGCCGCTCTCATCGCCAGGAACGCACAGCACAACGGCGTCGGCCACCTGGTGGAGGCCAGCTGCAAAGACGCCAGGTACAGACGGACGCACGATTCAGAAATGTTTCCCAGAGTCTCCACTTTTATAACGTTGTGCTCATTAGGGCAGGGACACAAAAAGTGATATCTCAATTGTCCAAAATATTTTTCCACATGTCTTAAAAAATAAATAAAAAATAGCAGTACTACGTGACTCATTTTCCTTAATAAATCCTTTCCGTGGTCCCTCTGGGGGTCTTTCATCTCCCCCCGGTGTCTCTGGACAGAAAACCACAATTTCCTGCCACCTGGTCGGAGGCCCCAATACACACTAATGGAATCACGAAGAAGAAGCTAACCGGCTAACGGGCAAAGCTAACCGCGGGCTAGCGCCACTTAAACAGTATTTACAGCCTCTCGTCTTCCTGTCTCTGCGCAGTTTGCTGATGTACGAGAAGCGCGAGAAACGTGAGCGCTTCGACGTCATCGACCTGGACCCGTACGGGAGCCCGTCCTCGTTCATCGATGCAGCCGTGCAGGCCGTCGGCGAGGGAGGTCAGGACCGTCCTCTCCACGTCCGCACGTCCACACACTCTCACTCATTTAACCGGTGTGTCCGCCCTCAGGCCTGCTCTGCGTCACCTGCACCGACATGGCGGTCATGGCCGGGAACAGCGGAGAAACCTGTTACAGTAAATACGGCTCCGTGTCCGTCAAGGCCAAGTTCTGCCACGAGATGGTGAATAACTCTTCAACATGTCTGAGATTTTGTTACGATGTTTATTTATGACGTTTTGTCCGCGATCGAGCCGTAGTTTTTCCAGGAAGTGACTCCAACATGTCTGGTCTTTCCCACGCTTATTCAGTCACAAAAACTGACAGGTTTGGTATCCACGTGTAGCACGAAAGGCTGTGAGCGAGATGACGCTGTAATCCAAATATGGTAATTTCCTTTGTGGGAGACGGCAGCGGCTAAAGACGGGAGGAATATACACAGGGCGCATGTGCAGACAAAGGGACTAAGCTTTAGCAACTCTTTAACAACATCTGCACTTTAGGAGCTCCATAAGACTCTGGATAAGGCTCTAGGCTCGGACTTAACAAGATAATGAAGGTTTTGTCAGAGGAATTTTTTTCAAAATATCTCATTCCTGTCTGTATTCCACTGTAGTAGTTTATTTAAAAAACAGACCAGACCAAGATGCACTCAGCGTCGTAGCCAATATGTCTATGACCATAAACTTCAACCTGGCTCGATCCATTGTGTAGTTTTTGTTACTAAAGAATTTTTTTTTTTCAGTCTTTATGCACAATAATTTTACATTATTTATGAAAACATAAAATGATCGAAAACTTCCAGTACATTTTTTCCTCATATTTATATCCGTAATATCCTATATCCTTTGTAGCCAATATGTCTTTAGGAACATCTGCACTTTAGGAGCTCCATAAGACTCTGGTTAGGCTCTAGGCTCGGACTTAACAAGATAATGAAGGTTTTGTCAGAGGGATTTTTCAATATCTAATTTCTGCTTGATTTTTGATTTTCAAAAACTTAACGAGATCAAAATTCCCTCTAACAAAAAAATCTTTTGGTACTAATATGTCAACAAAATAAAGCCATACATGTAAATCTGGGTCTATCCTGTACTCACCGAACACGGATCCAAGTCCGAGCGTATAGTCAATGTGATGTCCTCCATTGCCTCCTCTACGACGTCATAAAGACACCGGTGAAACGGAGACGCCGCCTGAAAAGAGGAAAAGCTTTATGACAACGTAGCAGCTGTGGTTTGAAGAATCAGATAAACTTACGAAAACACGCAATAAAGAACACGCTGGATTACAAACGTGTTTTAAACGGGATTTTATCAGGATCACAGACGCGTTCTGCACACTCAAACCTGCACATATTCATATATCCGGGAGAGGCAGGAGGGAGGAACGCGGCCAGGTTTGCCTAAAGTGTCAGAGAAAGGAAGTAAAACTATTCCACTGTCACCAAAGCACAAGCAAAGAATCAGGAAACTATTTTCATCACATATTAGTTAGGGATGGGACGAAATATCGTTTGGCGAAATATCGCGATACAAAACGTGACGAAACGCATCGAGTAAAAAAAAAAAAAGTATCGCGAATTTTTTTTGTTTTTTTGATAATTTTTATAATGTAAAGCGTCTTTGAGTGTCCAAAAAGCGCTATACAAGTTCGATGTATTATTATTATTATTAAATGAAAAAAAAAAAATATATATATATATCCGGGGAATGGTGCAGTGCGTCGTCAAGTCACAGGATTTATATGTTTTTTTTTAAGAAGAACCAGTCCTGAGATACATGAACCTCGGGTTAGAGCAGCACTAAGGGAGTGTTCTTGTTGTGTTTCCCTGTGTTCAACTGAAACAAAAATAAACAAGTTGTTATTATACAGTAATATTTTTTTCTTTTTTGATATCGTTTCGTGACTCTGACATATCGAGGTGCATCGTATCGTGAGTTTAAGTGTATCGTCCCATCCCTAATATTAGTGCATAATCGTGCAGCAGCAGTGGCTCCTCCTGAAGGGAACACAAGCGACTTAATGGATGCAGTATCGCGATTCGCCCGGTTATGTCTTATGCCTGTGTAAACCTTATGTAACTTTAATTGTACTTTCATCTCCAGGCGCTGCGCATCATCCTGCACAGTCTGGACCAGAGAGCGGGGGTTTACCAGCGGTACATCCAGCCGCTGCTGTCCGTCAGCGTGGACTTCTACATCCGAGTGTTCGTGCGAGTCTTCACAGGCCAGGCCAAGGTCAAGAACTCAGCCAGGTGCGCTCACTTCACCGTTCACAATGGTTAAATCATGAAGAGCGGTTTTAATCCCACAGATGCAAACGATCTACAGTAAAGTGTTTCCCCCGCTTTGTATCTTCAGCTTAATGATACAAAACCTGCTGCCCTTAACGTCTTAGTTTTAACGTCAGAGTAAAAACAATAGACCAAACTCTCCTCGGAGAGTGTGTAACTGTATTTAAATACAGTTACGTGAGTAGTTACACGATCCAAGTAAAGTCACACACACGGATAAAAAGGGGAACTATATTGTGAGGCGTAGTAATACCTTTGGAGCACTTCGAGTCCACGCAGTAAAGTCGAAGTGCGTTATATAGGAAAATATCTCAGTATGTAAAAACAGTGGCCTGTTCCTTCAAGGCCTTACTCTTGGCACAGTTCATGTAATGACCTGAGATTCCTCTTAATTAAGGCGCTCATGTTTCTTGCACAGTGGCCTTTGAAACCATGTCGTCTGTGTGTCTCTGTTGCAGTAAACAAGCGCTGATCTACAACTGCGTCGGCTGCGGCGCCTTCCATTTACAGAGAATGGGACGAAGGACCAGCAACGGAAAACAGTACGAACCACCACACCCAAGTGTTTCACACAGTGGAAGAAATCACCCCCCTCCTAGAGCTAGAGTAGAGCTAGAGTAGAGCTAGAGTAGAGCTAGAGTAGAGCTAGAGTAGAGCTAGAGTAGAGCTAGAGTAGAGCTAGAGTAGAGCTAGAGTAGAGCTAGAGTAGAGCTAGAGTAGAGCTAGAGTAGAGCTAGAGTAGAGCTAGAGTAGAGCTAGAGTAGAGCTAGAGTAGTGCTAGAGTAGAGCTAGAGTAGAGCTAGAGTCGAGCTAGAGTCGAGCTAGAGTCGAGCTAGAGTCGAGCTAGAGTCGAGCTAGAGTCGAGCTAGAGTCGAGCTAGAGTCGAGCTAGAGTCGAGCTAGAGTCGAGCTAGAGTCGAGCTAGAGTCGAGCTAGAGTCGAGCTAGAGTCGAGCTAGAGTCGAGCTAGAGTCGAGCTAGAGTCGAGCTAGAGTCGAGCTAGAGTCGAGCTAGAGTCGACAAAGCTTTTCAATTGAGCTGTTTCTTCTTCTACGGCGTCAGCGCCTCGTTCTGCACTTCCTGTTTACACTCACTGTTCAATCCCAAAAAACGGTCCACATTTTTAAAGCCCATAATTCAACATTATTGACGCGTTTATCACACACTGCTGGAGCTGCTCAAACGCCGTGTCCAACCAAGTTATTTTTAAGAAAACTATTCCTTTAGCTGCCAGCAGGAGGAGCCCCAGTCAAGATCTTCACCAGCTCCTTCATTTCATTGTTACTATTTAATTCTTACAGAGCCATATATTCAAATTATAAAACGTAAAATATCAAAGCTTAAGCTCCAAAATAAGGTTTTGAAGTCTTTTGTCAGGCTCCATATGCAGGACACGTTCACTTGCCCAATATAAACATAACAGCATTTCTTAAACTAAACACAAACACGTGGCAAGTCATCATTTCTGTCCCCGCTTTGATTAGTTTATGTGAGCCGTAGCATACTGTTGCTAGCCATGGCATTTTGCACGGCGATTAAAAATGCATTTGCGGAGGTTAAAACTTGAATTGACAGCATGTCCATAATCACAGAGATGTAGTCGGTGATAGTCGTGCTTTTATAACGTTAAGAGCCATAAAAGGCATTGGTTAGTTTTTTTTGTTTTTTCCCTTTCCCATGTTGGGCGCCATAGACTGTCTGTGGTTGGGAGAATAGAGTGTGGGCTTACTGTATTTCAACTTCCGAAAAGAAGAATAAGAACAGTATCGGATAATTGTAGCCGATATCTTATTTTTCAGTATCGGATCGGTGCATCCCCAATAGTGCTCGTTAAATAGTTCCATGAATGAGATGCACGGCTCGCTTTAGGTCTTCTCCCACAAATGTCTGTCTTCACAACATACGGCAGGACTGAACAAATGTCCAGCTCTTTAAGCCACAAAACGGTGCCGCTGTTTCCCTAGGATGAAGTACTCGGCCGCCACAGGACCTCCCGTCGGACCAGACTGCGAGCACTGCGGACACAGACACCAGGTCAGACAAAACCTCGCCAAATCATCACAAAATCACCGAGTTCCTCCATCAAACTGAGATTTACACTTTTTTTTATTCACATACAAACGCAGCTTAAAACAAAAACTTAAAAATGTGTCAAAGTTGTTTTTGTCCCAAAGCGGCTGCTGCTCGAATATCAGGTTCTTGTTGTTTAAATGTTCTGATCTGAAATGTCCGTGTGGTTCTCTCGGTGCTGTCCCGTCCGCAGCTGGGAGGTCCCGTCTGGGCCGAGCCGATCCACGACCGGGAGTTTGTTCAGAAGGTTCTGACCGCGGTGTCCATGAACCCCGCGCGGTTTGGGACGTCCCGACGCATCGAGGGCGTCCTCAGCATGGTCACGGAGGTAAGAAAACTACACAATCATTCAAATATCGACCGAGTTATTATTTGCTAAAATATCTGAATCAATCCTTAATCTTTCATCAAGGCTTCTGTTTTTTGTTCTTCTGAAATTACAGCTCACAGGCCACGAACTGAGTCACACAAACGGTGTTATTGTAATGTGGAACGCCCTTTTTCAGTTGTTTTTCACTTTTATGACACTGAAATACAATTTGCAGAATAACTCAGGGCTCGAAATTAACTTTTTTTCTTGGTAGCGCTTGTGCTCCTAATTCTGACATTTAGGAGCAGAGTCAAAAATGTTATTAGCGCAACCAACAAAGTGTCAGAACAGTTTCTGTCTGTTCTTAACATTAGGGTCCGACCAATATGGATTTTTGGGGCTGCATTTGGCCCGCGGGCCGCAAGTTTGTGGATTAAATGTTTTTACTATGTTCTGCAGGAGCTGGAGGATGTGCCTTTGTATTACACTGTGGACAATCTGAGCAGCACCATCCACTGCAACACCCCCCCACTACTGCAGTTCAGGTACTATTACTACAACACCCCCCCACTACTGCAGTTCAGGTACTATTACTACAACACACCCCCACTACTGCAGTTCAGGTACTATTACTACTGCAACACCCCCCCACTACTGCAGTTCAGGTACTATTACTACAACACCCCCCCACTACTGCAGTTCAGGTACTATTACTACTGCAACATGCCCCCACTACTGCAGTTCAGGTACTATTACTACTGCAACACGCCCCCACTACTGCAGTTCAGGTACTATTACTACTGCAACATGCCCCCACTACTGCAGTTCAGGTACTATTACTACTGCAACACGCCCCCACTACTGCAGTTCAGGTACTATTACTACAACACGCCCCCACTACTGCAGTTCAGGTACTATTACTACAACACACCCCCACTACTGCAGTTCAGGTACTATTACTACAACACACCCCCACTACTGCAGTTCAGGTACTATTACTACAACACACCCCCACTACTGCAGTTCAGGTACTATTACTACAACACGCCCCCACTACTGCAGTTCAGGTACTATTACTACAACACGCCCCCACTACTGCAGTTCAGGTACTATTACTACAACACACCCCCACTACTGCAGTTCAGGTACTATTACTACAACACACCCCCACTACTGCAGTTCAGGTACTATTACTACAACACACCCCCACTACTGCAGTTCAGGTACTATTACTACAACACACCCCCGCTTAGTGCTGGACGATATGGAAAAAACGTATATCACGATATGGATTATTTTATATCACGATAACGATATATATCACGATATACCATAATATAGTCCGTTTTCAGTTATTCTTTCAAAAAATATCTTACTTACTTTTTTTTTTACTTTTTTTTGAAGCAGTGGTTTCGCTATGGATAATTTATATCGCCTGTATTGTTTATGTCAGGAAAAATGTGAGACAGCAGGATAAATGGCCTAAACATGATCTGAACATCTGAGTCCTGACACCAATTTAACAACAGAAATGTGTAAACTCGTGCGTAGAGAACGACTTATTCAGAGCATCATCTGCTCCTCAATATCAAGGCTCATATTACACTAATACAAATGTAAATTGGAGCTTATATCTCAATTTTAACGTAATGGAACAGTGGGCGAGCAGTTTGCATTGTACGTCTTTTGCTGCTCTTACCTCCTGCACCAGCCTCTCCTCTCTTCTCTCTCGTGTGTTTAATCCAGATCCATGCACTATCAAAGCGCATTGAGTGGCCTTGTGTACGAAATGCGCGGTATAAATAAAGTTGCCTTGCCTATCAGTCAGCTCCGTTGTGAGATCTATCACTAAAAAGCTGTTTATTTGCCGTACGTAAAGCAGAGCGAAACCACGCGGTGTTTAGGGAAGTAGCTGAGAGAGCCCCGCGCGCTCAGAGACGGATCAGCGCTGCGTCAAAGCTAAACATATTACGCAAATGACGGAGAATTTTCGGTTAATGTAACCTCTGTTATGAAGTGACATTTAACTCAGAAATAAGAATGCTGAGTGTTGTAGTAGGGGTGTACGTCCATTAGATGTCGCCGTTGCTACAGCAGGTGTGGCGGGCGGCGGACAGCAATATCGTAAAGCAGGTGTCGCAAAACCCTTAAGACGGAGTTTCTTTGCGAAAAAGTTATTTTTTATTCTTGTTTATAATCACTTAATATAAATTTAGATGATGCATA
This sequence comes from Proterorhinus semilunaris, assembly GCA_021464625.1. Classification (NCBI taxonomy): domain Eukaryota; kingdom Metazoa; phylum Chordata; class Actinopteri; order Gobiiformes; family Gobiidae; genus Proterorhinus; species Proterorhinus semilunaris. The sequence continues at coordinate 4,803,136 of CM038349.1, forward strand.
GTGACAAGAAAACACTAATACATTCTTTGTGGCCTATTTAATGTAATATTGGCTTTAATAATTGATGAAATTAGGTTAGAAACGATATAAACGATAGAAGAGAAATGCCACGATAGACACTTTTCTATCGTCCCCACGATATGTATCGTCATATCGCCCAGCACTACCCCCGCTACTGCAGTTCAGGTACTATTACTACTGCAACACACCCCCACTACTGCAGTTCAGGTACTATTACTACAACACGCCCCTACTACTGCAGTTCAGGTACTACTACTAATACTGCTAATACTGCCGTGGGTGCTGGTGGCGCAGTGGTTAGCGCTCATGCTTCACAGCTGGAAGGTCCCAGGTTTGATTCCCACCTTGACGGGGCTTTTCTGTGGAGTTTGCATGTTCTCCCCGTGTCTGCGTAGGTCTCCTCTTCCACTAAAAACATGTACAATAGGCCAGGATGAATGATGCGTGTGATGATGGCGGGTCTACCCCAGGGGAAACAGTGGAGTGAATGTAAAGTGCTTTGTGAGTCGGTCTGTGGAAGGCGCTATACAAATGAAATCCTTTCCTTTACTTGAGTAGAAGAAGAAGAAGAAACTTTATTTATAAAGCACCTTTTACAGATAAAATCACAAAGTGCTTCACAGGGGCACAAAATAACAGATTATATGAAATGTATTAAAACAAATTAATTAAAACAATCACAGCCTTTTCCGGGGTCACAGAATAATAATTTGATCGTGGCTTAGGTTTGGGAATTTTCTTCAAAAGAGAAAACGCCTAATGTCCTCTTTGCTAAAACTAATCTAATAAATTGCATTTTTTTTTAATGACTTTGAATTGAGTTGACGAGTAAAGTAAACTGCCAGTGGCACAAGTCTTATAGCTCTTAAGATAAGGCAAGGCAAGGCAAGTTTATTTGTAGGGCACAATTCATACACAAGGCAATTCAAAGTGCTTCACAGTTGCATAAAATTACAAGAAAACAGATCAAATCAATCATTAAAACATGAACATAAAGTTAATCAACTACAGTAAAAGGCCAGAGTGCAGATAAAATACTTTCAGTTTTCATCTGCTCGGATTTGAACATTGTCAGAGTTGAGGCCTGTCTCACATCCTCATGAAGACTGTTCCAGACTTTAGCTTTAGCCTCAGCGTGTTTAGTCCTGACTCTGGGAACCACCAGGAGACCCCTCCCTGAAGTTCTCAGGGCCCGAGATGGTTCACACGGCTCTAACATGTCAGAGATGGACTAACATGCAGAGACCGGAGCACTGGACTAATATGGTGGTATTTCCTGGTTCTTGTCAGGACTCGAGCAGCAGCGTTCTGGATGTTCTGCAGCTCTAACAGCTCGTTTAGAAAGGCCAGTGAGCAGCCGTTACAGTCGTCTAACCTGCTGGAGACAAACGCATGGATGAGTGTCTCCAAGTCTGGTTTTGACAAGCATATTATTGTATCTAAAAAATAAGATTACATTTCTTATTCACTTAATTTCACCCTATTTTAGTTGATTAATGTCTAGACTGACCGTCCATCACTACATTGTCTTCTAATCTCTTTATATTTCTGTGTTCAGGTCTGCGCTGCTCCACGCCGGCCACCAGGTGTCGCTGTCTCACGCCTGTAAAAACGCCATTAAAACCGACGCGCCTCCCAAAGTCCTCTGGGACATCATGCGCTGCTGGGTAACGCTCACCCCCGCACACCTTCTTGTTCTTTTTGATGACGCTTTTATGTTTAGGCGAAACACTGATTTTCACGCAGTGGTCGATGAGATTTTTTTCCGTATTTTTTTCCGTTGGCGTTTTGGTTTTAAGGTCAGATAAAAAAATAAACCACACTCACCCTTTACGATGTTTATTTTATGAAGTTTTGTTCAGTCACGCAGTTGCCCAGGAAGTGACTCCAACATGTCTGTGTCGCTGCCTGGTCTTATTCAATCACAAATACTGACATGTTCGGTATCCACGTGTAGCACGAAAGGCTGTGACCGAGGCGACGCTGTGATCCAAATATGGTCATTTCCTTTGTGGGAGACGGCAGCGGCTACAGACGGGAGAAATATGCAAAGGGACTAAACTTGAGGGCCGTTTTCATTCCGCTCTTTAACCTCGTAACCCCCGCCCTAACGGAGCACATTTTCTCCAGTTTGGCTTTACTCAAATCCAAGAGCTTCTTTAAAAAAGTGTCAAAATAACAACACACGAGGATGAAAACGCAACAAAAGAGCGTCAAAAACATGACAATAAATTGGTAAAAATGCTACAGAAAAGTTTCAAGAGAGGCAAGGCAAGTTTATTCATACACAGGGAAATTCAAAGTGCTTCACAGTTGACTTTCCTGGTTAAATAAAAGTCAAACAAAAATAAATGAACTACGTACGGTTTAGTGTGATTAAAATTATTTATCGAAATGAATCGCTCTTTCCTTCAGCGGCACCTTTTCAGTTTCCTTTTTCCTGCAGAAGTCGCTCAGGGACGAACACGGCGTGAAGACCAAAACTATTTCTCTGTCAAATTTGTTTATTCGCACAGTTAAGCCTAGACATAAACTTTATTTAAAAAGATCAAAGACGACAGCAGTTTGATTTATTTTGGAGAATGAAGTGTTTGAAATTATCACACAGGCCTCACAAGTGAAAATGTGGGAAAATACAAAGAAGCATCGAAAATGTGCGAATGTTAAAGTGCTCCAGGTGTTATTACGCCTCACAATATAGTTCCCCTTTTTATCCACATGTTTAAAAGGCTTTGTCCACACGAAGACCAAACGCTTATATTTTCAGAAACTTTCTTTGTGAGCACGAGCTCAGTAAATGTGTGCGTCCACATGGGTCGACTCAGGTCTGTGAAACCGGCGTGATTCATCTGCCAGACCTGTGTGTGGCGCTGTGACGCTCACACAGATAATAGGACAAGATGTAGAGGCGCAGGCGCTGTAAACTTCTGTGGAATGTAAACGGTGAAAATGAAACAGATTCAAGGATTATGATTTACAGACGAGACGAGGAGGCGACTTTATTCTTCAGACGTAACGGGACTAAAGCAGAAAAACCTGTCAGTCCAAAAACACAGACTGTTTTCCTCCTGGTCTCCTGTGGCTCACGGACTCCAGTGGAGCAAAGAGGAGCAAAACCATCATAGATCCATGAGTCAAACTCATTCTCAGGTCAGTAGATTATGGATAACAGACTCCACTCTGGTGCTGTAGTCAAAGTTGCGGAGACGTCGTAACAACGGAGTCACGTAAACGGCGTTTTGAGATCTTTCCGCTCTGGGACCTAGTTTGGAAAATGTTCGTTTACAGACCCTCAAAACGCCGGACTCGTATGGATGATACACTGGACTGATCAAATATCTTTGCGTTTGGTCCTCCTGGAACTGTATTTAAATAGGGGAAACGTAGAAGAGCTTGGTCGCTTCTAACTTTACCCCAGTTTGGAGCTGTACCTTCGCTGGGAGAGGCTAAACGCTAACATTTGCGTGACTGAGCGCACGCGTAAAGACCAGACAGCTACGCGTCAACTCATCTAAGCTAAAGTAAGAACATGTCTCCGTATGGAAAAACGGTGGCCTCTTCCTTTAAAGCAAGACTAAAATAAATAAATCCAAAATTGGGCTTTGAATCGAAAAAACTTATTCAAAAACTCGAGTTTGGCTTTACCCAAATCTAAAACCATCTTTAAAAACAAGTGTCAAAATAGTGACAAAAACGAGGATGAAAAAGCAACACAAAACCCGACAAACGCTTCAATAATGTGACATAAACGCGATGACATGACAAAGCTTTGTAGGTCTTCGCTTTCAAATGAGGCGTTACTCTGGCCTATAGGCTGTAAACTCCCCAGTCGCTTTTAGCTTTTAGATTTGGGTAAAGCTGAACTGGAGAAAACGTGCTCGGTTAAGGCTCTATCCATTATTTTTCAGATTTTGTTGCTGTAAATACAGGCCAGATTGTCCATTTTTAAGCAGAACGTTCCTTGTATGAAAACAGAAAATGACAGAAATCGTTTGTGTGCGACCCTCAGGAGAAGACGAACCCCGTGAAGAGAGAGAAGTTGTCCCTCACCAGCCCGGCCTTTAAGATCCTCTCCACTGATCCCAGGTCAGACAGTTCTTTTCCCACATTCACAAACCTGTTACAGTTGTATGAGCTGTTATTCTCTTGTCGTACAGTCTGGAGGCGTGTTTCACGGTGAGGGAAGACGCCAACCCTCAGAGCAGGAAGAAGCACCTCACGCGCTTCCAGGAGAACCCGCAGGCCTTCTGGGGCCCCAAGGCTCGCGCCAAAGCCGGGTACGGACACACACGAGCAGCTAAACCCCTCCTCTGGTTCTGCCGCCTTAAAGGGATTCCAGGAGTTTTGACATAGGGCCTCATTTCCTAGTTAGGAGAGAGAGATAATAATTTTTCATTCATGCAGTCCTTATATTTGAAGAGTTTAGTGGGGCTAAGCTAGTGCTAGGCTAGTGCATGTCTATGGTAACTAGTAGCCTGTATTAAAAAACAGTCTGACCCAAGCACAGCGCACCTGAGGCAAATCACTTATAACACCAGACTACCCATAGAAATGTTGACTGAATAATTTTTGAAATATAAAAACCTTTTGCATTTAAAATAACTTGTATTTGAGCAGCATCAGCTTCCTGGTTGTAGGCTACGCAGCGGCGGAGGTTACCGGATCTACAGTAGTTTGTTTACCTGCGGCCGGCATTACTACACGTGGAATTCACAAAGGAGCTTTCTACAAATCAGATATGGCAACGTTTGGAGGACGACCCGATGATTTTGAAGAGGTTTTTAATGCAGGCTACTAGTTACCATAGACATGCACTAGCCTAGCACTAGCCTAGCACCGCTAAACTCTTCAAATATAAGGACTGCATGAATTAAATAAAAAATATATCTCCAGAAATCAACAACACTCTGGATAACTAGGAAATGAGCCCCTATGTCAAAAATCCTGAAATATCCTTTTAATCAAGCACATTTTCTCCAGTTTTACCCAAATCTAAAAGCTTCTCGACTGGAGCTTACATTTATAGGTCAATGTAATGCCTCATTTGAAAGCTAAGACCTACATTTCTGAAGCGCTTTTGTCGTGGTTTTTTTTTTTTTTAAGCTTTTACATTTGAGTAAAGCCAAACTGGAGAAAATGTGCATGGTTAAGGTTAGACGATACGGAATACTTGCCATAACATGTATTTAATAATGTATTCCGTTTTTCCAGTAAGAGTACTGTATTCTAAATACTTTGAGGTTGATTTTGTTTATACTCATGCTTAAAAGCAGCATATGATTAAAGTAACTTGTTTACCTTAATAAATCCTTTCCGTGGTCTCTCTGGGGGTAATACAAGTGTTAATGGGATGATTGGGGGGTCTTTCATCTCCCCCTGGTGTCTCTGGCCAGAAAACACAATTGCAACTTTCCCTGCATCGGGTCAGAGTCACCAATACACACTAATGGCAACACGAAGAAGAAGCTAACAGGCTAACGGGCAAAGCTAACTGCGAGAAGATGTTTAGATGTTTGTTATATTATTATAAATATCACTGATTAAGGAATGAAAAAGAAAAGCACTTTGCAAATGCCCCCCGTCAGGAAGGACTGAGCTCGACTTTTCGCCGACTGTTTTGATCTTTTCTTATTAATGTTATGATTATGAAACTGGAATTTAATGTTAGAGTTCTGAATTCCCCTCTGTACGGCGACACAACGGGGACAAACCTTTTTCCTTGTTACGAGGCAGTGGCATTGACGGTACATCTGCACAGCGCCACCTACTGTTCTGGAGTGCGCTTTATTAGTCTTTGAAATAAACAAAACAAATAGATTTTTTTTTTTTACTTCGGGACCTTTTATAGAACTGTCGTGGAGCAAGACGGTGTTATTTTACATTACTTGAGTAAATGTGCTTTGTTACCGACCACCTCTGTCCAAAACACTTCTATTATATTGCGTTTAGGCTTTAAAGAGTGCGTTTGACCTGCTGCTACTTGTGATGAACCCTTGACTCTTAACTGCTGCTTCTGTTTCCAGAGGTGGGATCTCGGCGGATCTTCAGGACAGAAGCAGAAAGTTTCAGAATAAAAGAAAGACCACAGACTCTTCAGAGCTTAAGAACGTCCCCTGCAAGAGGTTCAGACAGGTGGGTTTAAATCAGACCGTGCAGCGGGTGAAGAAAACCAGAAAGATTCCAGACTTAAGGGGGGGGTTTATCCCTCGTGCTAATATTGCCGTATGTGCAATAGCGCAATGTTTTATCAACGAGCCAGAAAAATATTACACATTTCTTTATGACATAAACGGAAATAAAAAAGCGACGGGACTCTCTGGGAAAACAGCTCACTCGCCGGAGACCACACGGTGTTTGAACGGCATTTTGTCACAATCTGCTCCAAAACATGTATAGTAGGTGCTGCTCTGAGCAGGTGAGACGGGACAGACGCGAGGAAACCCGAGCCCTGTTCCCACAAACAGCGACGGTGCGTCGTGTTGGTGCGAGTCGTCTGTTAGAAAAACTCTGAGAACCAGAACTGAATAAACTCCCTGAGAACCAGCCGAGATGTGCCTTTAAACCAGTGCTTCTAGATGAAAATGTGATCAGCTCTTTTCTTGCTCTGGTTTCTGCAGGGCTCGTGTCAGTACGGAGACAAATGCTGCTACTCCCACGACCCCGAGCGGCTGAACCAGGACAAACCGGAGTGAACCCGCTTTTGTTTATTAAAAGACCTGTTTTTACAGATATGTGTTTATTTTTAGAAGGGGTGAAACGAGGACTAAGTGAGACGCCTCCTGTTGGACAGCGATGCTGTATATAATTTCATTTTTTATTAGCCGTTTGTTCAGTCCAATAAAGTCCTGATGGTGACTTTAAATGTTTCCCTGGGTTTTATTAAGAGGATTTGTAAGAACATGTGAACTCGTTTAAATTCACTGCAAAAGGGACAGGCCTGTCCTACATGTATCGTTGACTATTGTGAGATTTAGTCGACTACATTCACATAAAACGTTGATTTAAACAAAATAATTTTTTTGTGGGTTTTCTTGACAATTCTCCGACAAAAAAGTAAAATGGTCCCTTTTTCTGAAATCAACTCTTGATACGATTAACATAATCTCTCTACCTTCCACAATCACAGCCCATGTTCCCGAAGACGACCAGAAACCAGAGCAGCCTCCAATTCACCTTTAGCCCTTTTCACTGTAATGGGATTTTTCTGATTATTTTAAATATAAAAACATCTTAATTTTGCCTGGAGAAATGGTGAGCTCTATTATTCTAACGTTAAACAGTTTTGTGGACGTTTATCTGTTGTTATTTCAGCAGGAGATTCAGATAAAGTTCTCAACAGTTTGAAAAACAAAAAACACAAACATGAACACAAACCAACTGGAGCCAATGATAAACAAAAAAAAAAAGCATTTGAACACATCTTTCCCAGAGCACCTGAAGGCAGCACCTCGGCTTTTACCGTCAACCCCCATTCCTCTCGCGGACAATAGATGGCGCTAAAGTGGACAGTTTAGAGGCAGATAAACTCATCCTCTTCACAGACAGAAGGTGATGCTTTTAATGGATCAAAAATAGAGTTAATATAAAGGCCAAACTTTTAATGTCATTTCCTCGTTTTTCTGGTTCAGCAGCGGCGCGTGAGTCAACGTCTTTTCAACGGCAAAAAAAAAACAGCGGTCAGTGCTTTATTTCTCCTCATTTGACGATTAAAAATGATCCAAACCCACTTTAACATTGTAGCTTTTTATCGTGGGATGTTTTAGTTCGTTTTGTAGAGGTTTGTAGAGGTTTTGAAGGAGTTTCTCGCTAAAGGTGATTCATTTTCTCGTGAGAAATAAGCTAACGTTATGAAAAAGGTGTGTGTGAAATGGCGGTCATTACTTTTTCAGTATTTAGCTAAATATGGCGTCAGATAACGATTGTGATATATTAGTTTGTCTGCTTGCTAATAATAAAACCTATGAAATGTTCTATAGGACTACGTGCACCACGCGAGGTCTTATTTTATAGAACAAGGAGCTTAAATATTTACTCAAAGTGGAAAAAGTAATACTTCATCAGAATTTGGCTCAAGTAGAGATAAAAAGTATTGTATGATAAAACTTGAAGAAGTAGGCCTACAATTTCTTCAAAAAGTTACTTGAGCACATTAAAGATACATTTTTTTTTGAATATTCTTAACTAATTATTGGACATATGTAGTTGTTGGAATGTAATTTTTTTCTCGTATGTTCGTGTTCACCATGGACCTATTATAATGTTCACTGTCGGATCTGGATACTTCCGCATTGTGAATCTGTGATCCACTAGTCAGCCTGATTTTGATGAAGTGCTGAATGAAGAAGAAAACCGAGCGGTCAGACTGAGGAAGAGCGAGGGCACTGCGGGCCGAACACATCGCGCTGAAACGAAAACACCGGCGTATGAAGAGACATGAGCCTCTGTTATAGTTTTTGCGCTCACGTTTAGTGCACGCGCCCTCGATCCCTGTGTCCCGCGCGCGTTGATGTTGTATTTGCGCCCTCAACTTAAAGGTAGTTATCTGACGCCATAGCTAAATCTACTGATCTGCTTTCAGGGCAAAGCAACAACACTACACTGCTCAGTTTCACGGTAAGTCATTTATTTGTAGTAATATTTAATTCAGGCTTTAGTTAAACCACTTTGGTCAAGTTTTAACCGAGGGCTAACAGTGAATACAGTTGAAATATTCATTTCATAGCGACACGAGCTAACGTGAACTAGCTTAATGTTTGACTCCACTTTTAGCATTTTACCACTTTATTTGTCTTGGAAAGCTCGACGTGTTGTTGTTTGTTCATTTCCTGCACTTAGCTTTGGTTTGAGAGATAAAATAAAGGATTAGTTATGAGACAAACTTGATTTAAAACTGTCACGTCATTATATATTGTTCAATAAACCTAAGCCTAACCTTTCCCTGACCTTAGCCTTCATTGTTTTCCTGTTTCTAACCTGAAGCTTTTTCCAACTCCGGGCCCCAACCTTAACCTCTTAACCCCCACCTGAACCGAGCACGTTTTCTACAGTTTGGCTTTACCCAAATCTAAAAGCTTCTGGAAAACAGTGTCAAAATAGCGACAAAAATAAGACAAAAAAAAAGCGATGCAAAAAGTGACGACAACGCGGCAACAACTTGAAGGAAAATCTCCATTTAGATGAGTTTTGTAGGTCTTAGCTTTCAAATGAGGCGTTACACTGGTTCAGAGGTTACATTATCCGTAAATCCTCTGTCGTTTATAGAATATTTTCAGCTTTGACGGAACATTTTGAAGGCCGTAATAAATAAATGTGGCACTGCTCTTTGTCAAAACGGTCTGACCCGCTGCACAGAGCACCTGAGGTAAATCACTTATAACACCAGACTAGGGGAGTCACGATTTCAATTTTTTGAGTCACGATTATTGTGAAACAAAAAATTGCGATTTTACGATTATTCACGATTATTCCCCGAATGAAAGGAAATAACTGATATTTTTAGTTTTTGTCTTTAAAAAGCTTTTTAATACTTGTAAACATTCACTGTTTCTATAAATGAAAAATGCTTTAAGATTGTTTTGCATTAAACTAAATAGGCCTATATTAAAACAATGTCAACTTTACTTCTTTATAATGACCATAATTATAATTATTTTACTATATATTATTAAGCCTATAGCTATGGCTCGGTTTTATGCTCTCAAAAGTTAAGCTGTTGCTTAATTATTTTGATGAACAGAGAATGAAACGTGTTTACGAAGTGACTAAAAGACTCTTTAACAGCTGTTTCCACATGTGCGGTTTCACTTTCCTTTCTGTCGCTAAAGCAGAGCGTTGGCTTTTTGTTACATCCTGATCCAGTTGTGGCTTCTATTTCCGAACATTTGGACAACATTTTTGGGAAGTATGCAGTTCGTTACCTCGACCTGGACATTCACAGTGAAGGATTATCTCAGAGATGTTGTTTATATTCGACGTGGCCGATATCAGCGCCTTTTGCGGCAACTTCCTGACGACAGGGTTTTGCATAACGGACGTCCATCGACAACAACGCCTCGGTCATCTTCTGGATCCTAAAGAGGTCCGACTCTGCTGACTTCAATCGTTTTTGGGTGGATCCAACACTGGTGGAGAGCGTCCTCCTGCCTCGCTCAACTCCCGGTGAGTTTACACTGTTTATGCAGCGGCTCGTGCGTCAGCGTGAAACATTTCTCGGTAAACCGTGGCTTCTGAAATTCTTACGGAAAACCGACCGCGTCCTTTTATAATCGTGGTCATCGTAAAACCGGTTAATCTTGACATCCCTAGACCAGACTAACTGCTTCCTGCTTATCAAGAGTGCAGACGTATCTCTACTTGCCTCTTTATTTGATTTTTTAATCATTCTATTTTCGGGCACTTGTCTTGGATATGATTTTATTATTTTCTTTTAAGTGAACCAAGGCTTTTTAATTTTTCCTTTTTTACAACTCATTTGACGGACCAACGACGACAATCTTGTCAACATGGCTGAGGGAGTACCGCAAACATCTCCTTGTGAAAGCTGTCGGATGTATCAACAAGAAATTTGCTACTACGGGACAAGATGTATGCCTTGGAGACGGAAAAAGGACTTAATGATACGCTCCCTGTGGAACCCGGTAAGAAGACTGGAAAAACGGATACTTGCAACCTAAAGCTAAACGATACCATAACATTCCCAAAACTTAAGAGACAACATGCTGGTAAAAATGCACCTGGAATAAAGTTAACAAACAGATTTTCACCTCTCTCAGAGGATGAGTATAACGAACAGAGAAAGTCAGAGAGAAAGAGAGAACAAGAAGTCAAAACAAAGATGGAGCCATATCTAATATAAACAATGAGATGATGACCACCAGCACCTATCTGAGTGGCACAGTTTCTGACATCATTGATGTTCTAAACAAGGAGATTACAAATAACCCTGGGATAAATAAACTTGTTATTCATGTTGGTGCTGTTGACATAAAAAACGGAGAGTCGGAAGTCCTGAAAGTAATCATGGACTCAGACCTGAACTTAAACAGCCACATTAAAGCAATAACATCATCAGCTTTTTACCATCTGAAAAACATTAAGATCAGAGGAATAGTGTCAAAACCAGACTTGGAGACACTCATCCATGCGTTTGTCTCCAGCAGGTTAGACGACTGTAAAGGCTGCTCACTGGCCTTTCTAAACGAGCTGTTAGAGCTGCAGAACATCCAGAACGCTGCTGCTCGAGTCCTGACAAGAACCAGGAAATACCACCATATTAGTCCAGTGCTCCGGTCTCTGCACTGGCTTCCTGTCACTCAGAGAATAGAATTTAAAACAGCTCTGCTTGTGTACAAGTCGTTTCATGGTTTAGCACCAAAGTCCATCTCTGACATGTTAGAGCCGTATGAACCATCTCGGGCCCTGAGAACTTCAGGGAGGGGTCTCCTGGTGGTTCCCAGAGTCAGGACTAAACACGCTGAGGCTAAAGCTAAAATCTGGAACAGTCTTCATGAGGATGTGAGACAGGCCTCAACTCTGACAATGTTCAAATCCAGGCTGAAAACAGCTCTTTTTACCCGAGCAGATGAAAACTGAAAGTATTTTATCTGCACTCTTGCCTTTAACTGTAATTGATTAATTTTTATGTTGATGTTTTAATGATTTGATCTGTTTTCTTGTAATTTTATGCAACTGTGAAAGCACTTTGAATTTCCTTGTGTATGAATTGTGCTCTACAAATAAACTCGCCTTGCCTACTAACGATATAAATGTCTGTGTCGATAGAATAATAATTTTAACCATTTTGCATTTAAAATAACTTTTATATTTGAGCAGCATCAGCTTCGTGGCTGTAAGCTACGCAGCGGCGGAGTGATCTGCTAGAAAATAGTCCCTCAAAATGTGATAATTCATGTGATACAAGGTCAGTTCTATTTCAAAAACATTCTATCGACACAGACGTTTATCTCGTTAGTCTGGCGTTATAAGTGATTTACCTCAGGTGCTCTGTGGAGCGGGTCAGACTGTTTTTAATGCAGGCTAGCTGATACCATAGACATGCACTAGCCTAAGACTAGCCTTGCACCACTCACTTTGTCACTGCTCAATGCTGTATGTGCGTGTGAAATGTGCATAGAATTACATACTTTGAACAATTTGAATACACAGGAGGGACTGTGAGAGCTAGAAACAAGTTTATATCCCTGTTTGAACAGGAACAATCAGGTTCCCCAGCGTTAAGAGGTTTAGACGCGACATGAGCGATATTTATTGAACGTGTGAGAGTGACACAGTGAATGAACGGAGAAAACTATTTTAAGGATTAAAAAGCCGCCCAGTTCAGACCTGGCAACCCTGGTGTACAATAACAAAGCTTCTTTGTCTGATGTAAAGGAACAAGCTGCACTGAAGGAGCCTGCAGAGTCCGAGGAGAGCGCCCCCCTGAGTCCAGCCTGGTTTAACCACACTCTCTGCAGCGGAGACGAGGTCCACACTCACACTCTGCTCCCTAGAAACACATTTAACCAAAGACATGCTGCATTTTGTGATTCTGTTTAGTTTGGGCTTAGCTTGATTTACACCAATCTTTAACGAGTGTTTGATATGAACGTCTTTATGTTGCAGCTGTTTGGAGACAAAGAGGACGATAGAAAAATGGTAAGACTGACTTTTATTGGGATATTTGCTGCTGATTGATCAAACGCACACAATCAGCATCAACAACACTCTGGATAACTAGGAAATGAGGCCCTATCCTTTTAATATTGCTCAGTAAACTAAAATGGTTGTCAGTGAAAAATAGACTCTTATACTCTTTATTACCCTTTATGAAAAGTATTATGTTGGCCAGATGTCCAAGGATTACTTATGAAAAGCTCCTGTTTAGCTTTAAACACAAATATAACACCAGACATGCAGCGGCCAGAAAATGTCTCTTACCAAAAGTAAGATCGAATAGCATTATGAGGACCTTTACATATAGAGCCATGCATGGAATGGACTTCCAGATAGTTTAACGCTAGTGGAGGACAAGAAGAGATTTACATTTTTACTGAAAAAACTCTTAGAAACAAATATGTAATGAATTTAGCAATTAAGGTGTTGGGTGATAATCCTTTTTTTCTTCTTTTGATGAAAATATGTACTGTTCTTATTCACAGATTTTATAGGTTTTAACTCGGGTAAAGCTGGGGTATCTGATTTTGTGGTGTCGTATAATACATTTACTTTTGCCACCTCAGAGTATGTTGTAAACACAGCAGAACACAGACTTTGTTGTATTGTCTTCACCTAAAGTTTGATTGAGCAATGGATGATAGAAGTCTGATCTAAACTAGAGGAATTTATCTTGGGGGTGGCCCCCCTGCTTCACTTTGTCACTGCTCAATGCTGTATGTGCGTGTGAAATGTGCATAGAATTACATACTTTGAACAATTTGAATACACAGGAGGGACTGTGAGAGCTAGAAACAAGTTTATATCCCTGTTTGAACAGGAACAATCAGGTTCCCCAGCGTTAAGAGGTTTAGACGCGACATGAGCGATATTTATTGAACGTGTGAGAGTGACGCAGTGAATGAACGGAGAAAACTATTTTGAGGATTAAAAAGCCGCCCAGTTCAGACCTGGCAACCCTGGTGTACAATAACAAGGCCTCTTTGTCTGATGTAAAGGAACAAGCTGCACTGAAGGAGCCTGCAGAGTCCGAGGAGAGCGCCCCCCTGAGTCCAGCCTGGTTTAACCACACTCTCTGCAGCGGAGACGAGGTCCACACTCACACTCTGCTCCCTAGAAACACATTTAACCAAAGACATGCTGCATTTTGTGATTCTGTTTAGTTTGGGCTTAGCTTGATTTACACCAATCTTTAACGAGTGTTTGATATGAACGTCTTTATGTTGCAGCTGTTTGGAGACAAAGAGGACGATAGAAAAATGGTAAGACTGACTTTTATTGGGATATTTGCTGCCGATTGATCAAACGCACCCCGTTTTAGCCAATCACAGCTGGCCTCAAACATAAACAAATAAGCACTAAAGCCATGAGATCTTTAGTTTTAGAAGCTGTTCCTCATGTTCAGTATAAGCAGCACCTCGTGTGTTTCCTTCATTGCCGTCCATCTTCTTCCACTTGTCGTTGTGAACATTAGTGCGTATCTGACCCTTCAGTGACCCAGTGTGTGGGTGCTTAGCTCGGTGCTTTTACTTCCCATCCTGGTGGCCTCTAGGACACTCCAGGATCCATTTGATTTCAGGCTTTTGAGGGTTTCTCATAGACAGAATGATGGAGCTTTGCTTCCTTTGGCTGCTGCCGATCAGAAGGGTCTTCAGGAGAATCCTGTTTGTCTGCGCTGGCTCACGGAAAACAAACTCCACGTGTGTCTCGAGCAACAAAACCAGTGTTTTGGACCAGCAGGACGGGTTGTGTCACAGAATCATCATCTGTTTGCAGAGCGGCAGAAAAACTGCTCAGGTGTCTTCAGAACAGAAGCCGCTCTCTGCTGGTTTTATTTAGTCAAAGCAGCTCATGTTCAAAGACCTCTGCTCTAATAAATAACTGTTTGTTTTGACAGGACGATCCTAAAGCTAAAGACACTTCTGGAGAAAAACGACACCGCTGTGAGCAGTGTGGGAAGTCATTCAGACACAAAGGAAACCTGACACAGCATCAGAAACAACACACCGGCACAAATCTCCTCTGCTGCCCCCTGTGTGCCAAGACGTTCACTGCAGAATCAAAGCTCACTGTCCACATGAGAGTCCACACTGGAGAGAGGCCCTTTACATGTGAGCAGTGTGAGAAGAGGTTCAAGTCGAAGGGGGAACTAAGGGGACATGCACTGGTCCACAGCGGAGAGAGGCCCTTTACATGTGAGCAGTGTGAGAAGAGGTTCAAATCAAAGAAAAACCTAGAGAGACATGCACTGGTCCACAGTGGAGAGAGGCCCTTCACATGTGAGCAGTGTGAGAAGAGGTTCAAGTCGAAGGAGGAACTAAAGTCACATGCACTGGTCCACAGCGGAGAGAGGCCCTTTACATGTGAGCAGTGTGAGAAGATGTTTAAGTCGAAGTGGGAACTAAAGTCACATGCACTGGTCCACAGCGGAGAGAGGCCCTTTACATGTGAGCAGTGTGAGAAGAGGTTCAAGTCGAAGTGGGAACTAAAGTCACATGCACTGGTCCACAGTGGAGAGAGGCCATTTACATGTGAGCAGTGTGAGAAGAGGTTCAAGTCGAAGGGGGAACTAAAGTCACATGCACTGGTCCACAGTGGAGAGAGGCCCTTTACATGTGACCTCTGTGGGTCATCGTTTAAAGATAAGACAAACCTAAAAGAACACTCAGTCGTTCACACAAGAAAACGAGACTTCAGCTGCGACGAGTGCGGGAGACGTTTTGGACTATTATCAAATTTAAAAAAGCACCAACTCATTCACAGTGGAGAAAAGAAGCATCACTGTGAACAGTGTGGAAAGGCCTTTCTTTACAAAGATGGATTAAAACAACACAAACTCACTCACAGTGAAAGCAGCTTCTCTTGTGAAGAGTGTGGAAAACACCTCACCAGTAAATTAGGCTTAGAACGACATAAACGGATGCACTTCAATCATAAAGTGTTCTTTTGTGAAACATGTGGCAAAGCATGTCTCTCACTGAGTCATTTAGCTGCTCATGAAACCTCCCACTCGACAGATCGACGCCACATCTGCGGCCAGTGTGGGAAAAGGTTCAAAAGCAAAGCTGCTGTCATAACACACGAGCAAGTCTCCCACGATAATAAAAGGTTCCAGTGTGAGCAGTGTGGCAGGTTTTTTACCACTAAGAGTCATCTGAAAGCTCATCAGAACCTTCACACAGGGACAGTGTTCTCCTGTGACCAGTGTGGGAAATAGTATTTTGTTAAGAGGAGCCTGAAGCGTCACCAGTGCATCCACACTGAAGAGAAGCCCTTCTCATGTGACCTCTGTGGAACATCTTTCTTTCAGTCTGGTGTTCTGAAAAGGCACCAACTGGTTCACACAAGAGAGAAGAAACACGTCTGTGATGAGTGTGGGAAAGACTTTGGTCAGTTGGGAGATTTGAAACGACATAAACAAACTCATGTGGAGAAGCCTCATGGATGTGGTCAGTGCAGAAGAGCCTTCGCTCGTCCTGAGGAGCTAAACACTCACCTTCAAACTCACTCTGAGCCAAAGAAAAACGTGCCCAAGGCCATCGTGTGTGACCAGTGCGGGAGGGGCTTCAAATGTTCAAGTTATTACACACGGCACTACCACATTCACACCAAGGACGAGATCTTTCCATGTGACCAATGTGACAAAGTCTACTACATGAGAAGCTCCTTTATGAACCACCAGCTTTCCCACGCTAAAGAGAAGCAGCGACAGGCGACTGGACACAACCTGAAACACCAGAGCGTTCAGAACTAAGACAAACCCTCCTCAGACCAGATCCCTCTGAAGAACCTGGAGATCCGGCTCCACAGAGTCCAGATGTGAGGCTCCAAAACATCTGAACAACTGCTGTGACTGAACAGAGTCAGAGTTTAACTAGACCTCGATCCTCAACCAACGTCACCCAGTTTCCAGAGGAACGTCGCATCGAAAGAAGACCTGGACTGGACTAAACCAAGACTGAACTGGACTAAACCAAGACTGAACTGGACTAAACCAAGGACTAGACTGGACTAAACCAAGGACTAGACTGGACTAGACTGGACTAAACCAAGAACCGGACTGGACTCAACCAAGGACTGGACCGGACTGAACCAAGGACTGGACCGGACTAAACCAAGACTGAACTGGACTAAACCAAGACTGAACTGGACTAAACCAAGGACTGAACTGGACTAAACCAAGACTGAACTGGACTAAACCATTCCTCCACCATCAAGTCGTTCTGGTCCACTGCTCGCCGCCCGCAAAGAAACACCGGACGCCGCGCGGATCACTCCGTGCTAGCCCGCGTCCCGAGGTCAGCCATCAAAACTGTCGGCCTGTTGAACATCCGCTCTCTCACGAGCAAGGGCCACCTCGTCCAAGACCTTCTGACGGACCGTAGGTTTGACATCTTCTGCCTAACTTAGACCTGGCAGCAGCCAAATGACTTCGCTCCTCTCAATGAAGCTACTCCACCGGGGTTTGTTTACCACGCTGCACCTCGCGTGTCTGGGAGGGGGGGCGCTCTCGCGGTAATACACCGTCAGAACTGGAGGGTTCTGCCCGTGAATGTACCTTCATTCACACAGCACCCTGGTTCACTCCCGCTCTCAGGCAACTCAAAACAAAAGGCCGCCAACTTGAAAGACTCTACAGAAAGACTGGACTCATTATTCACAAAAGCATGTACATAACCCACATTCTCCACTACAAGGACTCCATCTCCAAAGCCAAATCCATATATTACTCCGGTTTAATCAGCTCAAATGAAGGTAACTCCAAAGTGCTCTTCTCACTCATCTCAGCCATCACAAAACCTCCTGACTCTCTTCCATCTCATCTCTATTCTTCTGATTTCTGCAATACCCTGGCCTCATTTTTCACCTCTAAAATTCAGCACATCCACCAGCAACTCACTCCCTCATCTTCTAACGATCCTGCTCCATACTTCCCAGCTCCAACCCACCTGTTTTCTGCCTTCACCTTACCAAGTGTCATTCAAATCTCCACCCTTATTCAGAAATCCAAAATCTCCTCCTGTCAACTTGACCCCCTCCCCACTGCCCTTGTTAAAGCCTCCACTCCTGCAATTTCCCCCATCATAACTAACATAATTCAAGCCTCCCTTACTACTGGTACTGTACCCTTTCCACTTAAAACTGCCGCTGTCACTCACATTCTCAAGAAACCTGGTTCTGATTCTTCCGACCTTAATAACTTCCGTCCCATTTCAAACCTTCCCCTCATCTCAAAACTTCTTGAAAAAACTGTTGCTGCCCAACTCCACACCCATCTCTCCTCCAATAACCTGTATGAACAATTTCCATCTGGCTTCCGTTCACTCCATAGTACTGAAACTGCCCTCATGAAAATCACCAATGACCTTCTCCTCTCTGCTGACTCCGGTTCACTCTCCATCCTCCTTCTGCTTGATCTCAGTGCAGCCTTTGACACCATCTCCCACTCCATCCTTCTGGACAGACTCTCCTCCATTGGCATCACAAACACTCCCCCCTCCTGGTTCCGCTCCTGCCTTTCTGACCGCACACAGTTCATCCAGATCAAATCTTTTACTTCCCGTCCCTTCCCTGTCACTTCAGGGGTTCCCCAGGGTTCTGTCCTCGGCCCCTTACTGTTCCTAATCTACCTTCTCCCTCTTGGTTACATCTTCAGAAAACACCACATTCACTTTCACTGCTACGCGGATGACACCCAGCTCTACATCTCCAGTAAACCAAATTCCACACTCCCACCCTCCTCTCTCACTAACTGCCTCCATGAAATAAAGTCCTGGTTCACTTCAAACTTTCTCAAACTCAACAGCAATAAAACTGAACTCCTCCTCATTGGCACCAAATCCACCCTGAATAAAATCAGCAATTTCTCCATTCCCATTGACGGCTCCTCCATTTCCCCCTCCCCTCAGGTAAAGAGCCTGGGTGTCATCCTCGATAGCACCCTGTCCTTCACCGCACACATCAATAGCATCACCCGCATCGCCCACTTCCACCTCAGAACCCCCTCCCCCCCCCCCCCCCCCCCCCTCACACCACTGCCATCCTTGTACACAGCCTCGTCACCTCCCGTCTCGACTATTGTAATTCCCTGCTGTTTGGTCTCCCTCAAAAAACTCTCCATAAACTCCAACTGGTCCAAAATGCAGCCGCCCGCATCATCACACACACCCCCTCCATAAACCACATCACTCCTGTCCTTCAACAGCTCCACTGGCCCCCCATCACCCACCGCATCCCATACAAAATCATGCTCCACAAGCTCGCCGCTCCATACCTGACTGACCTCCTCCATGTCTCCACACCTGCTCCTCCTCCTCTCTCCGGCTCACTGCCCCCCCTCCCGCCTGTCTCGTCACCATGGGGAGTAGAGCCTTCAGTCGCTCTGCTCCTCAGCTCTGGAACACTCTCCCTCCTGACCTCCGTAACACCGACTCACTCCCACACTTCAAATCCATCCTCAAAACTCATCTGTTTAGACGAGTCTCCTCACTGTGACCACAACTGCATCGTCCTTTTTTTATTCATGCTGTTTTAACTTTGTATTTTAACTGTTTTAACTGTTGATGTTATTTTACTTGTGGATGTGAGGCGACCTTGAGTGTCTTGAAAGCCGCCTAAGAAATAAAATGCATTATTATTATTATTATGATGTCTCAGCTCCTATCTCTTTCAATAGTTGTGCTCAGTAGCGCATGACTCCAGTTTCGTCCGCCATTACGGCCCACGGTCCCGTATGACGCGTCACCGGTATCTAGCAGCGTGAACGCGCCTTCATAGACTCGTAGTCTCAGAGCGGAGCGGGCGCCATTACGCCGTATCAAATCTCTTAATATCATCGTTCTTTAAATAAATTAATGTTTAAGGCCATTTCAGGCGAATAAGCTACTATGTTAAGATGACCTGGGGGGTCAGTTTGTCAGTGCGGGGCCAAATAAGCTAAGTTTCTCCGATCTTGTACAACAACCGGAGCTCACAGCGGCGCTTGGAACGTACGTAGCCGCGCTAATGTACTCACGCTCGGCCACTTTTCCGAGATGTTCCGTAAG
Source organism: Proterorhinus semilunaris (assembly GCA_021464625.1). Taxonomy (NCBI): domain Eukaryota; kingdom Metazoa; phylum Chordata; class Actinopteri; order Gobiiformes; family Gobiidae; genus Proterorhinus; species Proterorhinus semilunaris. Next base: position 4,822,875 of record CM038349.1, read on the forward strand.
TGCTGGCAGCCTGGTTATTGTGATAAAAATGATAGAAATCGAGTTTTTACTTCACTTTGTTCTATAAGTGAATGTATGTAAGTAGCCATGTTCATAAGTTAAAGAGGGGGTATTATGCTTTTTTCAGTCACATAGCACCAGTCTATAGCACTACAATGATGACGTAACCTTCTGTTGGTCTGTATATGCAGTAAATTAAAATAACTGCCTTGAATAAAATTGCTCTCTCAAAATGGCTGAACGTCTTGAAATAGGCCTCTGTCTCTTTAAGAAGCTTTCCGACACGCCCCCTTCAGCACACTACTGTGGCATTGAAACAACAACACTGTGCGGGGAGGGGGCTCTGCTGAGCTGAGGAGCAGTGGTTGGGGGCTTGGCTGGTGATGAAAGGTCCAGAGGCGTCTCCAGGAGGTGGGGGCGTTCCTAGGAGGACTGAGGCATAGCTACACCTAAAATGGCCGCCGTCTAAGTTTTTACTGATTACTCAAAAATATGTGAATGAGCCGAGGCAACACTCCAGGCACGTGTTTAATGAGGGAACGAAAAATTGTGCGTTTTTCAACATGAACAATTATTCTGTTGTCAGCCATGTATATTGTGCCATTTCTGTTTCTGATCAAACTTTACTAAAGGTTATGATTCACGAACTGTCCATCATAAAGAGGTCACCTTACGCTTAAAACCCATTTATTTTGTACTTTTCATTACGTTGCTTTCCGTCAAAAGCGTGCAGCCTAATCAGGAAACTATCACGTCTTCATTAGGTTATTGTTGTTGTTGTTCGTGTTAGCTATAAGCCTAATTTTTAACATAAAAACACACGCCCGCCATGTGTAGGTTCGCAATACATTTTAGTACTGAGTAAAGAAAAACATTTACTTGAGGTTCTTAGCGTTTATCTTAGTTCAGTCCCATACATTATTTGTTTGAATCAGTGGTTTGGCTCTCAGACCCGCAGAGACAACACGGAGAAAACCTGTGCTCGTTCATGAGTCACGAGCACGTCCACAGGCCTGGTGACGTCACACGATTGGAAAACTTTTAAAAAAATATTTTGGAAAAAAAAAAGTATATGTCCTAAAAATATTTATTTTTAATAAATATATTAGCCTTAGTCTGAAACTCCAGGTGCCCTGTGGACCATTTTACAGGCTCCTCCTTTTACATGAGTGTCTGACAAAAAGGACTTTTTGGGCTTCAGGCTGCAATACTACGGCCTGCCACTAGCACGAACTGAAATTGGGTGAAAAGGGGCGTGTCCCCCCCCCCTTTTTCCCCCCTTTTTTTTAGTTTCTTTTTTATTTATTTAAACAATTTCAAAATACAACATCTCGTCGAGGTACAAAATACGAGAAAAAATACAAGTAAACAGATTTAGGGACTGTACAGAAAAGCAAGGCACGAAAATAAAAACATTGGAGCATTAGTGTCAATTTTAAAATAAAAGGTGTTTGGACAAGTCGGATACTAATTTCTTAGTAGAGCTGGATTTGATTTGTCTTAACGAGGAAAAATACAATTTGAATTCATTCATAAAGTGATTGAAACAGGGGTGAGTGTCTCTCCATTTACAACAATGTGTGTGGTATTTTGCAAGAAGAAAAACAATATTAATAATCTCGGACACAGAATTTTCTAAACCTTCAAAATAATATAAAATATATTCTCTTTTAAAATGTGGGATATTCGAGATTTTAAGAGATAGCCAATCTCTAATATCACTCCAGAAACCACCCGTTACTGGACACAAGAAGAACAGTTGCTCTAAGGTTTCTTCAGGAAAATCACAGAAGGCACAACTGGCCAAGTCAAATTTAAATCTCTTATGAAGAAACACTGAGACAGGATAAATCCTAAGGGAGATTTTAAAATGTGTCTCTTTCACTTTGGGTGGAATCGGCCATTTGACATATTTAGAGAAGGCCAAAATCCTGGACCTATCTATTGATGTATTTCTGTTGAAATCATGCAATAGTTTGAGTTTAAAAGCATCTGTGACAAACCTATTAGTGCATTTCTTGTCTTCCAGTTTATTACCATCATTTAATAAACGTGGTAGAGCTGGAGTAACATTAGAGTGGGCCAAAGTGTTCTGGATCAGCTGTATCAACGCTGCAGGCACAGCTTTGCAGATTTGTTGATGATTTCTAGAGGTACAATTGACATTGAGCCGGTTCATAAAACTGTTGTAATCCAATAAAACACCATTGGTATCCATTATATCTGTTACAAACAAGATCCCCCGTATTAAACCATTCTAAATTAAGTATTGATATTCGGTTAATAAGTATTGACCTGTTATTCCACAGTAAAGAACTGTGAGGAGTAAAATTATGTGAGGACACAATTTTCCAAAAAAGCAATATTTGCTTATGAAATTGAGACAGGGCGAATGGAGCGTTTCCCCCCCCTTGCCTCTGGTACGGCCACTTCCCGAGGTTTCGAACGTCACCGCATACGTCATCAACACGCGCATCGATACACGCTTCAACAGACACCCCTAGATTACTCGGCACACGCTTCGAAGCCTCGACACGATCGACACATCACTAAAGCAACCGTCCAATAGCTTGAACTAATTGTTAACCTATAGGAGCCGACCATCAGGGCTGAGTTGTAACGGGAGATTGTGTCGATGCTAAGATATTAAGCGGAGTTGGTAAGTCAATCTGTTTTGCTAATGGTAGCTACTAGCCGCGTCCATGTATTTCCTATGGGCGGTTAGCATTGGGTTTTAACCCACGTTTTCCTCCATGTCTCTGAATGAATCTTAGTCATATTTATGTCGAGTCTTCATTGTGTGTATGTATGAATGGTGACTTAGTAGTGTGGCGTTTTAAGGCCATCTAAACGTGTTATGCTACGGTAAAGATAATGAGTGAACACTGCCGCTGGTGCGCAGTTACACCGGTCATAGTAACAACACTGTACGTTCGCATTTGGTTCTTGTGTATGTAACGTGGTCGACTCTGCGTTGTGTTTTGTAGTTGAAATAGTAACGGCCAGAACACGGGGTTGTTTCGATAGGAAGTTCTTTATCTGTGCAACACACAAAATAGCTGGTCAGCCTTGGACCTGGGACACCAACAAGTGAACAGCGGCTAGTGGGGGTACACGTTATAAAACGTTAAGTATATAACTAAAAATTGTCCTTATTAATTCTACACGCATACCACAGCCATACAATTGTAAAATTACGTAAAAATATAACATCATCAGACACCCCAACAATCATGACCTTACCTCGGCTTGCTCATAGTCAAAATGGCGCCGAGCACACTTCGTCCCCAAGACTTATGGAATTTGTCACCACAAGAGGGCGCTGCCCCACAATAACACCAGTGTCCATGACAAGTGGAATACAAATACATTTAACTCTGTTACATGTACATGTACCAGTATTAATATGTATATTACACGTATGGCATTGATTGTAGTCTAGTATTGTTAATATGAGCAGTATACAAATCCCCAACCCGCGTGGCCGTATGAACTGTTGCATATGAACTTTGGGACCATTCGTGGGATCTGTGAACTGAACCTAGGGTTGGGCCATATCGTTATCGTGATATGTTTTTATATCGTAATTTTTTATATCGTTGTGGACACGATATAATTTATGTTACGCTCCACCAGAGCAGCATAAACACTGACTAGAACACGGACACACGTGCTGAAAAAGTAAAAAGAAATGAAGGATGTAAACTGCTTGAGTAGATCATATTTGGAAGACAATTATGCCGTAAAAAAAAAAAAATATATATATATCACTGAATGAATCTTCCCAATAGGCGTAAGGTTTGAAGTAATTCGTCCATTGTCAATTATATCGTCAAATATATCGTTATCGTGATATTTATTTTTTCATATCATGATATAGATTTTAGGCCATATCACCCAGCCCTAACTGAACCTGTTCCCAAGTAATTTATTCCGCCAGTATTGTTGTTGTCGGTTTCCATGTATTTCTGTCTGAATGGCCATTTCTGTCCATGTCTGTCCTCGTGTCTAACTGTTGTGTGTGTCCACTGTAAATAACCAATAACACTGGTACCATCTAAAAGAAATGTTCGTGTCCGTCCCATCTCTCCAGGAGCCGTGATCTAGACTTCTGATTAGCCCAATAAGAACTAACGTACCTGTTCCATAAAGGAACAAGCTGCACTGAAGGAGCCTGCAGAGTCCGAGGAGAGCGCCCCCCTGAGGCCAGCCTGGTTTAACCACACTCTCTGCAGCGGAGACAAGGTCCACACTCACACTCTGCTCCCTAGAAATACATTTAACCAAAGACATGCTGCATTTTGTGATTCTGTTTAGTTTGGGCTTAGCTTGATTTACACCAATCTTTAACGAGTGTTTGATATGAACGTCTTTATGTTGCAGCTGTTTGGAGACAAAGAGGACGATAGAAAAATGGTAAGACTGACTTTTATTGGGATATTTGCTGCTGATTGATCAAACGCACACAATCAGCATCAACAACACTCTGGATAACTAGGAAATGAGGCCCTATCCTTTTAATATTGCTCAGTAAACTAAAATGGTTGTCAGTGGAAAATAGACTCTTATACTCTTTATTATCCTCTATGAAAAGTATTATGTTGGCCAGATGTCCAAGGATTACTTATGAAGAGCTCCTGTTTAGCTTTAAGAAACACAAATATCAAACCAGACATGCAGCGGCCAGAAAATGTCTCTTACCAAAAGTAAGATCGAATAGCATTATGAGGACCTTTACATATAGAGCCATGCATGGAATGGACTTCCAGATAGTTTAACGCTAGTGGAGGACAAGAAGAGATTTACATTTTTACTGAAAAAACTCTTAGAAACAAATATGTAATGAATTTAGCAATTAAGGTGTTAGGCGATAATCCTTTTTTTCTTCTTTTGATGAAAATATGTACTGTTCTTATTCACAGATTTTATAGGTTTTAACTCGGGTAAAGCTGGGGTATCTGATTTTGTGGTGTCGTATAATACATTTACTTTTGCCACCTCAGAGTATGTTGTAAACACAGCAGAACACAGACTTTGTTGTATTGTCTTCACCTAAAGTTTGATTGAGCAATGGATGATAGAAGTCTGATCTAAACTAGAGGAATTTATCTTGGGGGTGGCCCCCCTGCTTCACTTTGTCACCGCTCAATGCTGTATGTGCGTGTGAAATGTGCATAGAATTACATACTTTGAACAATTTGAATACACAGGAGGGACTGTGAGAGCTAGAAACAAGTTTATATCCCTGTTTGAACAGGAACAATCAGGTTCCCCAGCGTTAAGAGGTTTAGACGCGACATGAGCGATATTTATTGAACGTGTGAGAGTGACGCAGTGAATGAACGGAGAAAACTATTTTGAGGATTAAAAAGCCGCCCAGTTCAGACCTGGCAACCCTGGTGTACAATAACAAGGCCTCTTTGTCTGATGTAAAGGAACAAGCTGCACTGAAGGAGCCTGCAGAGTCCGAGGAGAGCGCCCCCCTGAGTCCAGCCTGGTTTAACCACACTCTCTGCAGCGGAGACGAGGTCCACACTCACACTCTGCTCCCTAGAAATACATTTAACCAAAGACATGCTGCATTTTGTGATTCTGTTTAGTTTGGGCTTAGCTTGATTTACACCAATCTTTAACGAGTGTTTGATATGAACGTCTTTATGTTGCAGCTGTTTGGAGACAAAGAGGACGATAGAAAAATGGTAAGACTGACTTTTATTGGGATATTTGCTGCCGATTGATCAAACGCACCCCGTTTTAGCCAATCACAGCTGGCCTCAAACATAAACAAATAAGCACTAAAGCCATGAGATCTTTAGTTTTAGAAGCTGTTCCTCATGTTCAGTATAAGCAGCACCTCGTGTATTTCCTTCATTGACGTCCATCTTCTTCCACTTGTCGTTGTGAACATTAGTGCGTATCTGACCCTTCAGTGACCCAGTGTGTGGGTGCTTAGCTCGGTGCTTTTACTTCCCATCCTGGTGGCCTCTAGGACACTCCAGGATCCATTTGATTTCAGGCTTTTGAGGGTTTCTCATAGACAGAATGATGGAGCTTTGCTTCCTTTGGCTGCTGCCGATCAGAAGGGTCTTCAGGAGAATCCTGTTTGTCTGCGCTGGCTCACGGAAAACAAACTCCACGTGTGTCTCGAACAACAAAACCAGTGTTTTGGACCAGCAGGACGGGTTGTGTCACAGAATCATCATCTGTTTGCAGAGCGGCAGAAAAACTGCTCAGGTGTCTTCAGAACAGAAGCCGCTCTCTGCTGGTTTTATTTAGTCAAAGCAGCTCATGTTCAAAGACCTCTGCTCTAATAACTGTTTGTTTTGACAGGACGATCCTAAAGCTAAAGACACTTCTGGAGAAAAACGACACCGCTGTGAGCAGTGTGGGAAGTCATTCAGACGCAAAGGAACCCTGACACGGCACCAGAAACACCACACCGGCACAAATCTCCTCTGCTGCCCCCTGTGTGCCAAGAAGTTCACTGCAGAATCACAGCTCACTGTCCACATGAGAGTTCACACTGGAGAGAGGCCCTTTACATGTGAGCAGTGTGAGAAGAGGTTCAAGTCGAAGGGGGGACTGAAGACACATACACTGGTCCACAGCCGAGAGAGGCCCTTTACATGTGAGCAGTGTGGGTCATCGTTTAAATATAAGAAAACACTAAAACTACACTTAAAAAAGCACCAACTCATTCACTGCGGAGAAAAGAAGTTTAACTGTGAACAGTGTGGAAAGGCCTTTTTTTACAAATATGGATTAAAACGACACAAACTCACTCACAGTGAGAGCAGCTTCTCTTGTGAAGAGTGTGGAAAACGCCTCTCCAGTCAATCAGTCTTAGAACGACATAAACGGATGCACTTCAATCTTAAAGTGTTCTTTTGTGAAACATGTGGCAAAGCATGTCTCTCACTGAGTCATTTAGCTGCTCATGAAACCTCCCACTCGACAGATCGACGCCACATCTGCGGCCAGTGTGGGAAAAGGTTCAAAAGAAAACGTGCTGTCATACAACACGAGCAAGTCTCGCATGATAATAAAAGGTTCCAGTGTGAGCAGTGTGGCAGGTCTTTTACCAGTAAGAGTCATCTGAAAGCTCATCAGAACCTTCACACAGGGACAGTGTTCTCCTGTGACCAGTGTGGGAAAGAGTATTTTGATAAGAACATCCTGAAGCTTCACCAGCGCATCCACACTGGAGAGAAGCCCTTCTCATGTGACCTCTGTGGAACATCTTTCTTTCAGTCAGGAGATTTGAAAAGGCACCAACTGGTTCACACAAGAGAGAGGAAACACGTCTGTGATGAGTGTGGGAAAGGCTTTGGTCTTTGGTCTATTTTGAAACAACATAAACAAACTCATGTGGAGAAGCCTCATGGATGTGGTCAGTGCAGAAGAGCCTTCGCTCGTCCTGAGGAGCTAAACACTCACCTTCAAACTCACTCTGAGCCAAGGAAAAACGTGCCCAAGCCCATCGTGTGTGACCAGTGTGGGATGGGCTTCAAATGTACAAGTGATTACACACGGCACTACCACATTCACACCAAGGATGAGATCTTTCCATGTGACCAATGTGACAAAGTCTACTACACGAGAAACTCCTTTAAGAGCCACCAGCTTTCCCACGCTAAAGAGAAGCAGCGACAGGCGACTGGACACAACCTGAAACACCAGAGCGTTCAGAACCAAGACAAACCCTCCTCAGACCAGATCCCTCTGAAGAACCTGGAGATCCGGCTCCACAGAGTCCAGATCTGAGGCTCCAAAACATCTGAACAACTGCTGTGACTGAACAGAGTTTAACTAGACCTCGATCCTCAACCAACGTCACCCAGTTTCCAGAAGAACATCGCATCAAAAGAAGACCTGAACTGGACTAAACCAAGACTGAACTGGACTAAACCAAGGACTGAACTGGACTAAACCAAGGACTGAACCGAGGACTGAACCGAGGACTGAACCGAGGACTGAACCGAGGACTGAACCGAGGACTGAACCGAGGACTGAACCGAGGACTGAACCGAGACTGAACCAAGGACTGAACTGGACTAAACCAAGACTGAACTAAACCAAGACTGAACTGGACTAAACCAAGAACTGAACTGGACTAAACCAAGGACTGAACTGGACTAAACCAAGGACTGAACTGGACTGAACCAAGGACTGAACCAAGGACTGAACCAAGGACTGAACCAAGGACTGAACCAAGGACTGAACCAAGGACTGAACTGAACTAAACCGAGACTGAACTGGACTAAACCGAGACTGAACTGGACTAAACCGAGACTGAACTGGACTAAACCGAGACTGAACTGGACTAAACCAAGAACTGAACTGGACTGAACCAAGAACCGAACTGGACTGAACCAAGAACTGAACTGGACTGAACCAAGACTGAACTGGACTGAACCAAGACTGAACTAAACCAGGACTGAACTGGACTAAACCAAGGACTGAACTGGACTAAACCAAGGACTGAACTGGACTAAACCAAGGACTGAACTGGACTAAACCAAGGACTGAACTGGACTGAACCAAGGACTGAACCAAGGACTGAACCAAGGACTGAACCAAGGACTGAACCAAGGACTCGACTGGACTCAACCAAGGACTGGACTGGACTCAACCAAGGACTGGACTGGACTAAACCAAGGACTGGACTGGACTAAACCAAGGACTGGACTGGACTAAACCAAGGACTGGACTGGACTAAACCAAGGACTGGACTGGACTAAACCCAAAGACTGAACTCAATGCAGGTTTAGTTTAGTTTATTTGTTTATTTGAGCAGTACACATAGTGCTCAAAAGGAGTGGGCTGAAGCAAAAGCTTATGAGTGCCCACCCCCAAGTGCAATAAAATAAATAAAAAAAGAACATTACAAAACATTTCAAGCAGCTACATTCGTACAGACCAACTTACAAACTTACAAAAAAAATATATGAACTGTTTATACAATTAATTGAAACAACGCACAGCTACAACAACAATCTTTTTTCATGTACGCTGTCTAGTACAAAGCAGTCAAAATAAAATAAAAATGTGATCCTTAATATATTTCTTTCAGATTTTTACCCTTGATAACCGAGAGTTACTTTTATGTTATGAAGGTACATTAATAGGTATTATACTCCGAGATCTTGATACTTCCCAGTTGTCATTACCATTCTCAGTATAATTTTAATTTGGGTGTAATTTTCATAATCATTATTATTATATATTTATTTAATTGAGTTATATGTGAAGTATGCTGTAGCCCTGCATAGTGTGGTGCATTAAAAAGCCAGAGTGTAGAGCGGGCCAGATGAAGAGAGCAGTAACTCCCAATCAACAAACCCCCACACGGCTGCCCTAACAGCTGATTTTGTAGAATATGTTCCTATGCTGAGTGGTGCATTAAAAGACAAGGTTTAGAGCCCGTTGGGAGGGTCCCTCTCAACAGATCCATAACCTGCCAACCCTAATTCTCCATTTGTGAATTTGAGCAATAGAATGACAACCGTTCCAAGCAGCAACACTCTTCCAGATTATAGAGGAAACAATACACATAATTGATCCTACTGCTCCCCCTAGTGGCAACACATTTCTTCTTGTCTGTATATTTCAAAAGTCTTTTGTTTATATTTATATTTGAACAGGTCAAGAATATAAACGAGATTTTCTCTAAATTAAACAGACCAAATATATTTTAACTTCCACTCCGTTTTGTTCCTGAGAATCAGACACAGTTTAGTTTATTTGAGTAGAATAAAAAAATACTTTTATTTACTGCAGGAAAAGGAGAAAGTTGAAGTTCTTGTGTAAAAAAAGAGAAACAAAATACAAACCATTTTACAGAGTATTTTCTTTGACCTTCGATGGGTCCAAAATAAAACCAGTTTTATCGTTCATGAGCGTAAAAACTGCACTTCAGCCTTGAGGGATTTGTTCAAGGTTTAAGTTGTTAAAGTCTTATTGTTTTCATACTTTTTTTATTGTAAATATTTTACTTCAGTCAGTTTAAGTTTTGTGGGTCAATGTGTTAAATGCTGTTTTCAATGATTTATAAATCTCTGTTTTTGTTGAGTGATGCCGTTTCTTTGAATGATCAATATTTTGTTAATGAAACTTTATGGCTGAATAATTACATTTCCTGTTTTGTTTTCCACATTTTAAATATTTGTTGTTATTGTTAAACCAGCCATTTTCTCTTTAAATCTTTACATTTTAGAACTGTTTCTTTTAACACATAAAATTAATAAAAAATAATCCTGTAATTGTGTTTTGTTTCATTCTCTGGTTTGTCTGGCAAGTCGAGAATGATGAAAAAATATTTAAACCACAATTAATACTTTTTTTCTTACCTTGATCTGAAATCCTCATATTCCAGATCGTGATGAATGAATGCAGCCTCACAAAATCACAGTGACATTTTGTGTAAAGAAGTCAGACTCACACAGGAACATAAGAATTTATTCAAAAGTATAAAATCATTTCATTATTTACAAAGATCACATTTATTGCACAGAGTTGGCCGTCGGGTTTGGCTTTTCCCCCTGAGCTGTGAGTAGTATGTGGTGAAATCTAACGCTAAATATTAGAATTCAGATGTTTGGAGCAGGTTTATGGTTAATATCCGTGTAATTACTCGGCTTATCCTCATGAAACACCCAGTTCAAAGTCTCCTCTGTGCGTTTCTCTCTCTACCTTCCACAATCACAGCCCATGTTCCCGAAGACGACCAGAAACCAGAGCAGCCTCCGATTCACCTTTAGCCCTTTTCACTTAATGGGATTTTCCTGATTGAACCGGCTCTAGAGCTACAAGGCTCTTTAAACATCTGATCACACAGAAGTATTGCATTTACTTTCGTTAGTCATGTGTTTCTGGCATTATTTATCACATTATTTTTTCAATACACAATGAAGGATTATTTTAAATATAAAATTGTATTAATTTTGCCTGGAGAAATGGTGAGCTCTATTATTCTAACTCTGCGTTAAACAGTTTTTGGCCTTTTATCTGTTGTTATTTCAGCAGGAGATTCAGATAAAGTTCTCAACAGTTTGAAAAACAAAAAACACAAACATGAACACAAACCAACTGGAGGCAATGATAAACTTTATTGTTTTGTTGTTTTCGATCAAAGCAGATATAAAGTAATAGCAGTTCAGCGGTTTGTCCACGACTTTTTTAATTAAGCTTTGCTACGACACAAAAGCACTTGAACACAACGCACTCGTGATTTCCACTTCACAGGTGCAAAGGAACATCTTTCCCAGAGCACTTGAAGGCAGCACCTCGGCTTTTACCGTTAACCCCCATTCCTCTCGTGGACACTAGATGGCGCTAAAGTGGACGGTTTAGAGGCAGATAAACTCATCCTCTTCACAGACAGAAGGTGATGCTTTTAATGGATCAAAAATAGAGTTAATATAAAGGCCAAACTTTTAATGTCATTTCCTCGTTTTTTCTGGTTCAGCAGCGGCGCGTGAGTCAACGTCTTTTCAACGGCAAAAAAAAAAAAACAGCGGTCAGTGCTTTATTTCTCCTCATTTGACGATTAAAAATGATCCAAACCCACTTTAACATTGTAGCTTTTTAACGTGGGATGTTTTAGTTCGTTTTGTAGAGGTTTGTAGAGGTTTTGAAGGAGTTTCTCGCTAAAGGTGATTCATTTTCTCGTGAGAAATAAGCTAACGTTATGAAACAAGTGTGTGTGAAATGGCGGTCATTACTTTTTCCGTATTTAGCTAAATCTACTGATCTGATTTCAGGGCAAAGCAACAACACGACACTGCTCAGTTTCACGGTAAGTCATTTATTTGTAGTAATATTTAATTCAGGCTTTAGTTAAACCACTTTGGTCAAGTTTTAACCGAGGGCTAACAGTGAATACAGTTGAAATATTCATTTCATAGCGACACGAGCTAACGTGAACTAGCTTAATGTTTGACTCCACTTTTAGCATTTTACCACTTTATTTGTCTTGAAAAGCTCGACGTGTTGTTGTTTGTTCATTTCCTGCACTTAGCTTTGGTTTGAGAGATAAAATAAATGATTAGTTATGAGACAAACTTGATTTAAAACGGTCACGTCATTATATATCGTTCAATAAACCTAAGCCTAACCTTTCCCTGACTTTAGCCTTCATTGTTTTCCTGTTTCTAACCTGAAGCTTTTTCCAACTCCGGGCCCCAACCTTAACCTCTTAACCCCCACCTGAACCGAGCACGTTTTCTACAGTTTGGCTTTACCCAAATCTAAAAGCTTCTGGAAAAAAAGTGTCAAAATAGCGACAAAAAAAAAGCGATGACTTTGACAAAAAAGTTGTGGAAAAAAGTGACGACAACGCGGCAACAACTTGAGGGAAAATCTCCCTTTAGATGAGTTTTGTAGGTCTTAGCTTTCAAATGAGGCGTTACACTGGTTCAGAGGTTACATTATCTGTAAATCCTCTGTCGTTTATAGAATGTTTTCAGCTTTTTCAAACCGGTCTGACCCGCTCCACAGAGCACCTGAGGTAAATCACTTATGACACCAGACTAACCATATAAATGTCTGTGTCGATAGAATAATAATATAACCATTTTGCATTTAAAATAACTTTTATATTTGAGCAGCATCAGCTTCGTGGTTGTGAGCTACGCAGCGGCGGAGTGATCTGCTAGGAAATAGTCCCTCAAAATGAGATAATTCATGTGATACAAGGTCAGTTCTATTTCAAAAACATTCCATCGACACAGACATTTATCTCGTTAGTCTGGCGTTATAAGTGATTTACCTCAGGTGCTCTGTGGAGCGGGTCAGACTGTTTTTAATGCAGGCTAGCTGATACCATAGACATGCACTAGCCTAGCACTAGCCTAGCGCCACTAAGCTCTTCAAATATAAGAACTGCATGAATAAAAAAAATCTCCCGAAATCAACAACACTCTGGATTACTAGGAAATGAGCCCCTATGTCAAAAATCCTGAAATATCACTTTAAGAAGTTAAAATATCCACATTTCCGCTAATTCCTGTGTTCGTTAGAATGTTAGAATAGCTTGAAGTAATTAATGTGTACATTCTTTGAGTCCGTGGCTTTAAAAATCTTGCATATGAAACACTAAGACATTAAAAAGCATTCCACTTTTTCTGCTTCTCCTTCATTAAAGCAGTACTAAGTAACTCATGCCCCTAGAGGCCAGAAGCGCCACTGCAGGTGTCGTAGCATGTTGTGTTTTTTTACTCATTAATCGTCCGTGAGAGTAAATACTACGCTGACAGAAAAGACAAAGGGACAGAGGGATGTTGTTCATCCAGTTACACAATGGAGATAATTTTTTTCACTCAAACTTGGCTGTAAATACTGTTTAAGTCGTGCTAGCACCCAGTTAGCTTTACCCGTTAGCCTGTTAGCATCTTCCTCGTGATTCCATTAGTGTGTACATTAATCAACACGTCAGCCACACGAGAGGCGTTAATGGAGGCGAAAATGGTCTTCCCAAAGATTGAAGGACGTTATTTGCATATTAGCCCGTAAATATTTGTGTACACAGTGTTTTGTGGGTGCCCTTGTTGCTACGGTGATAGATCATAGAGCTATTTAGGGCTGGGTGCTGTTACATTTTTTTTTCCGATACCAGTACTTTCCCGATACCTATACTAAAATATTTCTCGTGTAGAACTAGAGAATAGAACAATAATGTGTGGAAGGTCCGCAAATTTACAACATTGGGTTTGTCAGTATTTGAAAATGTCTGTTACTGTCTCCCTGAATATTGTATGCTAACTGTGTAAAAGGTCTTACTATAATAATAATAATAATACGTCAAACTTGTATAGCGCTTTTTTGGACACTCAAAGACTCTTCACATGGGGAAAAACAAAACAAAAAGAGGGGTTTAAAGAAAAGCTAGTTTGAACAGGTGGGTTTTGAGTCCTGATTTAAAGGTTGGAAGTGAGGCAGTGGGAGTGAGTTCCAGAGGGTGGGGGCGGCGATGGCAAAGGCTCGGTCCCCCAAGGTCCGGCGGTTAGTGCGGGTGGTGGGGGTGGTGCCGGCTGAGCGGAGGTGGCGGGTGGGTTGGTATTGTTGCAGGAGCTCGGTGAGGTAGGGCGGGGCCAGGTTATGGAGGGACTTGTAGGTGAGGAGGAGGAGCTTGTATTGAATGCGATATTGAACGGGGAGCCAGTGGAGCTGTTGGAGGACGGGGGTGATGTGTTCTCTGGACCGGGTGTGGGTGAGGAGGCGGGCAGCAGAGTTCTGGATGTATTGCAGTTTTTGGAGATGAGTGGTGGGAAGTCCGTAGAGGAGGCTATTGCAGTAGTCGAGTCTGGAAGTGATGAAAGCCTGGATGAGGATTTCAGCTTAGGATAACCCTAAGCCTTACCTATTGTAGTAATGGTGTACTTAAGTCCGTCGGCGTGAATACTTTACATAATGGCCCTGAATTCAGTCATTCCCTCCATACTCGATGGTGGTAAGCTACTGTGGTGGCCAAAGCTGCCCTGGGGTAGACTGACTTCCGTGAGGTAACCAGTCTGTCCTCTGGCCCTTCCGACCACCACCAACCACTCACCCAATACATTCATCCAGGCTTCCTGGTGTTCCTAAATGGTCTCCCATCCAATTACCAACCAGGCCCTTCCTGCTTAGCTTCCAAGATGGGATCGGGCAGAGCAAAGGCGGTTTGGCCACAGTGAGGACAATTCAGACGTTTGAAAGCACCAGTTGGTTTTGTCAAGCCTTTATGAGCTGGTGGTTACTGTATATGAAAGCATTAGTTTAAATGGGACAGCTCTTTTGACCTGGGTTTTTTGTTCTTGGTCAGTAAAGCTGCACGATCAAGAGACTGAAACCCAAGGTCCAAAGAGCCGACCCGTTTAAACGAATGCTTTCATATAACCATCAGATCGTGAAGGCATGAGCTTGACAAAACCGACTGGTTGCTGCAAACGTCTGAATTGTCTTTACTGTAACAATTAGGGGTGTCACGATTTCCATTTTTTGAGTCACGATTATTGTGAAACAAAAAATTGCGATTTTACGATTATTCACGATTATTCCCCGAATGAAAGGAAATAACTGATATTTTTAGTTTTTGTCTTTAAAAAGCTTTTTAATACTTGTAAACATTCACTGTTTCTAAAAATGAAAAATTATTTAAGATTGTTTTGCATTAAACTAAATAGGCCTACATTGAATAATACAAAACAATGTCAACTTTACTTCTTTATAATGACCATAATTATCATCATTATTTTACTATATATTATTAGGCCACAAGCTATGGCTCGGTTTTATGTTCTCAAAAGTTAAGCTGTTGCTTCATTATTTTTGATGAACAGAGAATGAAACGTGTTTACAAAGTGACTAAGGAGACTCTTTTGAACATCTCATCTCCACATGTGCGGTTTCACTTTCCTTTCTGTCGCTGAAGCAGCGCATTAGCTTTTTGTTACATCCTGAGCCAGTTGTGGCTATTTCCGAACATTTGGACAACATTTTTGGGAATTAAGCAGTTCGTTACCTCGACCTGGACATTCACAGTGAAGGATTATCTCCAAGATGTTGTTTATATTGGACGTGGCCGATATCAGCGCCTTTTGCTGCAACTTCCTGACGACAGGGTTTGCATAACGGACGTCCATCGACAACAACAACGCCTCGGTCATCTTCTGGATCCTAAAGAGGTCCCACTCTGCTGACTTCAATCGTTTTTGTGTGGATACAACACTGGAGGAGAGCGTCCTCCTGCCTCGCTCAACTCCCGGTGAGTTTACACTGTTTATGACGTGCAGCGGCTCGTGCGTCAGCGTGAAACATTTCGCGGTAAACTGTGGCTTCTGAAATTCTTACGGATAAACTACCGCGTCCTTTTATAATCGTGGTCATCGTAAAACCGGATAATCTTGACGTCCCTAGTAACAATATTCACTGAACTAAGACTTTACGATGGACATAATGTGAACTGGTTTCATTAACTGCAACACGACTCTGGCCTTTGTCCTGAAGGTGTTTTCACATAAAAATCTCCTCACTGTGCGCTGCTCCTAAACTCCTCGATCTCCTCCGTCAGCTCTTTGTTCAGCCGGTCCATCTCGTCACTCTGAGTCTTTGCGACGTTGGTTAAATCCTGTTGGACTTCTGCGCTGAGGGTTTCCACAAACATCTCCTCCCACTGTCCACGCAGCTCCGTGTTATGCTGCAGCAGGCGCTCGTTCTCCTCGTCCCACTTCCTTTTCTCTTCGTGTAACGGCAGCTGCCCCAGCCGAATGTCTCTTACCTTTGAGAGCTCCTGGTTCAGGCCGCGCCTTTTCTGCAGCAACCACTCCCGCTCAGCTTTCAGGCTCTTCAGACGGACCTGCAGCATCTTCTTGCTCGTTATCTTCTCGTTCAGGACTCGGATTTGATCGTGGAGGGAGCGGTTTTCCTCCCGCTCCGTGTCCACGCCATGTGTGAAGTTCTCGACCTCCTCCTCCACAGGTCCAAGCTTCTCCAGCTCCTTCTGAAGCCGCACCATAGTCTTCTTGAGCTGCTTGTTCTTAGCTTTTACCTGTGCGTCTTTCTTGGCCTTGTCTTTGTAGTGGTCTCGTTGTGTTTTCTGGTACCTGATCTCGGCCACCAGCGTATCCACGTATTGGTGTAGCCTGTCATTGTCGCCCCTCTGACTGTACACTACATGGAGCTGCTTGTTGTACTCCAAGCCGGTGGTCTTCTGCACTTTAAGCTCTTTCTCCAGTTTCTCCTTATGCTTCAGCAGCTGCTCGTTTTCACTGTCAAGGACGCGCTTCAACACTTGAGTCGTCTCGAGTTTATGAATACAGCTTCTCTCCTTAAAGAGTTCCCCAGTCGTTTGGGAAATCTCTCGCCGTAGCAACTCATTTTTGTCTTGAACGTGTCGGCTCTCGGCTTCCAGCTCGAGACAGCGCTCCTTCAGGGACGTTTGCTGTTGGAGTTTGGCTTTGACGCCCTCCAACTCACTCTGCAAAACGCCCGTGTGGCTCCTCAACGCCGAGATCTGCTTCTCGATGTCGTTGGCTCTTTCCAAACACAGCTCCACACAAACATCCGGCTCTAGTTTGTCACTTAGCTTTGTGAGTTCATTCTGAACGGCCTCCTTTCCCTCACGAAGACCATTTCTGACACCTTCCATCTCCAGAATCTGCTGTTTCATGGCAGGCAGCAGTTCCAGTTTGGATTTAGCTTGTTTAATTTCCTCCTGCAAAGCTCCAGTTTCCCTTTTCAGCTCCGCATTCTCAGTCATGAGTTCTACAGAGTACCCCACACTCCACTGTGGTTCAATGTTGCTGTTAATCTCCTCCAATTCGTCTTGTAGCGCCTTGTTTTTGCAGGAAATGATGTGGTTTTCTGCTTCGACCTGGGAGCAGAGCTCTTTTAACTCTTCTTGCATTTCCTGTATTGAGTTGGTAAGATAAATTTCTTCCTGCAAATTGTCTGTCAGGTTCTCCTTCACGATGTCCTTTCCCTCACGAAGAACATTTCTCACGCCTTCCATCTCCAGAACATGCTGTTTCATGGCGTCCTGCTTTTCCAGTGTGGATTTAGCTTGTTTGACTTCCTCCTGCAACTCTCCTGTTTCCATTTTCAGACGCGCCATCTCGATATAAAGTTCAGAAGAGTATTCAATAGTCCACTGTGGTTCAAGTTTGCTGTTAATCTCCTCCAGTTCGTCTTTTAGTGCCTTGTTTTTGCAGCAAATGACACGTTTTTCTGCTTCGACCTGGGCGCAGCGCTCTTTACACGCCTCTTGCTCTGCCTTCCTTGATTTGGCAAGTTTGATTTCCTCTTGAAAAGCGTCTTTCTGACATTTCAATGCCACAAGCTCCTTCTCAATGTCGTTGACTATTTCCAAACACATCTCTTTGGAAGTCTCTGGCTCTAGTTTTTCACAGAGCTGGGTGAGTTCACTCTGAACTGCCTCCCTTTTCTCACGAAGAACATTTCTCACGCCTTCCATCTCCAGAACCTGCTGTTTCATGGCGCCCTGCTCTTCCAGTGTGGATTTAGCTTGTTTGACTTCCTCCTGCAACTCTCCTGTTTCCATTTTCAGACGCGCCATCTCGATATAAAGTTCAGAAGAGTATTCAATAGTCCACTGTGGTTCAAGTTTGCTGTTAATCTCCTCCAGTTCGTCTTGTAGCGCCTTGTTTTTGCAGCAAATGACACGTTTTTCTGCTTCGACCTGGGCGCAGCGCTCTTTACACGCCTCTTGTTCTGCCTGCCTTAATTTGGCAAGTTTGATTTCCTCTTGAAAAGCGTCTTTCTGACATTTCAATGCCACAAGCTCCTTCTCAATGTCGTTGACTTTTTCCAAACACATCTCTTTGGAAGTCTCTGGCTCTTTTTCCTCCAAACTGTCTTTTTCTCCAGCTTTTGACCCGACTAACTCCTGCTCAGCCCGTTCCCCTTCATCATTGGGCAGTTTCTCCAAAGTCTGACGCCCAGGGACAGGGTCTTGGCAATAGTCGCCCAGGGTTGTGTTCGGTATATTTTCCGTAAAGCGGCGCTGGACACATTGCCTTTGTTGCGTTGCTAGTTCAAGGAATGCTCTCAGCTTGGCAAATTTGGCCTTTGAGCACCTTTCGATCTCAGAGTCTGCCATGTTCTGTTTGTCAGACACGGCGTCACAAAAATAACCACAAATGAATAAAAACAACACACTAAAGTGACCACAAACGCTCCAGTTGTTAAGATATTCGGCTCAGTTGCTGTAATCTCTACCCGCGGTGCAGAAAAACGAGAAAATGGCAAGACTGGAGCTGATACCGTTTGACAAATGACTGCTCAGTGAGTGACTGCTCAGTGAGTGACTGCTCAGTGAGTGACTGCTCTAATGAGACGTCAAATGGACAGAGTGTCATCGACCAATCAGATGCAGCGGAATGTTTGGTTTGGTTACTAGGCGACGGGCGCATGCAGGTGATGTCACAGCGCTGTGAGTGCAGGGGCTGCGAACTGTTTGACCTTATATGGAATAAGGTCAGATAAAGGAGTTCCATCTTTGGAACCGCCCTTATTTGGTCATGTTCGAAGCCCCAGAAAACAGAGAGAAATTGCTGAACTTTCTCCTTCATTACTTTAACAATGAAAAGTGGCAGCGCCACTTGCAAAAGTGAGTGTTTAGCAACCGTAACACTTTTCACAAAACGGTTGCTAAACAAAACTTTAGACTTTAGCTTTTATCTACTATTCATCTGCCTTAATAAGACACTTTGCAAAGGCTGAGACCTGCCGCTAAAACTCGAACATAAAAACAAAGAAAGCGCTATTAACAGGGGTCAAAATGTTCCTCAAATATAGCTGTCACGGTTGTTTCCCTCTTTGATGGGTTCATTTAGTCTGAGGAGTGAAGCAGATCTTTAGTAAATCCTTCGACAGCGACGTCTGGTTTCTTCACATAAACCTGGGGCCGTGTTTCGCTTCTCGAGCAATGATCGCGAGTAAATAAAAATGCCACTGTCGCTCAGTTGTCTTTCATTTTTATAGAGTAGAGATATTGTTACATGTTGTGGTACAGTATAATTCTACTTCGTGAAGTTTTGTGACATTGTTGAGTTCCAAACTGTACAGATGTTATACAAAGCAAGGTATAAACTGTTACCAAGTCAAATGCAAAGAAGGTTCCAAGAACGTACTGGTCGTTATGAATTACGTGATGAATTAAACTTTAGGATTCAGAAACAAAGCACAACTTTGAAAAGTTTTAGTCCAACAGTTAATGGTGAACAATTGTGGAATAAACTGGAGATGGAGTTGAAACGATGTCCAAACATCAACCTGTTCAAATATAAATACAAACTAAAGACTTTTGAAATATATAGAGGAAGAAATATGTTGCCACTAGGGGGAGCAGTGGGATCAATTATGTGTATTTTTTCCTCTATAATAAAGGAAGAATGTTGCTGCTTGGTTGTCATTCTATTGCTCAAATTACAAATGGAGAATTGGGGTTGGCAGGTTATGGATCTGTTGAGAGGAATCCTCCCAACGGGCTCTAAACCTTGTCTGTTAATGCACCACTCAGCATAGGAACATCATCTACAAAATCAGCTGTTAGGGCAGCTGTGTGGGGGTTTGTTGGTGGGGAACTACTGCCGTCTTCAACTGGCCCGCTCTACACTCTGGCTTTTTAATGCACCACACTGAGCAGGGCTACATCATACTTCACACATAACTGAAATAAAGAAATAAATTAATCAATAAATAATAATAATAATAATTAATTAAACTCAAATAAAAATTATATTGAGGACGGTAATGACAGCTGGGAAGTAGCAAGATCTCGGAGTATAATAAATATTAATGCTTTTTAATGCATTACACTATGTAGGGCTTTCATAAAACATTATACATGAAAGAAGAAAAAAAATTGTACACAAATTGATATTATACTGAGGTAATGACAACTGGGAAGTATCAGGATCACGGAGTATAATATCTATGCTGCATAGTAACGAGCCTTTATAACATTACAATAGTGACTTAATGTTACACTAGTGATGTCAGTAATGTACTAATGTTTGGCATTAGTAACAATTTGTAAGAAATATATTAATGATCATTTGTTTCTTGCTCTGTACTAGACATTGTACAAGAAATGAAACAGCTGTTGTGTTTTGTGCTTTGATTGTTAAATGAAAATGTTATTGTTTTTATTTTTGGTGGAGCGTATAAGCCTTTTGCTTCGGCCCAGTCCTTTAGAGCCGACGAACTGCTCAAATAAACATTCGCCGGTCAAGCAGCAGCAGAATACGACAGCGTGGACCAGTTCCCACTAATATCCAGCAGCTTCAGCCATTGAAGAGGAGTGGACCAACATTCCACAGGCCACCATGGACCATCTGATAAACTCTATGTGAAGAAGATGTGTTGCACTGCATGAGGCAAATGGAGGTCACACCAGATACTGACTGGAGTCCCCAGACCCCCAATAAAGCAATAAGGCCTTTTATTGTGGGCAGTATAAGGCACACCTGTGCACTAATCATGATGTCAGATCAGCATCTTGATGTGGCACACCTGTGAGGTGGGATGGATTGTCTCGGCAGAGCAGAAGTGCTCACTATCACACATTTGGACTGATTTGTGAACGATGTTTGAGAGAAATGGTAATATTGTGAATCTGGAATGAGTTTTAGATCTTTAAGTCCATCTCATGAAACATGGAGCAGAAACTAAGGTGCTGCGTTTATATTCTTGTTGAGTGTATTTTCAGATAATTTTTCACATAGTTTTAAGGCACTTTTACACGGTAGAATTTTAAGAGACTTATACAAGGACACCAATTCATTTTAAAAAAAGAAACAAAATTGGGTAATCAATTATCACATTATTATACATATATTCTATTTGTTTATCTTTCATAAATACACCAAATTTGACACTATTATAATCTAGCACGGGTGCGTCGTCCTTTACCTTCAACCAATTATATAAATCAACCCGAAATGTCTTCACATTGCTACATTCATAAAAGAAGTGTTTTTGAGATTTTATATCAATTTGACAAAATGTACATATGTTATCTGGAAATTGGTGTCTAATCCTTTCCTTTTTCTGACAAGGGTATTTATCATTCATGGTTACACCCACAGAAAGTGACACAGATAGAGGCAAACAATTTCAAACTGTTGCCGTGGAGACCGTGCTATGTCAATGGGAAATGAGTCCTGTACAGCTTAAAAGATTTGGGTAAAGCCGAAAATGCACTCAGTTAATGACAAGAGGTTAATGATTCATTCAATGTAGGAAGAAAGGAAGGACTTTATTTGTAGAGTTCCTTTCACAGACACAAAGCGCATTCACTCCACACTCAATGGTGGTAAACTACGTGTGTAGCTTTGGGACTGCACACATCTGCGCCAAAACCTGGCCAGCACCAGGGAGGGGTCTCCTGGTGCTGGTCAGGGTCACGACTAAACACGGTGAGGCTGAAGCTCAGGTTCATGCAGCAAAGGTCTGGAACAGCCTCCGTGTGAAACAGGCCTCCACCTTGACTGTTCTGTCTGAAAGCACTCTTATTGACTGTATTTTAACTCATTTTAATATAAAGATATTTGTATTCTCCACACAGTAAGGCCCCGTCCAGGTGGGAATCGAACCTAGGACCTTCTTGCTGAGAGGTAAGAGCGCTAACGTGCCGCCCGAATGCATGAATGAGTGAAACAGAAACCCTGACGCTCATGCATGCTTTTATCACCAGTCGTATCGACTACTGTAATGCCCTGCTCTCTGGTCTTCCCCAAAAGAGAATCTCAAAAGAGCCACACTGTTCTAAATAATATGCAGCCTATATGTGTGTACAATTTCTTTAAAACATGCGTATAATGAGAGATTAATACATGACGGATTAAAGTCGCCCATGACAGATTTTTTACAACCCTGTCCGTCAAAATGAAGGAGAGAAATGATCCCAGCGAAACCACTGCACTGGCCTATAGGCTGTGGCCTTTTGGATTAGGGTAAAGCTGAACTGGAGAAAATGCACTCGGTTAAAGCTGGGGTATCTGATTTTGTGGTGTCGTATAATACATTTACTTTTGCCACCTCAGAGTATGTTGTAAACACAGCAGAACACAGACTTTGTTGTATTGTCTTCACCTAAAGTTTTATTGAGCAACGGATGATAGAAGTCTGATCTAAACTAGAGGAATTTATCTTGGGGGTGGCCCCCCCGCTTCACTTTGTCACCGCTCAATGCTGTATGTGCGTGTGAAATGTGCATAGAATTACATACTTTGAACAATTTGAATACACAGGAGGGACTGTGAGAGCTAGAAACAAGTTTATATCACTGTTTGAACAGGAACAATCAGGTTCCCCAGCTTTAAGAGGTTTAGACACGACATGAGCGATATTTATTGAACGTGTGAGAGTGACGCAGTGAATGAACGGAGGATTAAAAAGCCGCCCAGTTCAGACCTGGCAACCCTGGTGTACATTAACAAGGCCTCTTTGTCTGATGTAAATGTAACACGGGTGGGAATTAAGCTTTAATCACCCATTACCTGCGCCATTCCCACGTTTAATCTCGCGAGAGTAACGGCACCCGCCCACGTGACCCGCTGTAGCCTATCCAGCGTTCCAATATGGCTGACCGGTGCGGTGGCTAAGCCTCGGGGAAAGTTCGAAGCCGGTATGTGTAAAGTTCTGGTTTGCCTTCCTATCACTAAAACAACCGTCCAATAGCTTGAACTAATTGTTAACTTATAGGAGCCGACCATCAGGGCCGAGTTGTGACGGGAGATTGTATCGATGCTAAGATATTAAGCGGAGTTGGTAAGTCAATCTGTTTTGCTAATGGTAGCTACTAGCCGCATCCATGTATTTCCTATGGGCGGTTAGCATTGGGTTTTAACCTCGTTTTCCTCCATGTCTCTGAATGAATCTTAGTCATATTTATGTCGAGTCTTCATTGTGTGTATGTATGAATGGTGACTTAGTGGTGTGGCGTTTTAAGGCCATCTAAACGTGTTATGCTACGGTAAAGATAATGAGTGAACGCTGCCGCTGGTGCGCAGTTACACCGGTCATAGTAACAACACTGTACGTTCGCATTTGGTTCTTGTGTACATGTACCAGTATTAATATGTATATTACACGTATGACATTGATTGTAGTCTAGTATTGTTAATATGAGCAGTATACAAATCCCCGACCCGCGTGGCCGTATGAACTGTTGCATATGAACTTTGGGACCATTCGTGGGATCCGTGAACTGAACCTGTTCCCAAGTAATTTATTCCGCCAGTATTGTTGTTGTCGGTTTCCATGTATTTCTGTCTGAATGGCCATTTCTGTCCATGTCTGTCCTCGTGTCTAACTGTTGTGTGTGTCCACTGTAAATAACCAATAACACTGGTACCATCTAAAAGAAATGTTCGTGTCCGTCCCATCTCTCCAGGAGTCGTGATCTAGACTTCTGATTAGCCCAATAAGAACTACCGTACCTGTTCCATAAAGGAACAAGCTGCACTGAAGGAGCCTGCAGAGTCCGAGGAGAGCGCCCCCCTGAGGCCAGCCTGGTTTAACCACACTCTCTGCAGCGGAGACGAGGTCCACACTCACACTCTGCTCCCTAGAAATACATTTAACCAAAGACATGCTGCATTTTGTGATTCTGTTTAGTTTGGGCTTAGCTTGATTTACACCAATCTTTAACGAGTGTTTGATATGAACGTCTTTATGTTGCAGCTGTTTGGAGACAAAGAGGACGATAGAAAAATGGTAAGACTGACTTTTATTGGGATATTTGCTGCTGATTGATCAAACGCACCCCGTTTTAGCCAATCACAGCTGGCCTCAAACATAAACAAATAAGCACTAAAGCCATGAGATCTTTAGTTTTAGAAGCTGTTCCTCATGTTCAGTATAAGCAGCACCTCGTGTGTTTCCTTCATTGCCGTCCATCTTCTTCCACTTGTCGTTGTGAACATTAGTGCGTATGTGACCCTTCAGTGACCCAGTGTGTGGGTGCTTAGCTCGGTGCTTTTACTTCCCATCCTGGTGGCCTCTAGGACACTCCAGGATCCATTTGAGTTCAGGCTTTTGAGGGTTTCTCATAGACAGAATGATGGAGCTTTGCTTCCTTCGGCTGCTGCCGATCAGAAGTGTCTTCAGGAGAATCCTGTTTGTTCTGACTTATCTGACTGGGTGTAGTTAGAATTGACGCGCGTACTCCAAACGTTCATTAGATAAACTTTATTGACAACAAATAACTATATCAATGGACATGGCAAACACGGTCAAAAACTGTGTGCTCACCCAGTCACTCACACACCTACACTGGAGAACCCATCCATATAGTCTCCACCCCACCGCACCCACAACACGCCCACTCATGACGTACGATTCATTCATAAATTCATGCCCACCACCGCGCACACACACAATGGCTGGAACACTCCGGCTCCTAATTGTTATTTGACGACAAAAACAATTCACAATTCAATACCATAAACCAAGCCATTGAGACAATTAAATCCTAAAATTTACATTAAAATCCACAATTCATACAACACCTTTAACAATATCCATCATCGGAAAGTTCAGTAAAAAGTTCATCTTCAACAGTTCATCATTGGCCACTCATAGTCAAGTCAATGTTAAAAGTTCAGGCCCACCAGAGAGTCAGGTCCATAATTTATGGTTTTACTGTGCTGCTTGCAGAAGGCACAATTTTGTAATAGGCCTTACTAAGATACTAGTCTTTGTCTTCACACGTGCAGAACGAAGTAATCCTTTTTTATCGACAAAGGTTTCTTCGATCCTGCCCAACAACCAGGAGCTGCGGGGGGCCAAGGGATCCGCTATCAGCACAATGTCTCCTGGAAAGAGATTTTGTTTCTCCTTATTCCACTTGTTACGCTCCTGTAGCAACGGAAGATATTCCTGTATCCATCTCTTCCAAAACAGGTTGCAAATATACTGAGCCTGTTTCCATCTTCTTTTTGAGTAACAATCTCTGGCATCAACCAGGCCAGCAGGTAACACTGGTTTGCCCTTCATGGTCAGCAGATGGTTAGGGGTAAGAGCCTCCAAATCACACGGATCATCAGACAGCTTTGTTATTGGGCGGTCATTTAAAATTGTCTCCACTTCACACAACACTGTATGGAAGCCCTCATCATCCAGAGTCTGTTCACGTAACACCGATGTCAGGATCTTTTTCGTCATTCCGATTATTCGTTCCCAGACTCCGCCGTGATGAGATGCTGCAGGAGGATTGAAGCTCCACTTAATGCCTTGCTGGAGAAAGGACCTCTGTATTTTGTTTTTGTCCCAAGAAGCAATGGCATCCTTTAGCTCCTTCTCTGCACCGGTAAAGTTTGTTCCATTGTCGGATCTCATGTGTGTCACTTGGCCCCGTCTGCAAATAAATCTTCTCAAAGCGTTTATACACGAGTCTGTGTCTAGAGCATATGCGACCTCAAGATGTACTGCTCTACTTGCCATGCATGTAAAAAGCACTCCATACCGCTTTACCAGACTCCTTCCTCTTCTCACCTCCACTGGCCCGAAATAATCAACACCAACATTAGAGAAAGGAGGAAGGTCGGGAGTAACTCTCTCAGAAGGCAAATCTGCCATTTTTTGGTCCAAAAGTTTTCCTCTTTGTCGCCTGCAGGTGAAACAGTTTGAGATGATCCTTCTGGCAGCAGCATTAGCATTAATGATCCAGTATTTTCTGCGCAGAGTTGACAGGACATGATTTCTGCCTGCATGGCCCAAACAAAGATGGACTTCTCTCAAAATCAGAGCAGATGCATGATTATTTTTTGGCAAGATAACAGGATGTTTCATTGACTCTGGCAACGCCGCTCTTCTCAAACGCCCTCCAACTCTCAACAAGCCATCCTGCAAAATGGGATCCAGCTTGTACACAGAGCTCTCCTTTTTCACTCCAGAGCCACCAGATAAGGCCGCGATCTCACTTTGGTAGGTTTGTTGTTGAATGAAACGAACAATGGCTGTCTCGGCCTCTCTCACATCCTCAACTGTCAGGCCTTGTCCACGCACTGTAGCCTGCCACACCTTTATTTCTTGGTCCACAGTTTTAACATCCAACGGAGCTTTATTCATCAACTCCTTTCTGAGGGATCTCAGCGTTAGTAAAATCCTTTTGAACTTCATGAACCATGCTACAGCGACTTTAAGTCGTATCCAATCAGAAAAGTGAAGAATCAACTGACAAGTAGGATTTTGGTCAGTTACACTGATAGAATTTACCAAAGTTTCTTTTTTAACCTCAGGATCACTGTCAACAATGTTGAGGTCCAGCCTTGTGAGAGGCCAATTCTTTTCCATGTTGGTCAAAAACTGTGGTCCTTCCAACCATCTGTCTTTGGTTAACAGCTGTCCCATACAAAGACCCCTTGATGCATCGTCTGCTGGATTCTGTGCTGTAGGTACATGTCTCCACTGTGACACTTCAGATGCTTCTCGGATAGCGGCTATTCGATTGGCCACAAACACATGGAACCTCTTATCCTCGTTTCTGATGTACATGAGGACTGAAGTGCTGTCTGTCCAAAACACAGACTTTTCCAGCTCAAGTTGTAGTTCATTCTGAAGCATTTTATCAACACGGACAGCGAGGACTGCAGCTATCAGCTCCATACGAGGGATGGTAATTTGTTTCAATGATGCCACTCGAGCCTTGCCAAGCATAAAGGCAACATGTACACCATCTGCTCCTTGCTGTCTGAGATAGCTCACAGTGCCATAACCATCCTGGCTTGCATCTGCAAAATGATGTAACTGCACCTTCACAGATTGCCCGAAATCATTTGGTTTGACACATCTGTTGACCTTGAAGTCTGCCGCCCTTTCCAGGTCAGAAAGCCACTGTTCCCACTGTAACTGCACGACTCGAGGGACAGGGTCATCCCAGCTGTACTTCATACGACACAGCTCTCGCAGAAGGAACTTTGCTTTAAGTGTGAAAGGAGCCAGAAACCCCAAGGGGTCGTAAACAGAACTCACGACTGATAACATGCCTCTTCTGGTATGTGGTTGTTCTTTAACTGCTTGCTTAAAGCTAAACGTGTCTGTCTCAACACACCAGAACAGACCCAGGGCTCTTTCGAGTGGCAGCTTATCCCTGTCCAGATCCAGCTCAAGCACATTTTTTGAACGATGCTCCTGTGAGATGTTACACAAAACTTCACGGCTATTGCTCATCCATTTGCTCAGTGTAAATCCTCCTCTTCGACACAATTCAACCAGTTTGTTGACCATGGTGATTGTGTCACTTTCTGATGTCAAACTCTTGAGCAAGTCGTCAACATAGAAGTTGTTGCTGACAGCACTTGTCACTTCTGGAGCAAAGTCGTGATTGTTATCTTCAGCTGTTTTACGGAGTGCGTAACATGCACAACTGGGGGAGGATGTTGCACCAAAAAGGTGAACCTTCATACGATACTCCACAAGATTTTCTTCTGTATCTCCCCCAGGCCACCACAGGAAACGCAACAGATCTATATGTTCTTCATCCACTCTGGCTTGATGGTACATGGCCTCTATATCAGCCATCACAGCCACCGGCTCCAGTCTGAACCTTGTGAGCACTCCCAGTAACGAGCTCGTCAAATGAGGACCTTGTAAAAGCTGCTTATTCAGAGACACACCCTTGAACTCTGCACCACAATCGAATACCACACGTAGCTTCCTTTTCTGAGGGTGCCTCACTCCGTGATGTGGAATATACCACACACCACCATCTGATCTATTGAGTTCGTTTGATGGAACTTTCTCAGCAAATCCACGCTTAATCACATTCTCCATGAACTCCGTATACTCATCATGAAGTGCCTTATCCTTCAGAAACCTTCTCTTTAGGCCACTCATTCTCTGCTGGGCAACACTGATGTTATTTGGGAATGAAACCATGTCGGTCTTGAAGGGAAGTTTCATCTTGTAGTGCCCATCTTGCAGCTTGACTGAACGGGTTACAATGCTCATAAACCTTTTTTCTTGCAGTGACATATCTTCTTGTTCACTTGAACACTCATTGAAATCATGGTTGTACTGATTTATTAATAACTCCTCCAGCTTATCAACTGCAGTTCTATTCACATTGACCACACGGCAGCTGTTCTGCTCACTGCTGCTTCCTCTCAGTGGCCCATTGATCACCCATCCCAGTAAGGTTTTAATAGCATACGGTCCCTCTCCAACACTATTAACAACCTCCCAAGGCTCCATTAATTTGGAGGAGTTTGTTCCAATCAGTAGGTCAACTTCAGCTTGGATTTGTGGAATACACACATGTTTTAGATATGCCACATTCTCCAATTCTGCTTGTGACATCATATTTCTTGTGGACACAGGCATTTTCTTCTGCGTATACACATCAGGCAGAGAATAGAATATTCCTTCACTGTAGCCAGCAATCTCCAGATCTCTGAGGACATATGTTGAGACCTTCTGCTCAGGAGCCATTGTACGGAGGTGAATATTGGCCTTAGTGCCAGTTAACTTTAACCTTTTCATGAGATTTTCAGAACAGAAAGTGGACGTACTTCCTGGGTCTAAGAATGCATATGTGCTTATGATTGTGTCACCCTTTGAGGACTTTACTTGGACTGGTAGTATGGACAAAATGCCATCACTGCTGCCGGCTCCTGTATGGCCACAAGTTGAAACAAGTGTATCAACAGAGTTGGTCTCAGGTGTGGTTTTGTCTATGTCTTGTGAAATTTTATCAAAATGGAGAACAGTTGGATGCTTGTTGCCACATTTTTTGCAACTCATGCGCCACTCACAATATCTGCTTATGTGCCCAGGGCCTAAGCAGCCAAAGCACACACCCTTCTCCATCAGAAAGCTTATTTTTTGCCTGTGCGTCTTCTCCAGCAGAGGGCACTCTTCCACCTTATGATCATTAGAACAGTACAAACACTTTGATTCAAACTTGGGCCTTATAGTTTCGTCATCTGTGACTACATTGGTAGTAAAACTGTTTCTTGTTTTTTGAGGAGACTTGCTTCTTACATTTTTATTTTGTTTTGCATAGTTGCCGTCCTGCAAATCTCCAAAAATCGGATCAGACACAATCCTGACTTGCTTCTCAACAAACAGAACAATGTCCATAAAGCTGGCTCTACGGTTATTATACTCCAAGAGTTCACTGGCCTTAGTTCGCCACCGTTCTCTTAATTTATAAGGAAGTTTTTGAACCACAGCTTTCATATTGGCTGGCATATCAAGCTCCTTTATATATTCCAAATCTTCCATAGCAACACTCTCTGAGGAACAACGAATAGGCCTGTAAACCTGTTACATCCTCGGGCTTCACCATAGGCCAACCAAGCACCTTGTCCACATATGCAGCTGATATTTTTAACTCATTTCCAAAATGCTTGTTTAACAACTCCATTGCTCTTACATATCCTCTGTCAGGGGCCATATGCTGACAACTACGTACTAGTTCTTGCGGTTGCCCTCTTGTGTACTGATGGAGGTAATATAAACAATCGCCTGTATTATTTGTTTTGCTCTCCACACAGTACTGAAAGGCTTTCATGAAGGTTTGAAAGGACAGAGGGTTTCCATCAAAGATTGGAATTTCTCTCATTGGTAGAGAATAGGTGGCGTTCACGTGACATCACAACACTCTAAAGAGCCTATAGTTTAACATTGAGGTGGAGGGCAACTGAAAATTCCACGGCCGTAACCATAGTAACGCTCAAAATGCAGATTTATAGTCTTAAATCATTGCTAATATCTCTGTAATCCCTGAGGCCAATTCACATTAAACCAAAGCTGTCACAAAGTTCAAAGTCATATCTTTCAGCACATATGAACATATGTCTAATTATTTCTTCACAAAGGCGTCCAGAAGTGGAGACAATATTCAAAAACATGTGCTTGATGTTGGCCAGTAGGAAGGACTTTTAGCCATAAAATTCACATGTCAGGTTTGTGAATCCGATCACTGTCACATGATGATCAGAGAAAACATTTGGACATTTTCTTTTTGGAAATTTCTTTCAAAAACTGTTTCTCTCCCATAGACTTGTATTGACACCTGCCCTCCAACTGAAATAGAATTCTAAATCGTGAACGCAACCTATTTGAATATTGCTGCTGGACAAGAAGTTCTGTGATTTGATTTTGGTTTTGCAACAAGGAGTATAAATTGCCATCTTGGTTTTGAAGCGATGACACATATTGTTTGGAGTCTTGTTTTATGTTCATTTGATGCGGTTTCATTTTTTCCGTATTGGATTGAATTATTGTATTACATCCTTTTTTATTCATGGGTGCTTGTACCTTGACATCATTAGTAGTTGATTTATTTCGCTCATTGACATCCGTTTCCACTGGATTAAATGATTTTGCGTTGGGATTTAAAGGATGTTTTTCTTTCGGTTTTGCACCCATTCTCACATGAGACTCCTTTCCATTAGACACAGCGCTGTGCACATCTTCATTCATTAACACCGCTAATTTGGCAGCTGAAGCTGCGAGCTCAGTGTCTAGTTCAAGCTGCTCCTGTTTTCTTCGTAGATGCGCTGCTTGCTCTTCCAAATCATGTTTTTTCTTTAAGGCCGCAGCGCGCGTCTCGAGCGCAGCCCTCTCTGCCTCAGTTTGGAGGCGTTTTGTTGAAATGGAGGAGCGTCCACTTCTTGAGCTGCGATTACTACCGCTCTTTGATGATTTACGAGATGCACTGGATCCAATACTTGATTGACTGTGATTAGACCGCACATCCGCTTCAACAAGTGTCTCAGCTTCTTCGTTGTCCGCGTTTTCCCCATCAGCGTCAGTATTTGTCAACCACACATTCACGTGCTTTACAAAATCATTGACACCCAGCATTTTTGCTTTATACCATATGATATGTTTCTCAGCCTCCTCTTTGGGAAGCAGCCCCAGCAACGTATCATGAGTGTTTTGTAGTTCGTTGCACACACTTTTATATTTGTCAAAGGTGCATTTCACTTCATTTTCACAATCTCTGTCCGTCATCAGTTCAGCAATAATAGCCCTTAATCTTCCAGTTTTAGTGAACATACATTTTCGGGACTTTTGTAAATTGTCAATTTTGTCCAGCAGAGCTTTAGCGGTAAGTTGCCTTGGTCGCTTTGGATGGAAGTCGTCTGTGCGCACTGCAGCCGCACCGACATTTGCGTCGTCATTTTGTACATTTTCCTGTGGATTACAATCCGTTTTGCAAACCTCCGCATCTGCATTTTCCGATTGCAACACGGCGACTTTTGTCGTAACCTTTTGCGCAGCATCCATCAATACAATCTTTAAAGCACCTCAGTTACTGACGACTTGAGCTTGTTCCTTCGTGTGAGTGTGTGTGGCTGACACTGACCTTCTCATTGGCGTTTCATTCAGTTAATTCACAAACTTGTTTCGTTCACTTGGCAAGGATCTTCCAAACTCTTCTTTCGATCCGCGCTGAGTCACCATTTCTTCCTCAAACAGCTATACCATTAGCTGGAACTCACGCGTTCCAATCCATGGAGCGAGTTTTTGACTTATGTTCTGACTTATCTGACTGGGTGTAGTTAGAATTGACGCGCGTACTCCAAACGTTCATTAGATAAACTTTATTGACAACAAATAACTATATCAATGGACATGGCAAACACGGTCAAAAACTGTGTGCTCACCCAGTCACTCACACACCTACACTGGAGAACCCATCCATATAGTCTCCACCCCACCGCACCCACAACACGCCCACTCATGACGTACGATTCATTCATAAATTCATGCCCACCACCGCGCACACACACAATGGCTGGAACACTGTTTGTCTGCGCTGGCTCACGGAAAACTAACTCCACGTGTGTCTCGAGCAACAAAACGAGTGTTTTGGACCAGCAGGACGGGTTGTGTCACAGAATCATCATCTGTTTGCAGAGCGGGTTGGGTCGCTCAGAAAAAGCCGATCGCCTCCACATTTAGCACTGAATTAAACTGCGTCTCAGAGTAACGTCTTTACAGCAGGTTCTTGATGTAAATATGAGGCGGATTTTCAGAATCAGAATTCGTTTTATTGCCAAGGTTTGTGAACAAGGTTTACAAACTAGGAATTTGTCTCGGTGCAAACGTGCGACATAAAACATATAACACAGAATTAAGATAAAAAATAAGCTAAGAACGTTAAACTATAAGGCTATAAGGGCATGCATAAAATAAAAAATATTAAATAAATAAGATAAAATAAAGTGACATATGTTAAGACAACAACAATTTGACAATGAACAACAGCGGGATTGTATATACAGATGTGTTGGCATTTAAAGTGATAGACCCGCTGCTATCACTTTATAAGTGTGGACACACCAACACTGCAAGTGCAGATACATCCATGACTCTGTGACTGAGCTACAGAGACTTGTATTTGTTCATGAGTCTGATGGCGGAGGGAAAAAACTGTTCAAGTGGCGGGAGGTCTGGGTCTGGATAGACCGTAGCCTCCTGCCTGAGGGGAGAGGGGTGAATAGTCCGTGTCCAGGGTGAGAAGGGTCAGCTGTGATCCGACCCACACGCCTCCGGGTCCTGGAGGTGAACAGGTCCTGGAGAGATGGGAGCTCACAGCCAATCACCTTCTCTGCAGCACGCACAATGCGCTGCAGACGGTGCTTGTCCCGTTCTGTAGCGCCGGGGAACCACACAGTGATGGAGGAGGTGAGGATGGACTCGATGATGGCCGTGTAGAACTGCGCCAACATCTTGGTTGGCAGCTTGAGTTTCCTCAGCTGCCGCAGCTAGAACATCCTCTGCTGGGCCTTCTTGATGAGGGAGCTGATGGTTGGCTCCCATCTGAGGTCCTGGGTGATGGTGGTGCCCAGGAAACGGAAGGAGTCCACGATGGAAATGCGGGTGGAGGAGTCTGTCAGGGCAAGGGGGGACGGTGGGGCTGTGTCTTTCCTAAAGTCCACGATCATCTCCACTGTCTTCTGGGCGTTCAGCTCCAGGTTGTTGTGGCTGCACCAGGACGCCAGCCGTTCCACCTCCCTCCTGTAGGCGGACTCATCACCGTCCGAGATGAGCCCGATGAGGGTGGTGTCGTCCGCAAACTTGATCAGTTTAACGGTCTGGTGGCTGGAGGTGCAGCAGTTTGTATACAGGGAGAAGAGCCAGGGGGAAAGTACACAGCCCTGAGGAGTTCCAGTATTTGTAGTCCGAGTGTCCGAGACGATCTTCCCCAGCCGCACGTGCTGTCTCCGGTCCGTCAGGAAGTCGGTGATCCACCTGCAGAGGGAGTCGGGCACGCTGAGCTGGTAGAGCTTGTCTCGTAGCAGTTCAGGGAGGATGGTGTTGAAGGCAGAGCTGAAGTCAATTGCCAACGCACTTCCTCTTCTTGGATGGAGAGAGCAGGGGGAGGAGGGAGGGTTTGTGGAGACCTTTGATGAAGTGCTGGGGTCGTTGATGGTAGAGGTGATGATGGGGGGAGCAGGGGCAGCTGGAGTGTCTAGAGAGGTGTCAAAGGCTGATGGGCGTTCGTGGCGGCAGTAATGTGTGTTCAGACTCTGGGCGAGGCACAGGTCGTTCAGAGCCCTGGGGGACTTGGGCTTGTAATTGGTGATCGCCCTAAGACCCCGCCACACTGCTCCAGAGTCATTGGAGGAGAACTGATGTTGGAGACGGGCAGAGTATGCAGCTTTAGCTTTCTCCACCTCCCTACTAAAGCTGTACCTTGCCTCCCTGTAATGGTCTCTGTCGCCATTTTTGTGGGCCGTCTCTTTCTCCTTTCGTAGGTGTCGGAGTTTGGGGGTGAACCAGGGTTTATCATTATTAAAACAAACCCTAGTGCGCGTTGGTATGATGCGCTACTCATTGAACTGGATGTATGAGGTCACAGTGTCCGTATATTCATCCAGGTTGTTACCAGCCTTTAACGCTTCCCAGTCTGTAGTCTCCAAACATGAGCGCAGCTCCTCCACAGCCTCAGTGGTGAAAGTCTTTATTGTGCTCACTACAGGTTTAGCGAGTTTCAGTACTACAGGTTTAGCGAGTTTTATAAAACAAACAGCGTTTTGCAGCTTGTGTTTTGGAAAATGCTTTAATGGAGCTGAAAAATCATGTTTATCAGACGACTCCTGAAAATGCCTCTTTGCCTCTGGCAGATTTGTGTCTTGTTGCTGCTTGAAGCTGAAATGTAATAACTGAACACCATGATGTTAAACAGCTGTTGCATGAAAAATAAAACATAGGCCATAAAATATTAAGATCGCAAATCGAATCACAATGAGGTTTTTGTCCGAATCACGCAGCCCTCGTCCTGGAGCGTCCTAGAGGCCACCGGGATGGAAAGTAAAGGCGCCATGTTAACCATCTATACAGCCGCTGGGTCACTGAAAAGTCAAATACTCACTATCTACTTTTCTTCTGCTTTTGTGTGACGGTACAAGTACAAACCTGTTGTACTTTAGGGTTAATGGACAAAACAAAACACGACTAGGTTTGTCCCAGTGCTGCGCTGACTCGTGTTAAATCACTGGGTTTTAGTGCAGCTACAGGAGGAGGAGGAGCTACAGCGTCTTACGTTGCATTTTATTTAAGCATTTAGCCTCCGTCATAAGGTTTGTCCTGAGAGGTGAGAGGAGGAGAAGCTACAGGAGGAGGAGGCAAAAGAGTAACCAGAGTCTCGCAGACTCTCGCGATGGTACATTACCTCGCACAGGAAGTTAACACAGGAGCTACAGGAGGAGGAGGAGAGAGGTGAGTGGAGCAGGTGTTACAGGAGGAGGAGGAGAGAGGTGAGTGGAGCAGGTGTTACAGGAGGAGGAGGAGACAGTCCGGGGAGAGCATGAGATTCATACAAGAGTTTGGTTTCTGACACATTTTAAACACATTACAGGGTGAAAGTGCAGATATAACATAATAATATGTCGGGGTCGGACTGGCAGACGTACGTTTAGGGGCCCCAGAGCGGAAAAGGTTGAGAACCACTGCTTTAGATCATCAGCTCTCCAAAGATTGTGTTCATTTCTCCATAAGTTGATGAGACAAATGTGATGATTGTCCTGGTGAAATAAGTTCAATTGTTTTTGTCCGTAAGTATTAATAAGAAGAAACTACAGGATTTCCTTGTGTTCAAATATCCTCTTGGCTGAAACTGTCCAGAATGAACTCCTCTTAAGGCCCATAGCTGCTCAGGTGTCTTCAGAACCGAAGCCGCTCTCTGCTGGTTTTATTTAGTCAAAGCAGCTCATGTTCAAAGACCTCTGCTCTAATAACTTTGTTTTGACAGGACGATCCTAAAGCTAAAGACACTTCTGGAGAAAAACGGCACCGCTGTGAGCAGTGTGGGAAGTCATTCAGACACAAAGGAACCCTGACACGGCATCAGAAACACCACAGTGGCACAAATCTCCTCTGCTGCCCCCTGTGTGCCAAGAAGTTCCCTGCAGAATCACAGCTCACTGTCCACATGAGAGTTCACACTGGAGAGAGGCCCTTTACATGTGAGCAGTGTGAGAAGAGGTTCAGGTCAAAGGGGGAACTAAGGGGACATGCACTGGTCCACAGCGGAGAGAGGCCCTTTACATGTGAGCAGTGTGAGAAGAGGTTCAAGTCGAAGAGGGAACTAAAGTTACATGCACTCGTCCACACTGGAGAGAGGCCCTTTACATGTGAGCAGTGTGAGAAGAGGTTCAAGTCGAAGGGGGAACTAAAAAGACATGCACTGGTCCACAGCGGAGAGAGGCCCTTTACATGTGACCTCTGTGGGTCATCGTTTAAAGATAAGACAAACCTAAAAGAACACTCAGTCGTTCACACAAGAAAACGAGACTTCAGCTGCGACGAGTGCGGGAGACGTTTTGGACTAATATCAAATTTAAAAAAGCACCAACTCATTCACAGCGGAGAAAAGAAGCATCACTGTGAACAGTGTGGGAAGGCCTTTCTTTACAAATCTGGATTAAAACATCACAAACTCACTCACAGTGAGAGGAGCTTCTCTTGTGAAGAGTGTGGAAAACACCTCTCCAGTAAATTAGGCTTAGAACGACATAAACGGATGCACTTCAATCATAAAGTGTTCTTTTGTGAAACATGTGGCAAAGCATGTCTCTCACTGAGTCATTTAGCTACTCATGAAACCTCCCACTCAACAGATCGACGCCACATCTGCGGCCAGTGTGGGAAAAGGTTCAAAAGCAAAGCTGCTGTCGTAACACACGAGCAAGTCTCCCATGATAATAAAAAGTTCCAGTGTGGCAGGTCTTTTACCAGTAAGAGTCAACGGAAAGCTCATCAAAACCTTCACACAGTCCCGATGTTCTCCTGTGACCAGTGTGGGAAAAAGTATTTTGATAAGAGGAGCCTGAAACTTCACCAGCGCATTCACACTGGAGAGAAGCCCGTCACCTGTGACCTCTGTGGAACGTCTTTCTTTCAGTCAAGAGATTTGAAAACCCACCAACTGGTTCACACAAGAGAGAAGAAACACGTCTGTGATGAGTGTGGGAAAGGCTTTGGTCTGTTGGGAAATTTGAAACGACATAAACAAACTCATGTGGAGAAGCCTCATGGATGTGGTCAGTGCAGAAGAGCCTTCGCTCGTCCTGAGGAGCTAAACACTCACCTTCAAACTCACTCTGAGCCAAAGAACAACGTACCCAAGGCCATCGTGTGTGACCAGTGTGGGATGGGATCTTTCAAGATCTTTCCATGTGACCAATGTGACAAAGTCTACTACATGAGAAGATCCTTTAAGAACCACCAGCTTTCCCACGCTAAAGAGAAGCAGCGACAGGCGACTGGACACAACCTGAAACACCAGAGCGTTCAGAACCAAGACAAACCCTCCTCAGACCAGATCCCTCTGAAGAACCTGGAGATCCGGCTCCACAGAGTCCAGATCTGAGGCTCCAAAACATCTGAACAACTGCTGTGACTGAACAGAGTCAGAGTTTAACTAGACCTCGATCCTCAACCAACGTCACCCAGTTTCCAGAAGAACATCGCATCGAAAGAAGACCTGAACTGGACTAAACCAAGACTGAACTGGACTAAACCAAGGACTGAACTGGACTAAACCAAGGACTGAACTGGACTAAACCAAGGACTGAACTGGACTACTGAACCAAGGACTGAACCAAGACAAATAATTACAATTACTGTTTTGTTTTCCACATTTTAAATATTTGTTATTGTTAAACCTTAGAGCCATTTTCTCTTCAAATCTTTACATTTTAGAACTGTTTCATTTAACACATTAAATTAATAAAAAATAATCCTGTAATTGTGTTTTGTTTCATTCTCTGGTTTGTCTGGCAAGTCGAGAATGATGAAAAAATATTTAAACCACAATTAATACTTTTTTTCTTACCTTGATCTGAAATCCTCATATTCCAGATCGTGATGAATGAATGCAGCCTCACAAAATCACAGGAACATTTTGTGTAAAGAAGTCAGACTCACACAGGAACATAAGAATTTATTCAAAAGTATAAAATGATTTCATTATTTACAAAGATCACATTTATTGCACAGAGTTGGCCGTCGGGTTTGGCTTTTTCCCCTGAGCTGTGAGTCATATGTGGTGAAATCTAACGCTAAATATTAGAATTCAGATGTTTGGAGCAGGTTTATGGTTAATATCCGTGTAATTACTCGGCTTATCCTCATGAAACACCCAGTTCAAAGTCTCCTCTGTGCGTTTCTCTCTCTACCTTCCACAATCACAGCCCATGTTCCCGAAGACGACCAGAAACCAGAGCAGCCTCCAATTCACCTTTAGCCCTTTTCACTTAATGGGATTTTTCTGATTGAACCGGCTCTAGAGCTACAAGGCTCTTTAAACATCTGATCACACAGAAGTATTGCATTTACTTTCTTTAGTCGTGTGTTTCTGGCATTACATTATTTTTTCAATACAGAATGAAGGATTATTTTAAATATAAAATTGTATTAATTTTGCCTGGAGAAATGGTGAGCTCTATTATTCTAACTCTGCGTTAAACAGTTTTTGGCCTTTTATCTGTTGTTATTTCAGCAGGAGATTCAGATAAAGTTCTCAACAGTTTGAAAAACAAAAAACACAAACATGAACACAAACCAACTGGAGGCAATGATAAACTTTATTTTGTTTTTTTCAATCAAAGCAAATATAAAGTAATAGCAGTTCAGCGGTTTGTCCACGACTTTTTTAATTAAGCTTTGCCACGACACAAAAGCACTTGAACACAACGCACTCGTAATCTCCACTTCACAGGTGCAAAGGAACATCTTTCCCAGAGCACCTGAAGGCAGCACCTCGGCTTTTACCGTTAACCCCCATTCCTCTCGCGGACACTAGATGGCGCTAAAGTGGACGGTTTAGAGGCAGATAAACTCATCCTCTTCACAGACAGAAGGTGATGCTTTTAATGGGTCAAAAATAGAGTTAATATAAAGGCCAAACTTTTAATGTCATTTCCTCGTTTTTCTGGTTCAGCAGCGGCGCGTGAGTCAACGTCTTTTCAACGGCAAAAAAAAAAAAAACAGCGGTCAGTGCTTTATTTCTCCTCATTTGACGATTAAAAATGATCCAAAACCACTTTAACATTTTAGCTTTTTAACGTGGGATGTTTTAGTTCGTTTTGTAGAGGTTTTGAAGGAGTTTCTCGCTAGAGGTGATTCATTTTCTCGTGAGAAATAAGCTAACGTTATGAAACAAGTGTGTGTGAAATGGAGGTCATTACTTGTTCCGTATTTAGCTAAATCTACTGATCTGATTTCAGGGCAAAGCAACAACACGACACTGCTCAGTTTCACGGTAAGTCATTTATTTGTAGTAATATTTAATTCAGGCTTTAGTTAAACCACTTTGGTCAAGTTTTAACCGAGGGCTAACAGTGAATACAGTTGAAATATTCATTTCATAGCGACACGAGCTAACGTGAACTAGCTTAATGTTTGACTCCACTTTTAGCATTTTACCACTTTATTTGTCTTGAAAAGCTCGACGTGTTGTTGTTTGTTCATTTCCTGCACTTAGCTTTGGTTTGAGAGATAAAATAAAGGATTAGTTATGAGACAAACTTGATTTAAAACTGTCACGTCATTATATATTGTTCAATAAACCTAAGCCTAACCTTTCCCTGACCTTAGCCTTCATTGTTTTCCTGTTTCTAACCTGAAGCTTTTTCCAACTCCGGGCCCCAACCTTAACCTCTTAACCCCCACCTGAACCGAGCACGTTTTCTACAGTTTGGCTTTACCCAAATCTAAAAGCTTCTGGAAAAAAAGTGTCAAAATAGCGACAAAAAAAAAGCGATGACTTTGACAAAAAAGTTGTGGAAAAAATGGCAAAAAAGTGACGACAACGCGGCAACAACTTGAGGGAAAATCTCCCTTTAGATGAGTTTTGTAGGTCTTAGCTTTCAAATGAGGCGTTACACTGGTTCAGAGGTTACATTATCCGTAAATCCTCTGTCGTTTATAGAATGTTTTCAGCTTTTTCAAAGCGGTCTGACCCGCTGCACAGAGCACCTGAGGTAAATCACTTATGACACCAGACTAACCATATAAATGTCTGTGTCGATAGAATAATAATATAACCATTTTGCATTTAAAATAACTTTTATATTTGAGCAGCATCAGCTTCGTGGTTGTGAGCTACGCAGCGGCGGAGTGATCTGCTAGGAAATAGTCCCTCAAAATGAGATAATTCTTGTGATACAAGGTCAGTTCTATTTCAAAAACATTCTATCGACACAGACATTTATCTCGTTAGTCTGGCGTTATAAGTGATTTACCTCAGGTGCTCTGTGGAGCGGGTCAGACTGTTTTTAATGCAGGCTAGCTGATACCATAGACATGCACTAGCCTAGCACTAGCCTAGCGCCACTAAGCTCTTCAAATATAAGAACTGCATGAATAAAAAAAATCTCCCGAAATCAACAACACTCTGGATAACTATAGGAAATGAGGCCCCATGTGAAAAATCCCTTTAATATTGAGGAGCTGATGATGCAAAATTCGTGTTCCAAGCAGGGTTTCCATTAGCCGGCGGCCTGCGGGTAAATGTATTAAAGTGTAACTCAAGAGCTAATAAATTCAAGTAGATGATTCATGTGTATTCATTCACAGAGTGGCCGGGTTTAGAGGCGCTTCCTCCGGCCAGTCGGCAAAGGCTGTGGAGTTTACCAGTGAACTCAGCTCAGCGTGCGGCAGAGCTGGGTCAGTCGTAAATTGCTCTAGGTTGACTTTTGATGAATTGAACCCACGCTTCCCTCTGTCCCCCAATAGGGGGGGCATCCTACAGCCCAACCCGCAGCTGATCCCGTGGACAGAGCTGGATAAGGTTGACCTCCTGTCCCGAGTTATTGTGTGAGTTGCCTGCGTCTCTCCATCGCCTCCGCACGTTTGTATTTGGAGCTGTGTACTCGAGTACTTTGATACTTGTACTGTTCACATCATGTTTAGTTTAGATCCACACTGTTCTAAATAATATGCAGCCTATATGTGTGTACAATTTCTTTAAAACATGCGTATAATGAGAGATTAATACATGGCGGATTAAAGTCAGATTTTTTACAACCCTGTCCGTCAAAATGAAGGAGAGAAATGATCCCTAGCGAAACCTCTGCACTGGCCTATAGGCTGTGGCCTTTTGGATTAGGGTAAAGCTGAACTGGAGAAAATGCACTCGGTTAAAGCTGGGGTATCTGATTTTGTGGTGTCGTATAATACATTTACTTTTGCCACCTCAGAGTATGTTGTAAACCCAGCAGAACACAGACTTTGTTGTATTGTCTTCACCTAAAGTTTTATTGAGCAATGGATGAAAGAAGTCTGATCTAAATCAGAGGAATTTATCTTGGGGGTGGCCCCCCCGCTTCACTTTGTCACCGCTCAATGCTGTATGTGCGTGTGAAATGTGCATAGAATTACATACTTTGAACAATTTGAATACACAGGAGGGACTGTGAGAGCTAGAAACAAGTTTATATCACTGTTTGAACAGGAACAATCAGGTTCCCCAGCTTTAAGAGGTTTAGACACGACATGAGCGATATTTATTGAACGTGTGAGAGTGACGCAGTGAATGAACGGAGGATTAAAAAGCCGCCCAGTTCAGACCTGGCAACCCTGGTGTACAATAACAAGGCCTCTTTGTCTGATGTAAATGTAACACGGATGGGAATTAAGCTTATATCACCCATTACCTGCGCCATTCCCACGTTTAATCTCGCGAGAGTAACGGCACCCGCCCACGTGACCCGCTGTAGCCTATCCAGCGTTCCAATATGGCTGACCGGTGCGGTGGCTAAGCCTCGGGGAAAGTTCGAAGCCGGTATGTGTAAAGTTCTGGTTTACCTTCCTATCAATAAAGCAACCGTCCAATAGCTTGAACTAATTGTTAACTTATAGGAGCCGACCATCAGGGCTGAGTTGTAACGGGAGATTGTGTCGATGCTAAGATATTAAGCGGAGTTGGTAAGTCAATCTGTTTGCTAATGGTAGCTACTAGCCGCGTCCATGTATTTCCTATGGGCGGTTAGCATTGGGTTTTAACCCACGTTTTCCTCCATGTCTCTGAATGAATCTTAGTCATATTTATGTCGAGTCTTCATTGTGTGTATGTATGAATGGTGACTTAGTGGTGTGGCGTTTTAAGGCCATCTAAACGTGTTATGCTACGGTAAAGATAATGAGTGAACGCTGCCGCTGGTGCGCAGTTACACCGGTCATAGTAACAACACTGTACGTTCGCATTTGGTTCTTGTGTACATGTACCAGTATTAATATGTATATTACACGTATGGCATAGATTGTAGTCTAGTATTGTTAATGTGAGCCGTATTAATGTTGATAAAGATGGACTGCTTTTATGTGCGCACAATGATCGAACTCAGGGTCCTGTGTTTTACGCAGGCCAGGTCCCCAAGTCTTGGATGGCGAGTTGTAGATAGGCCAAAACCCCTTGCCCCGCACCCCATTACTCTGCGGCCCTTTGCACTATCCCATACACACCGTTTCCATAAACTAAAGTATTCTCATTACGAACTGTTATACAAATCCCCGACCTGCGTGGCCGCATGAACTGTTGCATATGAACTTTGGGACCATTCGTGGGATCCGTGAACTGAACCTGTTCCCAAGTAATTTATTCCGCCAGTATTGTTGTTGTCGGTTTCCATGTATTTCTGTCTGAATGGCCATTTCTGTCCATGTCTGTCCTCGTGTCTAACTGTTGTGTGTGTCCACTGTAAATAACCAATAACACTGGTACCATCTAAAAGAAATGTTCGTGTCCGTCCCATCTCTCCAGGAGCCGTGATCTAGACTTCTGATTAGCCCAATAATAAGAACTAACGTACCTGTTCCATAAAGGAACAAGCTGCACTGAAGGAGCCTGCAGAGTCCGAGGAGAGCGCCCCCCTGAGTCCAGCCTGGTTTAACCACACTCTCTGCAGCGGAGACGAGGTCCACACTCACACTCTGCTCCCTAGAAACACATTTAACCAAAGACATGCTGCATTTTGTGATTCTGTTTAGTTTGGGCTTAGCTTGATTTACACCACATATGTCAGAGTCAAGGCCCGCGGGCCACATCCGGCCC
Source organism: Proterorhinus semilunaris (assembly GCA_021464625.1). Classification (NCBI taxonomy): domain Eukaryota; kingdom Metazoa; phylum Chordata; class Actinopteri; order Gobiiformes; family Gobiidae; genus Proterorhinus; species Proterorhinus semilunaris. Next base: position 4,865,896 of record CM038349.1, read on the forward strand.
GCGAGAAGGTTTTTTACGGCCCCTGGGATGATCTTGATTTATTATTAGAACCGGCCCGCAGACCGCAGCAAGCCGGCAGCCCGCAGATCTTTTACACGCACCAATACTACATTTCCCACAATGCAACGGTGACGCACCGAGCAGTAGGCTGCTTCATTTCAATATTTATTGGCACAGCAGTCGTCAGCATCACAGTAAAATTAACTTTCAGATACCCATCAAAAATGGCAAAACGGAAGGTGGACACTGAGAACCGGGGGTTTCAAACAAGGTGGGAGTCGGAGTATATGTTCACGGAGGTAGCTGGAAAACCTGTGTGTCTTCTGTGTGGAGAAAGTGTGGCGGTACTGAAAGAGTATAATCTGAGACGACATTATGAAACGAAACACGCGGACAAAAACAAGAATATGGACATGGAACAAAGGCTACAAAAGGCAGAGGAATTAAAACGAGGCCTCTTTATCTGATCATATTGGAATATATTTGTTATGCTGCGTTTACACATAAGCACGATGCGTTACGAATGTCATTTTTCCGTCATTCGTGACGTTCGTGACGTGACTTAACGCATCTCAATGGGATTCTTAACAGAACGCATCAGTTCGTGTCACAAAGTCGGCCAATCCGCGCTCCAAGTCACGGACAGCACCTGGCGCTGCCGCTCCGCGGGGGGCTGAAAGTGTTCCTCCGACCTTTCTTCCTCCTGCGGTCGTACCTGATGTTCGGGAGTTGGAGCCAGAAGAGCCCAATGACTCAGGGGAGAGCACGGCCTCTGCTCCGCCTCCAACCCGGTGGAAGAAGATCACTCCACATTCGCCCAATTCTTGACAGATTTCGGACAGAACGCGAATATTACCAGTGACCCGTAACAGCGCGTGGCAGCGCGGGACGCATATTCGCGACCGTGCGTAATAATTCGTGCCATTAATCGTAACGCGTAGTAACAGGTCGCAACAGTTGGTGGCGGCGCGTGAAACCTCGACCCCGAATCATCAAATTCGTGATCCTTGGCCACGAATGTGCATTTGTGGCATTCGTAACGCATCGTGCTTATGTGTAAACGCAGCATTAGGTTTTCAGTAGGTTCAATTAGGTTCACTAGACTATATGCGTCATTTAAAAATTTTTCAATGAACATTCGAACAGTCCGGCCCTCGGCTTGTAGCTAAATTTTTTATTTGGCCCTCCGTCCATTTGACTTTGACACCCCTGATTTACACCAATCTTTAACGAGTGTTTGATATGAACGTCTTTATGTTGCAGCTGTTTGGAGACAAAGAGGACGATAGAAAAATGGTAAGACTGACTTTTATTGGGATATTTGCTGCTGATTGATCAAACGCACACAATCAGCATCAACAACACTCTGGATAACTAGGAAATGAGGCCCTATCCTTTTAATATTGCTCAGTAAACTAAAATGGTTGTCAGTGAAAAATAGACTCTTATACTCTTTATTATCCTTTATGAAAGTATTATGTTGGCCAGATGTCCAAGGATTACTTATGAAAAGCTCCTGTTTAGCTTTAAGAAACACAAATATAAAACCAGACATGCGGCGGCCAGAAAATGTCTCTTACCAAAAGTAAGATCGAATAGCATTATGAGGACCTTTACATATAGAGCCATGCATGGAATGGACTTCCAGATAGTTTAACGCTAGTGGAGGACAAGAAGAGATTTACATTTTTACTGAAAAAAACTCTTAGAAACAAATATGTAATGAATTTAGCAATTAAGGTGTTAGGCGATAATCCTTTTTTTCTTCTTTTGATGAAAATATGTACTGTTCTTATTCACAGATTTTATAGGTTTTAACTCGGTTAAAGCTGGGGTATCTGATTTTGTGGTGTCGTATAATACATTTACTTTTGCCACCTCAGAGTATGTTGTAAACACAGCAGAACACAGACTTTGTTGTATTGTCTTCACCTAAAGTTTTATTGAGCAATGGATGATAGAAGTCTACGGCAACGTATTGCATTCACTTGAAAAAAGTAAAGTTTCTGTTTTTATGAGCAAAATAAATCCTGTTTTAACGAGTAAAGTTTCTGTTTTTATGAGCAAAATAAATCCTGTTTTAACGAGAAAAGTTTTGTCAGACAATGTTTTATTGAAATCAACGCGATATTCTCCGAGAGGCGCAATCAAACAGAGAGCCATCCATGGAGCTAACGTGCTGTTCCAGTTCCAGTAAAGTGCGTTGTTCAAATGGTGGTCCACATGAGGGAAGGCTTCCCAGCAGTGAACCGCTACAGGCCACAGAAATAAAACAGTTTGCAATCTGAGAACCGGAGGAACCGTGAAGCGCTTTTTGCGAACTGTTTAGTTCGGACTTCAACTGAAATTCAGCCGAAGGTAGGCACTGAATGTAGCTAGTCACTGTGATGCATACTTTTTAACAATGGGCAAATTGAACCTCTGTTGCGTATGCGCGTATCGTTAGTATTCAAGGCAAGCGTGTATACTTTAACTGTTTGATGTCATTAATGAAAATATAAAATAATTGACATCGTAACAACTTGCCAGTCACGTGACAAAAACGTCCCTAGCCGCCGCCATATTGGCAGGAAATTCGTAAATATAACCCATGGAGCTATCATTATGTTTATCTTTGAAAATCCCTTCACAATTGAAATGTAAATATAGCATTAATAAATGATGATTAAGTTGTGTTGAAATAGTGCACCCATAGACAGGTGAACAGTGTCTCTACCTTATTTATATGGTCTGTATGCAGTTATAGATGTATTTCCTCTCTTGCAGATCAAGCCATGGCTACTTCTTCTGTCTTCACACAAGACAGTTTTTGGGCATATCTAAGCAGCCGAGGTATTCCTGAGGAGAATATTCAAAAAATGCAGCAGGAGCGGGTAACTTTGTAAAATTGTTACTCACCCATTACAACATTTGATGCTCTGTTACACTCAAAGGTCTAACACTTTCTGTTTTTGTTCCAGATTGACTGCTCTGTTGTTGGACAAATAGATGATAAGACACTGGCTGATTTTATTCCAGCATATGGGGATCGGATTGCTGCAAGGCGCTTTTGCATGGAAAAACAAAGAAAATGTGTCACTGATCCAAAAAAACAGTCGTTATTTGAAAAACTTAAGAGAAAAATGGAAACCAAAACAAACAAAGACCCGCAATTTGATGAGGAGCATTCTCTCCGACCGACACATATGCATCTACGTAAAAACAAAAGGGCTTTAAAGACAAAAAGAAAAATAGAGATAGGCTGGTTACACAACCAAAAAATGGTGAAGAAACGTTATGGTGGAGGAACCAGAGTTGTTGAAATATCCAAGACTGCTACAACTAAGGACATTTTATCACATGCCAAGATGCTATTTTTTCCTGATGATCAATCAAGGCAAGGAAAGTGGGAGGATTTTAGCCACTCCATTGTTGATTTTCAGGAAGCATACCTTGATGAGCATGTCACTGTGGGTGACCTCTATGAAATGCATAAGTTTGGTGTGTTAAGATTTTATTTGCTAACAGAGGCCACTGAAAATCTCATACAGTTTGATGAAGAAGCTGAAGTGGCTAGCACAGATAAATGGCAGCAAAGCACCCCTGGTCAAGTGACACTGAAGACAAATGAGCAGCAGCCAAACACTGTACAGCAACAAAACAGTGACCATATACAAAAGGACCGTACCACACATTTGCCTCCTGCTGATTTGGCTACTGTTGAGATTATTGATGTTGATCTTGAATCTTTAGACGATACATCTGAGATTATTATTGGTGCTATGCAAAGCGCGGGAATTGTCAGTTTTCTTGATGACACTGTTCCATTTGAGCCCATTCAGAGTGAAGGACACCCTAACAATCCACAAGCAAATGTGAACATGAACACCTCAACTCCCATTAGATCTGACACAGAACCTCCTCTCCCACCCCTTTCTCCTGAAAGATTGGTGCACGTAACAGTCAAACTTCACAGAGTGAATCTCTTAGAGGAGCTGATTATACAGTTCAAGGATGAAGCTATGGTGAGCTACCCTATTAAGTTCAGCTTCATAGATGAAATAGGTGCAGATGCTGATGGTGTGTCGAGAGACGTATATACAGCATTCTGGGCAGAATTTTTAGACTGCGCCGCAGAGGGAGCTGATGTTCGGGTTCCCTCCCTATCTCCAAAATGGCAAGAAGAAGAATGGAGGTCTGTAGGTAGAATATTGGCCAAGGGACTAAAAGACCATGGGTATTTTCCAGCTCGCCTGGCTCAAGCATTTGTGGCAGCCGTTATCTTTGGTGAACATTCTGTATCTCCTGAACTTTTGTTTGATTCTCTCATGTTGTACCTAAGTCAATCTGAGCGTGATCTCCTGGCTACTGCTTTGAAAGAGACTGTGACCGGTGATGATGAGGAGGAGTTCCTTGACCTCATGGACCGCATGGGAGTGCGCACAAAAGTTACACAAGAAAATCTGAAGCCTATCCTACTCCAAGTTGCACACAAGCAAATAATTCAGCAGCCAAAATATGCACTGGATAATATTGCAGCAGTTGCAGGACCAACTCTCAGGGAGTTTTTTCCAAGTATGCTGGAACTGCAGACAATGTTTGATGATCTGAAACCAACAACACGCAAGGTGATAAAGTTACTCGATGCCTCTCCATCTAATGCAGCTGAAGCCCAGAGTTTGCGATTCTTGCATCAGTACATAAGGGGATTGGATGAAATTGGCCTCCGGAAAATGTTAAGGTTTGTGACCGGCTCTGATGTAATCTGTGTTAAAAAGATCGAGATAACATTCACAAATCTGGAAGGATTTTCAAGACGACTCATTGCACATACCTGCGGCCCAAGTTTGGAGCTTCCTTCAACTTACAACAGTTATCCTGAGTTACGAGCCGAAATTGAAGGAATATTGTCTTCCAACTATTATTCAATGGACATTGCTTAGATTTTGTGGTAATTCATACTGTCCTAACGTATCTGATCATTCAATATCTTCTATAGGCCGTTTTTGTTGTAGATTGCCTTTAGCCTAATTGTCTTTAGGCAGTATGAATGCAAGATTCACATGAAACTATGTTTTCATATAGATATGGCAAAAAATGACATGTCTTTGTTATTCAGAATTAAGTGATTACTATGTGTGTTGGTATTGACTGTCAAACTTGTTATTGTTATAAGACAGAAGGCATGGTTGCTGTTGACTTTTTTCAATGGAATATGAAAACCATGAACATTTTATTTCCAAATTGTATTTGTAATCAGAAAAATGTTTTTATTTTTTGAACATCAAGCAGGTTCCCACCAAATTATTGCACTGTTATTGCACTTTTATGCTAAAAGTGTTCAAAATAAACAGGCACTGGCTGCCCTTCTTTGGTACATGGATTTGTCTTATACTCCTGTAAACAATAATATTTCAAGTTGCCATTAGTAAAAGCATGGGCAAACCTTTTTTTAAATTTTTTATCCATGTTAGGTTTTTACACTTGGCCAGGCTGATACTAGTTTGGGGGTTGCCAAAAAATACTCAAAACAACAAAATACTGTATGTGCTAATACTCAACGTAATGATGCATGTAAGACCGCAAGAATAAGTAAAGCTCAATGGCTTCCTCTGCAGTGGTGGGTGGTTCAAGATTGTTTTCTGCCATAGCATAGCAACTTAAGTCGAACACTGTTTGATCACAGGGGTAGGGTCCTCTTGAGAGACATTCTTCCCTGCAGGCCTGGATCCTTTCATGTGAAACCTCTTTGAGATGTTCCCTTGCACCATACAGTTGAGGTAAGGTGTACAGCATCACTGGGCGTCCTGCTGGAGAAGTTGCATGTCTGGAATGACGAATTCTATGGGTATTCCAGACATGAGCAATGTCCTGAAGCTCCTTCTGCAAGGTGAAAAAGAAATTGTTAGAGCTAAAGATGTGCGTTTTCCTTATTTTGCCAGCAGGTGGCGCGCTTGTATATAGATTGTGGAAGTCAGGTATAGGGCGTTTGTTGACGTTAGTCAGGTGCGCTAATAAGGACTAAATAGTTATTTCTCGCCGATCTTTTCTGGCTACGTATTTATGGAAAAGGACATAATTACATTTTAAGAAAACGTTTTTTCATCACTTTGTATAAAACGTATTTCGTAGTTGTGATGGGCCATACTTAAGTATGAAGGAGTATATTCAATACTCTTGTACAATGTAGGCCTATAAGGCTTATCTCAGTATTATCGCAAAGCTGTTACTATATATCTCTTACCTCTATAATTTCAAGACAGGTGAACTGAATCAGACTTTTATCCAGGAAGTCGCCAGAGAAATGTCCATTCTCTTTCAAATCCTGAAATACATCCATCCAGAACTGTGCGTATTGCGTCCTCAGATATCCCCACCATTGTTCTATGCGCTGGTTGTGGTTACTCGAACCAGTTATATAACATCTTTTGGCAAAATCGTCTGTATGTTCGTTTCTGAGGAAGTTTTGCATTTGCCCTACATAACAGTTCTCTGTGCCCAGATCTGAACGTATTCGGGTGGCAGTACCGTTACGTGACAGCACCTGATTGATAAAGTATCCAGCGATTACTTTCGGATCACTACTCGTGGAGTAGGCGTGTAGCCATATTACCATTCGTGCAAAGCCATCCACTGCCCCGTTTATGCAGATTCCATATGGTTTAAGCTTGTCATATGAATCTACGTGCCATAGAAAGTTTGGCCCTGGGTTCTGGTACAAACGGCGGTGGAGGCGATTCCTCCGTCTCATTTGCACTCCATTGGGGTCCAATATCTTCAGGAGGTTTCTGATTGTCTCCTGGGTCACCACGTAACCGGCCTGAATACACTTTAGATGCATCGTCTTGTATCCATGGAGCATGCCATACTGGTTGAGTTGATCCTGGACAAACACTGCCACGTCCAGCAGGTCAGACTTGTTCCTGCGTCTGAACAGGCGCAGATCCTTTAGGTATCTTCGCAAAGTTGACATGCTAATTACAATACCGCCAAGACTGCTGAGGCACATCAAAATTTCCCAATGGCGTAAGCCTAAATCAAAATAAAAGCGAATTAAACTGCTTAATTGTGACATTTCCGCGTCGGGAGAACTGATTAAGTCCTGCATACACTTATTGCAAAACAGACAGTGGATTTTGCTTAGAGAAACTTTACTCGTTAAAACAGGATTTATTTTGCTCATAAAAACAGAAACTTTACTCGTTAAAACAGGATTTATTTTGCTCATAAAAACAACAGAAACTTTACTCGTTAAAACAGGATTTATTTTGCTCATAAAAACAGAAACTTTACTCGTTAAAACAGGATTTATTTTGCTCATAAAAACAGAAACTTTACTCGTTAAAACAGGATTTATTTTGCTCATAAAAACAGAAACTTTACTCGTTAAAACAGAAACTATTCTCGTGAAAACAGAAACGTTATTTTTTTCAAGTGAATGCAATACGTTGCCGTAGAAGTCTGATCTAAACTAGAGGAATTTATCTTGGGGGTGGCCCCCCTGCTTCACTTTGTCACCGCTCAATGCTGTATGTGCGTGTGAAATGTGCATAGAATTACATACTTTGAACAATTTGAATACACATTCCGTTTGGGAACCACTGCTTTAGATCATCAGCTCTCCAAAGATTGTGTTCATTTCTGCACAAGTTGATGAGACAAATGTGATGATTGTCCTGGTGAAATAAGTTCAATTGTTTTTGTCCGTAAGTATTAATAAGAAGAAACTACAGGATTTCCTTGTGTTCAAATATCCTCTTGGCTGAAACTGTCCAGAATGAACTCCTCTTAAGGCCCATAGCTGCTCAGGTGTCTTCAGAACAGAAGCCGCTCTCTGCTGGTTTTATTTAGTCAAAGCAGCTCATGTTCAAAGACCTCTGCTCTAATAACTGTTTGTTTTGACAGGACGATCCTAAAGCTAAAGACACTTCTGGAGAAAAACGGCACAGCTGTGAGCAGTGTGGGAAGTCATTCAGACACAAAGGAACCCTGACACGGCATCAGAAACACCACACCGGCACAAATCTCCTCTGCTGCCCCCTGTGTGCCAAGAAGTTCACTGCAGAATCAAAGCTCACTGTCCACATGAGAGTTCACACTGGAGAGAGGCCCTTTACATGTGAGCAGTGTGAGAAGAGGTTCAAGTCGAAGGGGCACCTAAAGGGACATGCACTGGTCCACAGCGGAGAGAGGCCCTTTACATGTGAGCAGTGTGAGAAGAGGTTCAAGTCGAAGGAGGAACTAAAAAGACATGCACTGGTCCACAGCGAAGAGAGGCCCTTTACATGTGAGCAGTGTGAGAAGAGGTTCAAGTCGAAGGGGGACCTAAAGGGACATGCACTGGTCCACACTGGAGAGAGTCCCTTTACATGTGAGCAGTGTGAGAAGAGGTTCAAGTCGAAGGGGGACCTAAAGGGACATGCACTGGTCCACAGCGGAGAGAGGCCCTTTACATGTGAGCAGTGTGAGAAGAGGTTCAAGTCGAAGGAGGAACTAAAAAGACATGCACTGGTCCACAGCGAAGAGAGGTCCTTTACATGTGAGCAGTGTGAGAAGAGGTTCAAATCAAAGAAAAACCTAAAGTTACATGCACTGGTCCACAGCGGAGAGAGGTCCTTTACATGTGACCTCTGTGGAACATCTTTCTCTCACTCTGGAGTTCTGAAAAAGCACCAACTGGTTCACACAAGAGAGAAGAAACATGTCTGTGATGAGTGTGGGAAAGGCTTTGGTCTGTTGGGAAGTTTGAAACGACATAAACAAACTCATGTGGAGAAGCCTCATGGATGTGGTCAGTGCAGAAGAGCCTTCGCTCGTCCTGAGGAGCTAAACAATCACCTTCAAACTCATTCTGAGCCAAAGAAAGACGTGCCCAAGTCCATCGTGTGTGACCAGTGTGGGAGGGGCTTCAAATGTACACGTTATTACACACAACACTACCACATTCACACCAAGGACGAGATCTCTCTATGTGACCAATGTGACAAAGTCTACTACACGAGAAACTCCTTTAAGAGCCACCAGCTTTCCCACGCTAAAGAGAAGCAGCGACAGGCGACTGGACGCAACCTGAAACACCAGAGCGTTCAGAACCAAGACAAACCCTCCTCAGACCAGATCCCTCTGAAGAACCTGGAGATCCGGCTCCACAGAGTCCAGATGTGAGGCTCCAAAACATCTGAACAACTGCTGTGACTGAACAGAGTCAGAGTTTAACTAGACCTCGATCCTCAACCAACGTCACCCAGTTTCCAGAGGAACGTCGCATCGAAAGAAGACCTGAACTGGACTAAACCAAGGACTGAACTGGACTAAACCAAGGACTGAACTGAACTGGACTAAACCAAGACTGAACTGAACTAAACCAAGGACTGAACTAGACTAAACCAAGGACTGAACTAGACTAAACCAAGGACTGAACTAGACTAAACCAAGGACTGAACTGGACTGAACCAAGGACTGAACTGGACTAAACCAAGGACTGAACTGGACTAAACCAAGGACTGAACTAGACTAAACCAAGGACTGAACTAGACTAAACCAAGGACTGAACTAGACTAAACCAAGGACTGAACTAGACTAAACCAAGGACTGAACTAGACTAAACCAAGGACTGAACTAGACTAAACCAAGGACTGAACTAGACTAAACCAAGGACTGAACTAGACTAAACCAAGGACTGAACTAGACTAAACCAAGGACTGAACTAGACTAAACCAAGGACTGAACTAGACTAAACCAAGGACTGAACTAGACTAAACCAAGGACTGAACTGGACTAAACCAGAACTGGACTAAACCAGAACTGGACTAAACCAGAACTGGACTAAACCAGAACTGGACTAAACCAGAACTGGACTAAACCAAGGACTGAACTAGACTAAACCAAGGACTGAACTGGACTAAACCAAGGACTGAACTGGACTAAACCAAGAACTGAACTGGACTAAACCAAGAACTGAACTGGACTAAACCAGAACTGGACTAAACCAGAACTGGACTAAACCAGAACTGGACTAAACCAGAACTGGACTAAACCAGAACTGGACTGAACCAAGGACTGAACCAAGGACTGAACCAAGGACTAAACCAAGGACTGAACTCAATGCAGGTCAAGAATATGAACAAACCTATTTTATCGTTCATGAGCGTAAAAACTGCACTTCAGCCTTGAGGGATTTGTAAAAGGTTTAAGTTGTTAAAGTCTTATTGTTTTCTCCTTTTTTATTGTAAATATTTTACTTCAGTCAGTTTAAGTTTTGTGGGTCAATGTGTTAAATGCTGTTTTCAATGATTTATAAATCTCTGTTTTTGTTGAGTGATGCCGTTTCTTTCAATGATCAATATTTTGTCAATGAAACTTTAAGGCCAAATAATTACATTTCTGGTTTTGTTTTTCACATTTTAAATATTTGTTATTGTTAAATCTTAAAGAGCCATTTTCTCTTTAAATCTTTAAATCTCTGGTACAGCCTACCAGATTTCGCTGCAACCCTTACACATTTTAGAACTGTTTCATTTAACACATTAAATAATGATGAAAAAATATTTAAACCACAATTAATACTTTTTTTTCTTACCTTGATCTGAAATCCTCATATTCCAGATCGTGATGAATGAATGCAGCCTCACAAAATCACAGTGACATTTTGTGTAAAGAAGTCAGACTCACAGGAACATAAGAATTTATTTCATTATTTACAAAGATCACATTTATTGCACAGAGTTGGCCGTCGGGTTTGGCTTTTTCCCCCTGAGCTGTGAGTCGTATGTGGTGAAATCTAACGCTAAATATTAGAATTCAGATGTTTGGAGCAGGTTTATGGTTAATATCCGTGTAATTACTCGGCTTATCCTCATGAAACACCCAGTTCAAAGTCTCCTCTGTGCGTTTCTCTCTCTACCTTCCACAATCACAGCCCATGTTCCCGAAGACGACCAGAAACCAGAGCAGCCTCCGATTCACCTTTAGCCCTTTTCACTTAATGGGATTTTTCTGATTGAACCGGCTCTAGAGCTACAAGGCTCTTTAAACATCTGATCACACAGAAGTATTACATTTACTTTCGTTAGTCGTGTGTTTCTGGCATTATTTATCACATTATTTTTTCAATACACAATGAAGGATTATTTTAAATATAAAATTGTATTAATTTTGCCTGGAGAAATGGTGAGCTCTATTATTCTAACTCTGCGTTAAACAGTTTTTGGCCTTTTATCTGTTGTTATTTCAGCAGGAGATTCAGATAAAGTTCTCAACAGTTTGAAAAACAAAAAACACATGAACACAAACCAACTGGAGGCCATGATAAACTTTATTTTGTTTTTTTCAATCAAAGCAAATATAAAGTAATAGCAGTTCAGCGGTTTGTCCACGACTTTTTTAATTAAGCTTTGCCACGACACAAAAGCACTTGAACACAACGCACTCGTAATCTCCACTTCACAGGCGGCAGGTCTAAAACGCAGAATGAAAAACGCAGAATGAAAAACGCAGAATAGAAAACGCAGAATGAAAAACGCAGAATGAAAAACGCAGAATGAAAAACGCAGAATGAAAAACGCAGAATAGAAAACGCAGAATGAAAAACGCAGAATGAAAAACGCAGAATGAAAAACGCAGAATGAAAAACGCAGAATGAAAAACGCAGAATAGAAAACGCAGAATGAAAAACGCAGAATGAAAAACGCAGAATAGAAAACGCAGAATGAAAAACGCAGAATGAAAAACGCAGAATAGAAAACGCAGAATGAAAAACGCAGAATAGAAAACGCAGAATGAAAAACGCAGAATAGAAAACGCAGAATGAAAAACGCAGAATGAAAAACGCAGAATGAAAAACGCAGAATAGAAAACGCAGAATGAAAAACGCAGAATAGAAAACGCAGAATGAAAAACGCAGAATAGAAAACGCAGAATGAAAAACGCAGAATGAAAAACGCAGAATGGAAAACGCAGAATGGAAAACGCAGAATGAAAAACGCAGAATGGAAAAACTATAGTGGTGCAATTGGGCGTTACAGCGTAATAACGGTGTAATAGTGTAATAAGGGTGTAATAGCGGTGTAATAGTGTAATAAGGGTGTAATAGGGGTGTAAGTGTAATAGGGGTGTTATAGTGTAATAAGGGTGTAATAGCGGTGTAATAGTGTAATAAGGGTGTAATAGCGGTGTAATAGTGTAATAAGGGTGTAATAGTGTAATACGGGTGTAATGGGGTGTAATAGTGTAATGAGGGTGTAATAGTGTAATAAGGGTGTAATAGGGGTGTTATAGTGTAATAAGGGTGTAATAGCGGTGTAATAGTGTAATAAGGGTGTAATAGTGTAATACGGGTGTAATGGGGTGTAATAGTGTAATGAGGGTGTAATAGTGTAATAAGGGTGTAATAGGGGTGTAATAGTGTAATGAGGGTGTAATAGTGTAATAAGGGTGTAATAGGGGTGTAATAGTGGTGTTATAGTGTAATAAGGGTGTAATAGCGGTGCAATCGTGTAATAAGGGTGTAATAGCGGTGCAATAGTGTAATAAGGGTGTAATAGGGGTGTTATAGTGTAATAGGGGTGTAATAGCGGTGTAATAGTGTAATAAGGGTGTAATAGCGGTGCAATGGTGTAATAGGGGTGTAATAGTGTAATAGCAGTGCAATAGTGGGTAACACTTTACATTATGGGCCGGTAAGTCCATGGTACTTACAGAGGTAAATACTATTAATTACAGTGGTACTTCTAGGTACTTACAGAGGTATTTATAGTGGTAATTCTAGGTACTTCTTCTGGTAATTACAGTGGTACTTCCAGGTACTAATAGTGGTTAGTATAGTGAGAATTACAAGGTCTGTACTGTGATACTTCTAGATACAGTTGTAACTCTTGGTAATAAAAGGTGGTACTTCTTAGTAATTCAAGGATACAACATCAATTTCTATGTAGTAAATGCAGTACTTCTACATACATACATACATACAGAGGTCATTTCTAGGATTGTGTGACTATAAAACAACATTATGGAAAACAAGCATCTTTATTAATATAGAATTAGTAGCACAGAAAGGACAGTAGCAATACAGAGCTTATCATTTAATGCATATTTCAAAACAAGTTTGAAGCACAAGGAAAACACTGCAAGTACTAGGTACCTAACACAAGTAACAAGAATTACACATTAACACACCAGTAATGATACAGTAAGTACCTGGTACTTGCCACAGGCAAAGAACTTTACCACAGAATAAGGACTTTGTCATAATATGTCAAAGACTTCACCATAAGTACCAGTAACACAAGTAATTATACATTAAGTACCAGGTACTTACCACACAAACTGGCCCATATTATGAAAAAGGACTTTGTTGTAAGTACCAGTTACATACAAGTTATTATACAGTAAGTACCAGGGACTTACCATAGCAACTATCCCAATATCATGACAAAGGACATAAGTAACAGTTACACCAGCAGTAATTTTACAGTAAGTACCAGGTAGTACCTGGTACTGGCCACAGACCAGACAAAGAACTTTACTACACACAAATGACATAATATGTCCAAGACATTACCGTAAGTACCAGTAACACCAGTATTCATACAGTAAGTACAAGGCACTCACCTCAGGACAAGCAGCAAGAAGTCTTTTCAAAAACGTCCTTTTTCACGAGGAATGCTTTGAACACTGTTTCTTGCTGCAGGTTTAGGGATTTTATATTTTCCAAATGATTTAAAACAGACGAAAGCAGAGAACAGTGTATCGGTCGCCGCGCCACCCACCATCTTTAATGTTTTGGTAGAGTGCGCGGTGGTGACGGGTGACAGCTTCCGTCTCTTGGTGCGTGATTGGACCATTACGGATACAATCGTGAAATGATAATCTGTGAGCAGCCGCCCAGATGGTTGTTATTTTGAACTCAAAAGAGGAGTGTCTGGCAGGCCAGGCAAAGTAATTATAGTGTAAGTACCAGGTACTTACGCCGAGAACTGGCCCATATGACAAAGGACTTTGCCGTAAGGTCAAGGTCAAGGTCAAGTTTATTTATAAAGCACATTTACAAAACAGCCATCACTGCCCCAAAGTGCTGTACACAATACAATAATACAACACTACAAAAACACAACAATATAAGACGATAAGAAAAGTAAAAATGTAAACTGTAAAAATATGAAAAAATGCTCAGCTCATCTTGTGTTAAAAGCCTGCGTAAAAAGGTAAGTCTTTAACAGAGTTTTGAAGCTCTCAACTGATGTAGCCTGTCTAATGTTCACAGGGAGGGAGTTCCACAGTTTAGGGCCTGCTACTGCAAAAGCTTTATCTCCTTTAGTTTTTAAATGAGATCTTGGACGATCCAGCAAACTTTGGCCCGAGGATCGCAGAGCTCTGACAGGGGCGTGCAAAGACAACAATTCAGATAAGTAAGGCGGTGCCAGTCCATGGATGGATTTAAAAACAAGTAATAGAATTTTGAAGTCTATTCTAAAAACAACAGGTAACCAGTGAAGAGAAGACAGAACAGGAGTAATATGTTCATGCCGTTTGGTTCCTGTGAGCAGGCGTGCAGCCGCGTTTTGGACCATTTGGAGTCTGTGAATTGATGACTGCTTTAGACCAAAATACAAAGAATTACAATAATCCAAACGAGTCGTGATCAATGCATGGACAACCTGTTCAAACTGGTTTAAAGGTAAGTAGCGCTTCACCTTACTTAGAAGCCTAAGTTGGAAAAAACTAGTTTTGACTACTGCATTGATCTGTTTTTCAAACTGGAATGAACTGTCAATATGAAATCCAAGACTTTTGGCGGATAAACAGCACCAGTAAAGTACCAGTAACAACACCAGTAATTAGCCAGTAGGTAACTTTTTTTTCCATGTGGGTGAATCATTTACTAAGAGTCTCTCTGAATCAAATTTTACCAAATTATCTGTGATTGTAAATTAATCGTGTAATGTTGCTTAGGTATTACATTGTGCTTAGGAAAGAGCACTTTCTAATTTTTTTAATGATTTTCAATCAGCGATTTTTAACTTTGAGATGGTTGCAACCAAAAGAACTGGGGCAAATGCAACCTGATGAACCTTTGACCTGATGACGGTTTCAGCTTGTTGTCATTGGACATTAATGTGTTAACAGTTATTGGTGTGGGTCGCTCCCTTACATCTAGAGAAGAGTAGGGAAAAACCAAGTATACCAGAATTCACAGAATCCAGATCCACCTGTCCTGATTGAATGAGATAATTCAATACACATTTAATTTCAAGT
The DNA here is from genome assembly GCA_021464625.1 of Proterorhinus semilunaris. NCBI lineage: Eukaryota > Metazoa > Chordata > Actinopteri > Gobiiformes > Gobiidae > Proterorhinus > Proterorhinus semilunaris. The sequence continues at coordinate 4,881,127 of CM038349.1, forward strand.
GGTGCTATGCCCTCTAGGATAACATGCATAATTTGTAATGGACTACAAATTTCTATTTCATCAGTGCACAAAATTATCTGCAGTGCATCTGGTTTGGTAGAAAATACAGGGTATGAGTTGAAAAGCTCACCATCAATTATTGACCAAATCCTGGGATGTGAGAGAAACTGCTCCAAACTTTCAACTAAAAGCACATAGTAAACAGTTTGCTCTTGATAGAGTAGTCCGCATCTTTTGTCTGCATAGGATTTGAGCAATAGGAATTTCCTCTGCTTCCAAAGAATCAAAATGTTTCTTCATGATACTGTCCTGTCGAAAGGTTGTTGCCACCTCAGCAAATGGATAAACAAACCGGTTAAATACATCAAGGGCATCCCTTTCCAGTTGACTTGAGGAGGCATTTCCAGAATGTTTCTTGAGAATGTCCTTCATCTGCTTCTTGAAGTGGTCCATTTGAGAAGACTGGTACTCAACAATGGTGTTCACAGATTTCTGAATAATGATTAAAACAAATATATATATATGTTATCAGGATGAGCCAAGATAAAAACATAAGTGCAACAGAATACAACTGACCACATTTACCTGTGATATATTACACTTGGCCATGATATTGATCACAAACAGTGTGACATGTCTTCTGAGATTCTTGGTAAAGAAAAACAACAAACAAGTCTAATTAGGTACATGAAGACAAATAACTACATAAAGCTGGTACATTAGACAGAGTGGCATGTACTCAAGTAGAGGCAATATTACTTTAAAGTAACAACAGTAAATTATGTCACTACTAAAATAAAAAAATAAAAACTTAAATTTGACAGTAAATGTACAAATAATTTTAAATTAATGTTAAGGTATGGTCTAATAATCTTTCCAATGTCAGTTTTAAACATTGTGTTATTTAAACATTTACTCAATGTGGGAAGAGTAACCAATTGTATCACTCAATTGATATTTCAAAATAAAAAAAAGTAGAAGTAGATATGAAACTGACTGTTTCAAGAGATTTACATCTTACAGTTATCTCTTATGCAAGGACATACTTCTTCAGTAGGAATAGTTCCATCTTGTTTTGTGTTCAGCTCCTCTTCTTTTTAGTCAGACATCTGAAGTGGCTGATCAATATTATCTTGCTCAGCTGAAGGTGAAGTCCTGTGTACTGGTCTGAAAAACATAAATACACTAGTGAATAAAATTGCTTGTCTGGCTCTGCCATACTATGTCCTGTCCATTCCACGCAGGGAAGTTAGTCTGGTCACGAAGCAATTGGAGCAGTTTTAACGGGCGGGCCTAACACACACACATTGTCAGTGAAATAAACCAATTAGCAATTAGCAGACCTGATGACAGCTGTAGTCCAACTCACAAAATATGAACTGAATATAAACTCACAAGCACGCGGAGGCAAAATCCTCGACTACTTCATCCAAGATTAGTTTTGGCTAATGTTGATGTTGTTAAATGAACTAATGACATAGCGGCGCATCGAGTGATGTAACCTTGTCAATTCTCTGTGACGGTCGTGATTGGTTCGGCTAGGCCTAAGCCGCCAATCAGCAACTTGTTTACCGTGTATGTCCAGACCCACCTTCTTTCGGCAGAAAAGAAGTGGGTGTGGTTTATCAGGCTATAAAATTGCACTAGTTTACTTTACAGCATCAAATTAAATATATAAAAAAATAAATAGTGATTTTTGTTAACCTCTTACTTAACTGAGCGCAGCTTTACATACAGTTTGGCTTTACCCAAATCTAAAAGCTTCTTGACCTGAGAGCTGAAAGCCTATAGGTCGGTGTTATGCCTCATTTGAAAGATCAGACCTACAAAACTGATTGAATTTTTTTTGTCACCATGTTTATGTTTATGGGTGGCATGGTAGCACGGTAGTTAGCGCTTGTGCTTCACAGGTAGAAGGGTTCGATTCCCACCTGGGACGGGGCCTTTCTGTGTGGAGTTTGTATGTTCTCCCTGTGTCTGTGTAGGTTTCCTCCGGTTTCCCCCACCACTAAAAACATGTACGATAGGCCAGGATGAATGAGAGCGTGTTTGAAAGTGCTCATGGGGAACGACGGATGGAAATTAGCCCATGGCTACAATCCGGTGTGGCGTGTCCATTAACATGCACTGTCCCGACCAAATAAATCAATAAACCAAAACCAATAAACTGAACTTTTTTAAAGCATTTTAGTCACGTTTTCGTCTCTCTTTTTGTCCATGTTTCATTGCTTTTAAATATACTTTTTGGAGCGCTTTTTTGTTGCGTTTCCGTCACGTTTAATCGCTTATTTCTTGTGTTATTGTTGCTTTTCTGCTTTTTTTTTCGCGTTTGTGTCACTTTGACGTCCTTTTGTGGCTTTTTCATCACTTTTTGGCCATGTTTTTATTTTGTTTTGTCTTGTTATTGTCACTTCTTTGTTGCGTTATCATTGTTTTGTCACTATTATCTATTGTTTTTTTAAGAGAAGCTTTTAGATTTGTGTAAAGCCAAACAGGAGCAAATGTGCTCGGTTCAGGCGGGGGTTAAGAGGTTAATACCGATATATGACATTTAGAAAAGTATAATATTTAATTTTTAAATTAGAAAAAGTAAGTGATGCATGTAAAAAATAAAATAATAAAAAAAAACTTCATTGGAGCAAAGTGGATTTTGTGAATTATTTGAAGTCAGGTACGGACAGACAACAATAAGGAAGAGGAATTAAGAAAATGTGTGTCAAACACAACACAGCTACAGCGAAATAACATTCGTATACAAACTGTGCATCGCGGCACTTTTCATTACCACAACAAAACAAGCTAACGCTAGCATTCGAAAGAACTTACTTGCAGCAGCGGCAAGCTGGATCTGTTCTCCGATGATGTGCATCTGCGTCCCGCCCCTCCACGGGCGTCTGACCTCCCGTTTCTTCATCAGTTGGATATCATCACGTAAGTATAGCGGGTGTTTTCTTTTAATGTGGTAGTAGCAGTAATTAGTCACTAGCAGCACTAGCAGTCAAAAGTTCGGACTGCGGCTGTGCAGTTTGTTGATATGGCTCAATAACAGCTTCAATGAAAAAGTGGTAAAACTGCACAAACAGAGCACCGCCAGCAACCGAGTAATCTCACAGTTACAATTCGTTTAAGTATTTTTTTTTTCTTGAGCTCATGTCTTGATAAGTTTAGTTGAGGGATAACGCCAGGTTGAACGCGCATTTCCCAAAGCTAGATACGTACATTCACGTCTTAGCTAAAGGGGGGGGCACAATATTTCCATACATGTTTAAAGTATGATAGGCTGTTAATGCGACTGTCTTTCACATATTATTATCCAGACGTAATTTAGGTTAAACAAAAAGTGCTCTTGACCATAGTTAACACAGTAGTGATTATGGTGATATGACATTGACGCTCCCCCCTCTCAGTGAATTGGTATCTTCCAACACGAAGGCCGCAAATTACGTAGCGCCCATCTTTCGGCGGTGTAGGAAGAGAGCTGTCGATAATTTAAAAATCTTTTTAGGTTTCTCTTTCTAGTTTGCTGGACATCTTGAAGATCCACCATGGATGAAGATGGGGCTGGTGAAAAATATCCAGAGATGAACAGTATATCAGTTTCAGTATTAAAAGGTAAAATTTGTGTATTATCTTTTATTGCAACATGCTTAATGCCAGTGGTGTGCCGTCAAAAGAAGACAAAAAAGTGTAAAATTCTTAATAGTATATTTAATTACTAATGTATTTATATAATGTACAGTTGAGTCGCTTATATTGGTTTTGTTGATGTATAACTGTAATTTCCTACTCAAAAAGTGCCTTAAACACCTCTCGCGAGCTGCTGCTCCTCAGGGCCTTCAGAACAGATTCTCAGGCCGCACCATTGGGCCGCACACATGATTGACAGCCAGCGTGACTGACAGAATTATCAGCCAATCAGAATTCGATATACATTGACAGTACGCCGTGCTATCTACATTTTGTTCGCCTGGGAAAACCGCTGATGTAGCTACGCATGCGCAAGACGATCCAGCCACTCCGAAGAGAACCGGATAAACAGATATTCCTCTTGGAAACGTCCGAACGAGGTAAAATGAAGGATTTACTGATCACGGATATTTTGCACTCCTTCTTTATGAAGAGCTTCGAGAACAAAGCAGCGGGAACGACAGCGGGACGTAGACGTTTGGCTCCGCGGACAGGAGAAGGGCTTCCCCGCGTCAGCTGTGCTGGGACACAGGCAGGCAACAGGTACGAGACTATGAGACTATGAATTATAAGACTCCTTCGCCTGTATAAGCGCGTTTCCCGTGCGGCGTCAATATCGATCAGATAGTGATAAACTTTTTAACACAGCGCGTCTGTCCTCTCTGCCGCTTTATTACTCCTCCGGCTTAAGACTGGCCCAAAATCCGCAAAGATAGGCCGTGTTTGTGAGCGTGCGAAAACATGTGCGTGTCCCGGTTTGGTCAGCGGTGTCAAAAGTGTCACAACATCGCAATGCAAGGCTCCTGCTACTAGGAAGCCTTCAACTTGGCTATAGTTCTGTCAAATGGAGATAAAAGTTGGCGATACGAAGAAGCAGGACGTATTTCAGTGGATTTAATAAGAAAAGGAGACGGGCCTCCGCTCCAAGATGGAGGAGGCGGAGAAAGCGGAGAGGTGAAGCTGAACTCCGTCTCCAAACTCAGTAAGTGCCGCTAAACACTGTTCGCGGTTGAAATGTAGCTTGAAAAGGTGATTCTCGTGAACGTTTGGTGATATAAAGTTGTGCCTTTTCGTTTGGGGCTGTGGCCATGAAATGAGCTGTTTGTGCCGCTGTTTTCACAGAGAAATTTTTTCTGTCTTTATTTCACTCTGTCATTGCCGCTGCTTTCTGTGTGTTCACTTTGGTGCCTGCGAAATCACCCACGTTTCTCCCGTGCGTCCAAAATCGGGCTTAAAAATCAAACATGTTTGATTTCCTGCGACTGTAGTTCAGTTGCGTCTGACGTGACTTCCGAGTGGATTCTAAGTAGTCGTTTGCGTATCCTGTCTCCGTTATTTCCCTATGAAGTCTTGTCTAAAAAAATAAATAGCTGAAGATTACAGTGTAGACAGTGACTTACTGGTGGAGTCACAGCATCAGGTTAAAAACATCACGTCAGGGGAAAAACATTCACTAGAGGAAACTTCCGTGCTCATCACAGTAAGTGTTTTTGTCATGAATCTAACGGCTAACAGGAATTAAAAATGAAAATAGCTACACGGTTTTAATCGAGCCTGCTCAAAATATAATCTGCCTGTTTTTAGTATAAATACTTTTTAGACGTTTAATTTTTGTGGTGGTGTTTTTTGATGCTAGCCGTTAGCGCTGAGATAAAAAGTCCCACCTCAAAAAACAGACGTTTCCTGCAGTCAAGGATTTACATCCAGCGTAATGTTTTTAACACGTAGCGAGTCACTTCGGATCAGTATCTCACTGTCAGTGATGTTTCCTTGAACTATACATTGTTTTAGACAAGACCTCACAGGGAAATAACGGAGACAGGATATGGAAGAACCGACTTAGGATCTACTTGTAAGTCATGTGTCATTTGCGTGCATAGAGCCTATTGTTAAGAGACAGTCCTAGAAACCTTCCTGTCGTTGTTGCACGTACTTTTTGCTAGTGCTGTATAACATGCGAAAATCCGACAGACTCGGAGACAGTATTGTTTCAAACAATATTTAATTTTTAAACAAAAAATATGTATAGTTTGGGCTTATCTAGTATTGAATATCCATGCATGAATAAATCTATTTTTGTATCTATTTTTTTTTTATCAATGACCGGCTGGCCCGCCATCTATCGGCGTAAAAATATTGGCCCGAAGCCAAGCCAACTTGCCGACCCCTGCATTAGCGAACAAGTGCCACGCAAAAGGCAGTTTTATTGATACGCCTATTGTCCATAAGTTTATATGGGTTTGACTGCGTGAACCCAGGTTGCTATTGAAGGCCCTGACTGAAACCCCACGGCCCGCCACTACTTAATGCTAATCGGCTAACGCTTAGGGTGTGTGTACTTTTGGCGTTCATTGTATTTTCGAATTTAAAAGGAATATGCGAAATAAAAAATTTCGTTTTTTTTTTTAAACATATCATGTACTGTTGCAATATAAAAAAATACTATTTTGTTTTTGTCTATATAAGACATTTACTTGAGAATAGACACTGCCAAACAAACAAAGAAAATACAACAATTAACCTCGATTGATTACGTTGAATCTTTGAATCTAAAACTGTCTTGATTAGGAGAACAGCGCTAATTAAACTTTAGTAGAGTCTCTTGGGTAAAAGATAAATTCCAAACACTACTGACCAGTGTTCAGCATCTGTCTTTTGCTGTTAAGCATATTTGTTTATGTTGCAAAGCCATGTTAAACAGCATATGCATTTTACGTCATGTGTGCCTGTGTGCACTGATTTCTACTGAGCATGCGCATTAAATGGTCAGTGAAGTTCTCCGGCCAAAAAGACGATGGCGGTGTGTGTTTTTTTTCTCTCACGTGTAAGCTAGCTAAAGGTACCTGCTAGAAAGCCACTTTGGTGGCTGTATTATCGATTGGCTGCTGCAGAAATGGCAAACGCTACATTTGCTCTGCTCACGTTCACAAACGCTTTGTGCGTTCTGGCTATGTGGTGTGCTGTTTACAGTTATTCCCTGGAGATTTTCTGCCAAATGGGCATAGTGCGTTCTGTGGACATAGCTCCTGTACTGTGCACACTCAGTGTGCGAGGACAATACCATACGGGCATAAACCGATGCATAAAGATGGCCAAGGTACAAGTGCCCGCACTGGCCTATTGCTATCCAAAGCCAGCAGTGGCTGGGTGGAGTGTTTGTTCTGTATAAAGGTTACCTGTTGTTAATTTAAGCCTACCTGCGCTGTCCAGTCTGCTGATGCCCTATTTGGATGGCCAAAATAATGCCCTCTCTAGCAAAGAGAGAATCTACAATTTGTAAAACATGGAAATTCATGAGGAACACAATGTTTAATGCAACAGCGGCTGCATGCAGCACATATTTTTTAGCTCAAGGTAGCATTGGAAGCCTTCTGTTATGCTCAAACACTCCACCAGCCCATGCTTTGACACACTGTACGCATCTGTATCTGCCTGTCTGGAACCATGCAGCGCCACTTTTATGCCGGGTTCAGACCAAATGTAGCCAACGCCTCCAAAGTGTAAGGTTTACATTGAAAATACACGAAGGACGCGCCTCAGGGAGCGTAGAAAGAGCCCGCAGTGTGTCCCGCACCTCCTGTGCAGCGTGTTTTAAAGCTTTTCGTGCGTGGCAAGCTTTTGACGCAGGTCCAGCGCCTAGAAAGCGGCCGACGCTAGAGTTGGAATTGTTTGCGAGCGTTGACCAATCAGGAGCTTTCCCCAACAGTGACGTGCCCGCAGATGTAAAAGGTCAGAGTCACGGAGGTTAGCTTCATCGTGTTGTGGGACGTTTACAAAGACACATCAGTGTTTCATTTACCTAAACACCCATGTGTTTGGGCCTTGATAATGCACAGAGCCTTCCCAAAGCTGCTACAAGCTAAATCTCCAATCGATGTGAAAACGTGAAATATGCATGAATAAAGTCTATTAAGGCTACATAAAGCAACCGTGTAACAATGATCACACACTGAGCCAGGCTTGATGATTTTTTTTTTGCTCACATTTTATCTACAACGGGCCGTAGTCGATCTGTGTTCTTGCGGAGCTAGCTGCGCATAGAAATAATTAAATCTATGCTAGCCGCTTAGCAGCAAACAGATAGCTCGCATTGACTCAAGTATCTCATCTCACCAAGACACAGCCAATCTCAGCTGCTTATGCGCTGCTTATTGTTTTTATTTATTTGTTATTTTTTTAGCATAAGCATTTCACATAAAACAAACATCACTCTGTCTATGAAGCTTTGATACATCTGTTTTTATGAGGAAATATTAGCCCAAAGATAAAAGATAGACCTGCCACAGGCCTCTGGTGTTATGTTGCCTACACTGAGAGCATCTTAATTGATGCAAAAGTGTCATTTAGTTGACCAATGAAAATTGTGGTCGACTGAGACCGCATCCACCAATCAGTCGACTAAACGATCAACGGGGGCAGACCTACTGGCTAATAATTTTTTAACATGTATTTTACCTTTTTCTTGCAGAGGCAACCTATTAGCAATGCCTTGGTGGTGGTGGAGTGAAGAATGACGACGAAGAATGAAGGAAGTCCACAAACCAGTGCTCTTTTCCCCAGTCATCAAAAGCAGAAGAATCAGAAAAACGATGTACATACATGCTAATCTATCGCCTTTTGGCAAAATTCACCATTGTGATCTTGGAAAGTACCATTCACGTCAATCGTGTATCTGCAATTTAAAAACAATGAAGAGGGGAGTGAGGTCAAAGTTATTCCACTGTCTATTGCCATGCCACTTGGATTCATGCAGTAGTGAGTGGCAGTGCGCTAATGCATCAGTCTGCACAACAGAGTTATGTTGTCACCAGTGTTGCCACAGATTACTTGAAAAAGTAATATATTACTGATTACTGATTACTCCTTTGAAAAGTAACTAAGTTACTTTACTGATTACTTAATTTTACAAGTAACTAAGTTACATTACAAGTTACTTTATTAGTTACATTCAACTTAGGCCGACAACATCTCCACAGCCTCAACACACTAATGACAAACCCTTTTACCAACACTCACTTTCTTGGAAGAACATTTTAACAGTAACATCAACAAAGCTGACGCAGACTCAGAAAAGTGACGTATTTCCATCTCTCTCCCCGACCAGTGTGAGTGTTTCTAGGCTGAAAACGTGACATTATCTTGCGTCACTCGTCGAGATGAAAAAATAAATGTATTTTTCCAAAGAAAAATTACAAAATAGTAACTCAGTGATTTGGAAAAGTAACTTAATTCTGATTACTTGATTGGAAATAGTAACGCGTTAGATTACTAGTTACTGAAAAAAGTAATCCGATTACAGTAATCCGTTACTAAGTAATTAGTTACTGGCATCACTGGTTGTCACTGCGCAACTGTGCATGTGACGTGAGCACCAAATTAATCTAAGTTTTGCAATGACTGTAACTTTCATATTTGACAATAGCCGCATGAAACATGGAGTGCATCTACAAGCTAAATTTATAAAGCTAACAGATCGCTATAATTTACTGTGTTGTGGAGGCTAAACTGACCAGGTAGGTGCCCATGTCTCCGTGTGCACTCTGTGCTCGTTTTGATGTGCGATCATGGTCAGCGAGGAGAGGGCTAACCTCTCCAGGTGAACCTTGTAGTCAATGGGCGCTCACAGATATGAGCGCGTCTGATAATCAGAGATGTTTAACTTGGAAAATGTACCAAAACACAAATAAAATTTACACCTAATTGGGCTACACAACTATTAAAATATGCCAAACCATTTGAACGCTTTCAGTAGCCCACTGTGGCCAGAATGAATATACCAAATTATTTTTCAGTATGTCTTAGGGTGGCATATTCTATATTCCTATAAATACAAGTTTAATATCTATATTTAAAAATCTAAAATGAAATATTTTTACCCTTTTATTATTATGTTTCTGTCCATGTGAAGAAACGCAAGCCTTTAGTAGAACTACAGTTCTAAAACAAAATGAAAGCCTAATAATAGTCATAAAATGGACGTGTTCTGTAAAAAATGTCCTACAAACCGCCAAGCTCCCCGAGAACTGTGACCTTTTTCACCATGTTTGTGTTTGCATGTATGATTAAACTATTGGATACTTGCACTAGAAGATGGTAAAATGTGATAACGACACTCGTGGTAAATGATTTACCTTCCTAAAAAAAACCTGTTCCTTCCTGAGTAGTAATTGTTGTGTTTAAGTGTAATTCCTGTGACTTATGCTAAGTCCCGGTTACTTACTGTTGCAAGTACCAGTTACAACACCAGTAATTATACAACGTCCTTTTTCATAATATGGGCCAGTTCGTGTGGTAAGTACCTGGTACTTAATGTATAATTAATGGTATTACTGGTACTTATGGTGAAGTCTTTGACATATTATGACAAAGTCCTTTGTCTGTGGCAAGTACCAGGTACTTACTGTATCATTACTGGTGTGTTAATGTTTAATTCGTGTTACTTGTGTTAGGTACCTTGTACTTGCAGTGTTTTCCTTGTGCTTGGAACTTGTTTTGAAATATGCATTGAATGATAAGCTCTGTATTGCTACTGTCCTTTCTGTGCTACTTATTCCATATTAATAAAGACACTTGTTTTCCATACTGTTGTTTTATAGTCAAACAGTCCTAGAAATGACCTCTGTATGTATGTATGTATGTAGAAGTACTGCATTTACTACATAGAAATTGATGTTGTATCCTTGAATTAATAAGAAGTACCACATTTTATTACCAAGAGTTACAACTGTATCTAGAAGTATCACAGTACAGACCTTGTAATTCTCACTATAGTATTCCATAAGTACCACTATTAGTACCTAGAAATACCACTGTAATTACCAGAAGAAGTACCACTGTAATTAATAGTAATTACCACTAAGTACCATGGACTTACCGGCCCTTAATGTAAAGTGTTACCCACTATTGCACTGCTATTACACTATTACTCCCTTATTACACTAGTACACCCCTATTACACTATTGCACTGCTATTACACCCGTATTACACTATTACTCCCCTATTACACTATTGCACTACTATTACACCACTATTACACCCTTATTACACTATTACACCCCTATTACACTATTGCACCGCTATTACACTATTGCACTGCTATTACACCCGTATTACACTATTACTCCCTTATTACACTATTACTCCCCTATTACACTATTGCGCCGCTATTACACTATTTCACCGCTATTACACCATTATTACACTATTACACCCCATTACACCCTTATTACACTATTACACCCCATTACACCCTTATTACACTATTACACCCCTATTACACTATTACACCCCTATAACACCCTTATTACACTATTACACCCCATTACACCCTTATTACACTATTACATCCCATTACATCCTTATTACACTATTACACCCCCATTACACCCTTATTACACCCCTATTAGACCCTTATTACACCCCCATTACACCCTTATTACACTGTTACACTATTACACCCTTATTACACCCTTATTACACTATTACACCCCATTACACTATTACACCCTTATTACACTATTACACCCCTATTACACCCTTATTACACGATTACACCCCATTACACCCTTATTACACGATTACACCCCATTACACCCTTATTACACTATTACACCCCTATTACACTATTACACCCCTATTCCACCCTTATTACACTATTGCACCGCTATTACACCCTTATTACACTATTACACCCTTATTACACTATTACACCCCTATTACACTATTGCACCGCTATTACACTATTGCGACGAGACGACCCGCTCTACCATCTGCGCCACCGTCGCCCCCCCACTTATTACACTATTACACCGTTATTACGCTGTAACGCCCAATTGCACCACTATAGTTTTTCCATTCTGCGTTTTTCATTCTGCGTTTTCCATTCTGCGTTTTTCATTCTGCGTTTTTCATTCTGCGTTTTCCATTCTGCGTTTTTCATTCTGCGTTTTCCATTCTGCGTTTTTCATTCTGCGTTTTTCATTCTGCGTTTTTCATTCTGCGTTTTTCATTCTGCGTTTTTCATTCTGCGTTTTTCATTCTGCGTTTTCCATTCTGCGTTTTTCATTCTGCGTTTTTCATTCTGCGTTTTCCATTCTGCGTTTTCCATTCTGCGTTTTCCATTCTGCGTTTTTCATTCTGCGTTTTTCATTCTGCGTTTTCCATTCTGCGTTTTTCATTCTGCGTTTTCCATTCTGCGTTTTTCATTCTGCGTTTTTCATTCTGCGTTTTCCATTCTGCGTTTTCCATTCTGCGTTTTTCATTCTGCGTTTTCCATTCTGCGTTTTTCATTCTGCGTTTTCCATTCTGCGTTTTTCATTCTGCGTTTTTCATTCTGCGTTTTCCATTCTGCGTTTTCCATTCTGCGTTTTTCATTCTGCGTTTTTCATTCTGCGTTTTAGACCTGCCGCTTCACAGGTGCAAAGGAACATCTTTCCCAGAGCACCTGAAGGCAGCACCTCGGCTTTTACCGTCAACCCCCATTCCTCTCGCGGACACTAGATGGCGCTAAAGTGGACGGTTTAGAGGCAGATAAACTCATCCTCTTCACAGACAGAAGGTGATGCTTTTAATGGGTCAAAAATAGAGTTAATATAAAGGCCAAACTTTTAATGTCATTTCCTCGTTTTTCTGGTTCAGCAGCGGCGCGTGAGTCAACGTCTTTTCAACGGCAAAAAAAAAAAAACAGCGGTCAGTGCTTTATTTCTCCTCATTTGACGATTAAAAATGATCCAAAACCACTTTAACATTGTAGCTTTTTAACGTGGGATGTTTTAGTTCGTTTTGTAGAAGTTTGTAGAGGTTTTGAAGGAGTTTCTCGCTAGAGGTGATTCATTTTCTCGTGAGAAATAAGCTAACGTTATGAAACAAGTGTGTGTGAAATGGCGGTCATTACTTGTTCCGTATTTAGCTAAATCTATTGATCTGATTTCAGGGCAAAGCAACAACACGACTCTGCTCAGTTTCACGGTAAGTCATTTATTTGTAGTAATATTTAATTCAGGCTTTAGTTAGACCACTTTGGTCAAGTTTTAACCGAGGGCTAACGGTGAATACAGTTGAAATATTCATTTCATAGCGACACGAGCTAACGTGAACTAGCTTGATGTTTGACTCCACTTTTAGCATTTTACCACTTTATTTGTCTTGAAAAGCTCGACGTGTTGTTGTTTGTTCATTTCCTGCACTTAGCTTTGGTTTGAGAGATAAAATAAAGGATTAGTTATGAGACAAACTTGATTTAAAACTGTCACGTCATTATATATTGTTCAATAAACCTAAGCCTAACCTTTCCCTGACCTTAGCCTTCATTGTTTTCCTGTTTCTAACCTGAAGCTTTTTCCAACTCCGGGCCCCAACCTTAACCTCTTAACCCCCACCTGAACCGAGCACGTTTTCTACAGTTTGGCTTTACCCAAATCTAAAAGCTTCTGGAAAAAAAGTGTCAAAATAGCGACAAAAAAAAAGCGATGACTTTGACAAAAAAGTTGTGGAAAAAATGTCCAAAAAGTGACGACAACCCGGCAACAACTTGAGGGAAAATCTCCCTTTAGATGAGTTTTGTAGGTCTTAGCTTTCAAATGAGGCGTTACACTGGTTCAGAGGTTACATTATCCGTAAATCCTCTGTCGTTTATAGAATATTTTCAGCTTTTTCAAACCGGTCTGACCCGCTGCACAGAGCACCTGAGGTAAATCACTTATAACACCAGACTAACCATATAAATGTCTGTGTCGATAGAATAATAATATAACCATTTTGCATTTAAAATAACTTTTATATTTGAGCAGCATCAGCTTCGTGGTTGTGAGCTACGCAGCGGCGGAGTGATCTGCTAGGAAATAGTCCCTCAAAATGAGATAATTCATGTGATACAAGGTCAGTTCTATTTCAAAAACATTCTATCGACACAGACATTTATATCGTTAGTCTGGCGTTATAAGTGATTTACCTCAGGTGCTCTGTGGAGCGGGTCAGACTGTTTTTAATGCAGGCTAACTGATACCATAGACATGCACTAGCCTAAGACTAGCCTAGCGCCACTAAGCTCTTCAAGTATAAGAACTGCATGAATTAAAGAAACAAATATCTCCACACATCAACAACACTCTGGATAACTTTAGGAAATGAGGCCCTATGTGAAAAATCCCTTTATTATTGAGGAGCTGATGATGCAAAATTCGTGTTCCAAGCAGGGTTTCCATTAGCCGGCGGCCTGCGGGTAAATGTATTAAAGTGTAACTCAAGAGCTAATAAATTCAAGTAGATGATTCTTGTGTATTCATTCACAGAGTGGCCGGGTTTAGAGGCGCTTCCTCCGGCCAGTCGGCAAAGGCCGTGGAGTTTACCAGTGAACTCAGCTCAGCGTGCGGCAGAGCTGGGTCAGTCGTAAATTGCTCTAGGTTGACTTTTGATGAATTGAACCCACGCTTCCCTCTGTCCCCCAATAGCATTTCAGCGGTGAGAGAATGAATGGCTCATTTTTACACCTGTTACAGGCACGGAAGGGCATCCTACAGCCCAACCCGCAGCTGATCCCGTGGACAGAGCTGGATAAGGTTGACCTCCTGTCCCGAGTTATTGTGTGAGTTGCCTGCGTCTCTCCATCGCCTCCGCACGTTTGTATTTGGAGCTGTGTACTCGAGTACTTTGATACTTGTACTGTTCACATCATGTTTAGTTTAGAGCCGCACTGTTCTAAATAATATGCAGCCTATATGTGTGAACAATTTCTTTAAAACATGCGTATAATGAGAGATTAATACATGGCGGATTAAAGTCGCCCATGACAGATTTTTTACAACCCTGTCCGTCAAAACGAAGGAGAGAAATGATCCCTAGCGAAACCACTGCACTGGCCTATAGGCTGTGGCCTTTTGGATTAGGGTAAAGCTGAACTGGAGAAAATGCACTCGGTTAAAGCTGGGGTATCTGATTTTGTGGTGTCGTATAATACATTTACTTTTGCCACCTCAGAGTATGTTGTAAACACAGCAGAACACAGACTTTGTTGTATTGTCTTCACCTAAAGTTTGATTGAGCAACGGTTGATAGAAGTCTGATCTAAACTAGAGGAATTTATCTTGGGGGTGGCCCCCCTGCTTCACTTTGTCACCGCTCAATGCTGTATGTGCGTGTGAAATGTGCATAGAATTACATACTTTGAACAATTTGAATACACAGGAGGGACTGTGAGAGCTAGAAACAAGTTTATATCACTGTTTGAACAGGAACAATCAGGTTCCCCAGCTTTAAGAGGTTTAGACGCGACATGAGCGATATTTATTGAACGTGTGAGAGTGACGCAGTGAATGAACGGAGGATTAAAAAGCCGCCCAGTTCAGACCTGGCAACCCTGGTGTACATTAACAAGGTCTCTTTGTCTGATGTAAATGTAACACGGGTGGGCATTAAGCTTATATCACCCATTACCTGCGCCATTCCCACGTTTAATCTCGCGAGAGTAACGGCACCCGCCCACGTGACCCGCCGTAGCCTATCCAGCGTTCCAATATGGCTGACCGGTGCGGTGGCTAAGCCTCGGGGAAAGTTCGAAGCCGGTATGTGTAAAGTTCTAGTTTGCCTTCCTATCACTAAAGCAACCGTCCAATAGCTTTCAACTAATTGTTAACTTATAGGAGCCGACCATCAGGGCTGAGTTGTGACGGGAGATTGTGTCGATGCTAAGATATTAAGCGGAGTTGGTAAGTCAATCTGTTTGCTAATGGTAGCTACTAGCCGCGTCCATGTATTTCCTATGGGCGGTTAGCATTGGGTTTTAACCCCGTTTTCCTCCATGTCTCTGAATGAATCTTAGTCATATTTATGTCGAGTCTTCATTGTGTGTATGTATGAATGGTGACTTAGTGGTGTGGCGTTTTAAGGCCATCTAAACGTGTTATGCTACGGTAAAGATAATGAGTGAACACTGCCGCTGGTGCGCAGTTACACCGGTCGTCATAGTAACAACACTGTACGTTCGCATTTGGTTCTTGTGTACATGTACCAGTATTAATATGTATATTACACGTATGACATTGATTGTAGTCTAGTATTGTTAATGTGAGCAGTATTAAGGTTGATAAAGATGGACTGCTTTTATGTGCGCACAATGATTGAACTCGGGGTCCTGTGTTTTACGCAGGCCAGGTCCCCAAGTCTTGGATGGCGAGTTGTAGATAGGCCAAAACCTCTTGCCCCGCACCTCATTACTCTGCGGCCCTTTGCACTATCCCATACACACCGTTTCCATAAACTAAAGTATTCTCATTACGAACTGTTATACAAATCCCCGACCTGCGTGGCCGCATGAACTGTTGCATATGAACTTTGGGACCATTCGTGGGATCCGTGAACTGAACCTGTTCCCAAGTAATTTATTCCGCCAGTATTGTTGTTGACGGTTTCCATGTATTTCTGTCTGAATGGCCATTTCTGTCCATGTCTGTCCTCGTGTCTAACTGTTGTGTGTGTCCACTGTAAATAACCAATAACACTGGTACCATCTAAAAGAAATGTTCGTGTCCGTCCCATCTCTCCAGGAGTCGTGATCTAGACTTCTGATTAGCCCAATAAGAACTAACGTACCTGTTCCATAAAGGAACAAGCTGCACTGAAGGAGCCTGCAGAGTCCGAGGAGAGCGCCCCCCTGAGGCCAGCCTGGTTTAACCACACTCTCTGCAGCGGAGACGAGGTCCACACTCACACTCTGCTCCCTAGAAATACATTTAACCAAAGACATGCTGCATTTTGTGATTCTGTTTAGTTTGGGCTTAGCTTGATTTACACCAATCTTTAACGAGTGTTTGATATGAACGTCTTTATGTTGCAGCTGTTTGGAGACAAAGAGGACGATAGAAAAATGGTAAGACTGACTTTTATTGGGATATTTGCTGCTGATTGATCAAACGCACACAATCAGCATCAACAACACTCTGGATAACTAGGAAATGAGGCCCTATCCTTTTAATATTGCTCAGTAAACTAAAATGGTTGTCAGTGAAAAATAGACTGTAGCGGCCAGGATTGCCCTGTGCAAACGTCCGCTCTGGCAGCAGTGATTTAGGCGTCTCGGACGCGTGTCTTCCTCCTCAAAGAACCATAAAAATACGCTGTGTTCCAAGGTTTATTGCATAGCCGACATCAATATACACAGGTTTCAGACTCCAATAGACACGTAGACACGGTCAAAAGATGTATGCCTCCACACTGCCACACCCGAGTGCCTCCTCCTCCCCCCCTTATATAGGGCAGGTAATTGAACACCTTTACACAGAGCGCCACGCAGTGGCAGGAGGATCAAACGTATACATTCTAAAATGGCTCCAACACACCGGCCCCTTAATTGTTGAAGCCAGATGCGGAAACAATTACAAATACAAAATATGAACATGTCAGAGCCATACCAACCCATTTCATACATTTACATTTTTTAAAAAGGACACATTTACATACCAGCATCAAAATCAACCAATTTTCCAAAACATGCAAGTAATCATACATTTTAATAGTCAATAGCGTAGTTTACATCCTGGTTAGTTTAGCTCAGTAAATGCATTTCCATCTCTTTCTTTTGAAGGTTTTGTATTCCTTAAGTTGGAACAGTTTGTGGATCTGTCCAACAACCAAGAACAAAAAACGGGTCAAAATGTCAACACAGTTTTCAGCGCTCATTGAGCCATCCTTCACAAATGTGGACTCTCCAAGAAATTGAGAGAGCCGCAGAACTGCTGCCATCAAATTGTTCTCTGCATCAAAGAGGTCCTTAGATGGGCCAGTATGAAGTAGCTCCAATAGTGGCCTTTCGACGAGAAGAATATTGCTGCCCTCGATCATCACGGTGTTCTTCTCAGGCTCCTTATCCTTAAGGGAACCAGCAGCAACCACCTCGGCACAGGGCTGGTCGACCAGTGATCCATGTTTCCAGTCCAGTTTGACCATAGTTGTAGCCTTCTGGTCAACAGTCGGAAGTGAAGGTTGCGGTTCAGTGGTGTCACCGGCCCCTGTATCGTCACAAGTAACAACCACTGGAACAAATAGCTCCGGCCCTTCCCAATCCACCTCATCGAAGCCATCACCGGCCCCTGTTTATTCACAGGCCGCCATTTCCGGGACAAAAATATCTGGTCCCTCCCAATCCACTTCAAATTGTTCATACAGAAGGTGTGCATTTTTTACAGTGTTCATTTTTACAGTGCACTCCCTGTCCCGTTCCCAAAACTCGTCAATTTCTTCATGCGCCAGTAGTTAGATACTGTGCGCTACTGCGCTTCCACGATCAAACTCCCGCGAAGTACCGTATTAGGTGGGTGATCTGCTCTTCCTGTAGTCTCCAACGTGTGGCAGCAGGCCGCTCCCTCGTGCTGCACGCAGCAATCAATGAAGCTCCGGCGCCGAGCCCGTCCCGCGCCAGTCGCCCCCACCGCTGTTGGTAGAGGACGCGCAGTCCCCTTCCTTCCTCTTCCTCCTCCCGCCAACAGTCCGCCGGTTCGCCGTAGGCCTCACGACGATCACCGCTACGGTAGTTGGTAGGTCCACTCCAGGAAATCGTGCTGTGCCACTCACAGCCAGCGCAAGCTCTCCACGCCCGTTGCCTGAGGCGATCTTTTGACAATGTAGCGGCCAGGATTGCCCTGTGCAAACGTCCGCTCTGGCAGCAGTGATTTAGGCGTCTCGGACGCGTGTCTTCCTCCTCAAAGAACCATAAAAATACGCTGTGTTCCAAGGTTTATTGCATAGCCGACATCAATATACACAGGTTTCAGACTCCAATAGACACGTAGACACGGTCAAAAGATGTATGCCTCCACACTGCCACACCCGAGTGCCTCCTCCTCCCCCCCTTATATAGGGCAGGTAATTGAACACCTTTACACAGAGCGCCACGCAGTGGCAGGAGGATCAAACGTATACATTCTAAAATGGCTCCAACAAATGGTTGTCAGTGAAAAATAGACTCTTATACTCTTTATTATCCTCTATGAAAAGTATTATGTTGGCCAGATGTCCAAGGATTACTTATGAAAAGCTCCTGTTTAGCTTTAAGAAACACAAATATAAAACCAGACATGCAGCGGCCAGAAAATGTCTCTTACCAAAAGTAAGATCGAATAGCATTATGAGGACCTTTACATATAGAGCCATGCATGGAATGGACTTCCAGATAGTTTAACGCTAGTGGAGGACAAGAAGAGATTTACATTTTTACTGAAAAAACTCTTAGAAACAAATTTGTAATGAATTTAGCAATTAAGGTGTTAGGTGATAATCCTTTTTTTTTTCTTCTTTTGATGAAAATATGTACTGTTCTTATTCACAGATTCTATAGGTTTTAACTCGGTTAAAGCTGGGGTATCTGATTTTGTGGTGTCGTATAATACATTTACTTTTGCCACCTCAGAGTATGTTGTAAACACAGCAGAACACAGACTTTGTTGTATTGTCTTCACCTAAAGTTTTATTGAGCAATGGATGATAGAAGTCTGATCTAAACTAGAGGAATTTATCTTGGGGGTGGCCCCCCTGCTTCACTTTGTCACCGCTCAATGCTGTATGTGCGTGTGAAATGTGCATAGAATTACATACTTTGAACAATTTGAATACAAATTCCGTTTGGGAACCACTGCTTTAGACCATCAGCTCTCCAAAGATTGTGTTCATTTCTGCATAAGTTGATGAGACAAATGTGATGATTGTCCTGGTGAAATAAGTTCAATTGTTTTTGTCAGTAAGTATTAATAAGAAGAAACTACAGGATTTCCTTGTGTTCAAATATCCTCTTGGCTGAAACTGTCCAGAATGAACTCCTCTTAAGGCCCATAGCTGCTCAGGTGTCTTCAGAACAGAAGCCGCACTCTGCTGGTTTTATTTAGTCAAAGCAGCTCATGTTCAAAGACCTCTGCTCTAATAACTGTTTGTTTCGACAGGACGATCCTAAAGCTATAGACACTTCTGGAGAAAAACGGCACAGCTGTGAGCAGTGTGGGAAGTCATTCAGACACAAAGGAACCCTGACACGGCATCAGAAACACCACACCGGCACAAATCTCCTCTGCTGCCCCCTGTGTGCCAAGAAGTTCACTGCAGAATCAAAGCTCACTGTCCACATGAGAGTTCACACTGGAGAGAGGCCCTTTACATGTGAGCAGTGTGAGAAGAGGTTCAAGTCGAAGGGGGACCTAAAGACACATGCACTGGTCCACAGCCGAGAGAGGCCCTTTACATGTGAGCAGTGTGAGAAGAGGTTCAAGTCGAAGGGGGACCTAAAGTCACATGTACTGGTCCACAGCCGAGAGAGGCCCTTTACATGTGAGAAGAGGTTCAAGTCGAAGGAGGACCTAAAGTCACATGCACTGGTCCACAGCGGAGAGAGGCCCTTTACATGTGAGCAGTGTGAGAAGAGGTTCAAGTCGAAGGGGGAACTAAAGTCACATGCACTGGTCCACAGCGGAGAGAGGCCCTTTACATGTGAGCAGTGTGAGAAGAGGTTCAAGTCGAAGGGTGAACTAAGGTCACATGCACTGGTCCACAGTGGAGAGAGGCCCTTTACATGTGAGCAGTGTGAGAAGAGGTTCAAGTCGAAGGAGGAACTAAAAAGACATGCACTGGTCCACAGCGAAGAGAGGCCCTTTACATGTGAGCAGTGTGAGAAGAGGTTCAAATCAAAGAAAAACCTAAAGTCACATGCACTGGTCCACAGCGGAGAGAGGTCCTTTACATGTGACCTCTGTGGAACATCTTTCTCTCACTCTGGACATTTGAAAAGGCACCAACTGGTTCACACAAGAGAGAAGAAACACGTCTGTGATGAGTGTGGGAAAGGCTGTGATCTGTTGGGAAATTTGAAACGACATAAACAAACTCATGTGGAGAAGCCTCATGGATGTGGTCAGTGCAGAAGAGCCTTCGCTCGTCTTGAGGAGCTAAACACTCACCTTCAAACTCACTCTGAGCCAAAGAAAAACGTGCCCAAGCCCATCGTGTGTGACCAGTGTGGGAAGGGCTTCAAATGTACGAGTTATTACACACAACACTACCACATTCACACTAAGGACAAGATCTTTCCATGTGACCAATGTGACAAAGTCTACTACATGAGAAGCTCCTTTATGAACCACCAGCTTTCCCACGCTAAAGAGAAGCAGCGACAGGCGACTGGACACAACCTGAAACACCAGAGCGTTCAGAACCAAGACAAACCCTCCTCAGACCAGATGCCTCTGAAGAACCTGGAGATCCGGCTCCACAGAGTCCAGATGTGAGGCTCCAAAACATCTGAACAACTGCTGTGACTGAACAGAGTTTAACTAGACCTCGATCCTCAACCAACGTCACCCAGTTTCCAGAGGAACATCACATCGAAAGAAGACCTGAACTGGACTAAACCAAGGACTGAACTGGACTAAACCAAGACTGAACTGGACTGAACCAAGACTGAACTGGACTGAACCAAGACTGAACCAAGGACTGAACTGGACTAAACCAAGACTGAACTGGACTAAACCAAGGACTAGACTGGACTAAACCAAGAACCGGACTGGACTAAACCAAGAACCGGACTGGACTAAACCAAGGACAGGACTGGACTAAACCAAGACTGAACTGGACTGAACCAAGACTGAACTGGACTAAACCAAGACTGAACTGGACTGAACCAAGACTGAACTGGACTGAACCAAGACTGAACCAAGGACTGAACTGGACTAAACCAAGACTGAACTGGACTAAACCAAGAACTGAACTGGACTAAACCAAGACTGAACTGGACTAAACCAAGACTGAACTGGACTGAACCAAGACTGAACCAAGGACTGAACTGGACTAAACCAAGACTGAACTGGACTGAACCAAGACTGAACTGGACTGAACCAAGACTGAACCAAGGACTGAACTGGACTAAACCAAGACTGAACTGGACTAAACCAAGAACTGAACTGGACTAAACCAAGACTGAACTGGACTAAACCAAGACTGAACTGGACTAAACCAAGACTGAACTGGACTGAACCAAGACTGAACTGGACTGAACCAAGGACTCAACCAAGGACTCAACCAAGGACTCAACCAAGGACTCAACCAAGGACTCAACCAAGGACTCAACCAAGGACTCAACCAAGGACTGAACCAAGGACTGAACCAAGGACTGAACCAAGGACTCAACCAAGGACTGAACTGAACTAAACCAAGACTGAACTGGACTCAACCAAGGACTGAACCAAGGACTGAACTGGACTCAACCAAGGACTGAACTGGACTCAACCAAGGACTGAACCAAGGACTGAACTGGACTCAACCAAGGACTGAACTGGACTCAACCAAGGACTGAACCAAGGACTGAACTGGACTCAACCAAGGACTGAACCAAGGACTGAACTGGACTCAACCAAGGACTGAACTGGACTCAACCAAGGACTGAACTGGACTCAACCAAGACTGAACTGGACTCAACCAAGGACTCAACCAAGGACTCAACCAAGGACTCAACCAAGGACTCAACCAAGGACTCAACCAAGGACTCAACCAAGGACTGAACCAAGGACTGAACCAAGGACTGAACCAAGGACTGAACCAAGGACTGAACCAAGGACTGAACCAAGGACTGAACTGGACTCAACCAAGGACTGAACTGGACTCAACCAAGGACTGAACCAAGGACTCAACCAAGGACTCAACCAAGGACTCAACCAAGGACTCAACCAAGGACTCAACCAAGGACTCAACCAAGGACTCAACCAAGGACTGAACCAAGGACTGAACTGAACCAAGGACTGAACCGAACCAAGGACTGAACCAAACCAAGGACTGAACCAAGACTGAACTGAACCAAGGACTCAACCAAGGACTCAACCAAGGACTGAACCAAGGACTGAACCAAGGACTGAACCAAGGACTGAACCAAGGACTGAACCAAGGACTGAACCAAGGACTGAACCAAGGACTGAACCAAAGACTGAACCAAAGACTGAACCAAGGACTGAACCAAGGACTGAACCAAGGACTGAACCAAGGACTGAACCAAGGACTGAACCAAGGACTGAACTAAACCAAGGACTGAACTGAACCAAGGACTGAACTGAACCAAGGACTGAACTGAACCAAGGACTGAACTGAACCAAGGACTGAACTGAACCAAGGACTGAACTGAACCAAGGACTGAACTGAACCAAGGACTGAACTGAACCAAGGACTGAACTGAACCAAGGACTGAACTGAACCAAGGACTGAACTGAACCAAGGACTGAACTGAACCAAGGACTGAACTGAACCAAGGACTGAACTGAACCAAGGACTGAACTGAACCAAGGACTGAACTGAACCAAGGACTGAACTGAACCAAGGACTGAACCAAGGACTGAACCAAGGACTGAACCAAGGACTGAACCAAGGACTGAACCAAGGACTGAACTAAACCAAGGACTGAACCAAGACTGAACTAAACCAAGGACTGAACTGGACTAAACCAAGGACTGAACTCAATGCAGGTCAAGAATATAATCAAACCAGTTTTATCGTTCATGAGCTTAAAAACTGCACTTCAGCCTTGAGGGATTTGTAAAAGGTGTAAGTTGTTAAAGTCTTATTGTTTTCTCCTTTTTTATTGTAAATATTTTTACTTCAGTCAGTTTAAGTTTTGTGGGTCAATGTGTTAAATGCTGTTTTCAATGATTTATAAATCTTTGTTTTTGTTGAGTGATGCCGTTTCTTTGAATGACCAATATTTTGTTAATGAAACTTTAAGGCCAAATAATTACATTTCTGGTTTTGTTTTTCACATTTTAAATATTTGTTTTTATTGTTAAACCTTAAAGAGACATTTAGTTTAGTTTAGTTTATTTGTTTATTTGAGCAGTACACATAGTGCTCAAAAGGAGTGGGCTGAAGCAAAAGCTTATGAGTGCCCACCCCCAAGTGCAATAAAATAAAATAAAAAAAGAACATTTAAAACATTTCAAGCAGCTACATTCATACAGACCAACTTACAAACTTACCAAAAAAAAAATATATGAACTGTTTATACAATTAATTGAAGCAACGCACAGCTACAACAACAATCTTGTTTCATGTACGATGTCTAGAACAAAGCAGTCAAAAAAAAAAAATGTGATCCTTAATATATTTCTTTCAGATTTTTACCCTTGATAACCGAGAGTTACTTTTATGTTATGAAGGTACTTTAATAGATATTATACTCCGAGATCTTGATACTTCCCAGTTGTCATTACCATTCTCAGTATAATTTTAATTTGGGTGTAATTTTCATAATCATTATTATTATATATTTATTTAATTGAGTTATATGTGAAGTATGCTGTAGCCCTGCATAGTGTGGTGCATTAAAAAGCCAAAGTGTAGAGCGGGCCAGATGAAGAGAGCAGTAACTCCCAATCAACAAACCCCCACACGGCTGCCCTAACAGCTGATTTTGTAGCTGATGTTCCTATGCTGAGTGGTGCATTAAAAGACAAGGTTTAGAGCCCGTTGGGAGGATTCCTCTCAACAGATCCATAACCTGCCAACCCTAATTCTCCATTTGTGAATTTGAGCAATAGAATGACAACCGTTCCAAGCAGCAACACTCTTCCAGATTATAGAGGAACAATACACATAATCCATCCTACTGCTCCCCCTAGTGGCAACACATTTCTTCTTGTCTGTATATTTCAAAAGTCTTTTGTTTGTATTTAAATTTGAACAGGTTGATGTTTGGACATCGTTTCAAATCCATCTCCAGTTTATTCCACAATTGTTCACCATTAACTGTTGGACTAAAACTTTTCAAAGTTGTGCTATGTTTCTGAATCCTAAAGTTTAATTCATCACGTAAATCATAACAGCAATTTTCTCTTTAAATCTTTACATTTTAGAACTGTTTCATTTAACACATTAAATTAATAAAAAATTATCGTGTAATTGTGTTTTGTTTCATTCTCTGGTTTGTCTGGCAAGTCGAGAATGATGAAAAAATATTTAAACCACAATTAATACTTTTTTTCTTACCTTGATCTGAAATCCTCATATTCCAGATCGTGATGAATGAATGCAGCCTCACAAAATCACAGAAACATTTTGTGTAAAGAAGTCAGACTCACACAGGAACATAAGAATTTATTCAAAAGTATAAAATCATTATTTACAAAGATCACATTTATTGCACAGAGTTGGCCGTCGGGTTTGGCTTTTTCCCCCCGAGCTGTGAGTCGTATGTGGTGAAATCTAACGCTAAATATTAGAATTCAGATGTTTGGAGCAGGTTTATGGTTAATATCCGTGTAATTACTCGGCTTATCCTCATGAAACACCCAGTTCAAAGTCTCCTCTGTGCGTTTCTCTCTCTACCTTCCACAATCACAGCCCATGTTCCCGAAGACGACCAGAAACCAGAGCAGCCTCCGATTCACCTTTAGCCCTTTTCACTTAATGGGATTTTTCTGATTGAACCGGCTCTAGAGCTACAAGGCTCTTTAAACATCTGATCACACAGAAGTATTACATTTACTTTCGTTAGTCATGTGTTTCTGGCATTATTTATCACATTATTTTTTCAATACACAATGAAGGATTATTTTAAATATAAAATTGTATTAATTTTGCCTGGAGAAATGGTGAGCTCTATTATTCTAACTCTGCGTTAAACAGTTTTTGGCCTTTTATCTGTTGTTATTTCAGCAGGAGATTCAGATAAAGTTCTCAACAGTTTGAAAAACAAAAAACACATGAACACAAACCAACTGGAGGCAATGATAAACTTTATTGTTTTGTTGTTTTCGATCAAAGCAGATATAAAGTAATAGTAGTTCAGCGGTTTTGTCGACGACTTTTTTAATTAAGCTTTGCTACGACACAAAAGCACTTGAACACAACGCACTCGTGATTTCCACTTCACAGGTGCAAAGGAACATCTTTCCCAGAGCACCTGAAGGCAGCACCTCGGCTTTTACCGTTAACCCCCATTCCTCTCGTGGACACTAGATGGCGCTAAAGTGGACGGTTTAGAGGCAGATAAACTCATCCTCTTCACAGACAGAAGGTGATGCTTTTAATGGATCAAAAATAGAGTTAATATAAAGGCCAAACTTTTAATGTCATTTCCTCGTTTTTTCTGGTTCAGCAGCGGCGCGTGAGTCAACGTCTTTTCAACGGCAAAAAAAAACAAACAGCGGTCAGTGCTTTATTTCTCCTCATTTGTCGATTAAAAATGATCCAAACCCACTTTAACATTGTAGCTTTTTAACGTGGGATGTTTTAGTTCGTTTTGTAGATGTTTGTAGAGGTTTTGAAGGAGTTTCTCGCTAGAGGTGATTCATTTTCTCGTGAGAAATAAGCTAACGTTATGAAACAAGTGTGTGTGAAATGGCGGTCATTACTTTTTCCGTATTTAGCTAAATCTACTGATCTGATTTCAGGGCAAAGCAACAACACGACACTGCTCAGTTTCACGGTAAGTCATTTATTTGTAGTAATATTTAATTCAGGCTTTAGTTAAACCACTTTGGTCAAGTTTTAACCGAGGGCTAACAGTGAATACAGTTGAAATATTCATTTCATAGCGACACGAGCTAACGTGAACTAGCTTAATGTTTGACTCCACTTTTAGCATTTTACCACTTTATTTGTCTTGAAAAGCTCGACGTGTTGTTGTTTGTTCATTTCCTGCACTTAGCTTTGGTTTGAGAGATAAAATAAAGGATTAGTTATGAGACAAACTTGATTTAAAACGGTCACGTCATTATATATCGTTCAATAAACCTAAGCCTAACCTTTCCCTGACCTTAGCCTTCATTGTTTTCCTGTTTCTAACCTGAAGCTTTTTCCAACTCCGGGCCCCAACCTTAACCTCTTAACCCCCACCTGAACCGAGCACGTTTTCTACAGTTTGGCTTTACCCAAATCTAAAAGCTTCTGGAAAACAGTGTCAAAATAGCGACAAAAAAAAAGCGATGACTTTGACAAAAAAGTTGTGGAAAAAAGTGACGACAACGCGGCAACAACTTGAGGGAAAATCTCCCTTTAGATGAGTTTTGTAGGTCTTAGCTTTCAAATGAGGCGTTACACTGGTTCAGAGGTTACATTATCTGTAAATCCTCTGTCATTTATAGAATATTTTCAGCTTTTTCAAAGCGGTCTGACCCGCTGCACAGAGCACCTGAGGTAAATCACTTATGACACCAGACTAACCATATAAATGTCTGTGTCGATAGAATAATAATATAACCATTTTGCATTTAAAATAACTTTTATATTTGAGCAGCATCAGCTTCGTGGTTGTGAGCTACGCAGCGGCGGAGTGATCTGCTAGGAAATAGTCCCTCAAAATGAGATAATTCATGTGATACAAGGTCAGTTCTATTTCAAAAACATTCCATCGACACAGACATTTATCTCGTTAGTCTGGCGTTATAAGTGATTTACCTCAGGTGCTCTGTGGAGCGGGTCAGACTGTTTTTAATGCAGGCTAGCTGATACCATAGACATGCACTAGCCTAGCACTAGCCTAGCGCCACTAAGCTCTTCAAATATAAGAACTGCATGAATAAAAAAAATCTCCCGAAATCAACAACACTCTGGATTACTAGGAAATGAGCCCCTATGTCAAAAATCCTGAAATATCACTTTAAGAAGTTAAAATATCCACATTTCCGCTAATTCCTGTGTTCGTTAGAATGTTAGAATAGCTTGAAGTAATTAATGTGTACATTCTTTGAGTCCGTGGCTTTAAAAATCTTGCATATGAAACACTAAGACATTAAAAAGCATTCCACTTTTTCTGCTTCTCCTTCATTAAAGCAGTACTAAGTAACTCATGCCCCTAGAGGCCAGAAGCGCCACTGCAGGTGTCGTAGCATGTTGTGTTTTTTTACTCATTAATCGTCCGTGAGAGTAAATACTACGCTGACAGAAAAGACAAAGGGACAGAGGGATGTTGTTCATCCAGTTACACAATGGAGATAATTTTTTTCACTCAAACTTGGCTGTAAATACTGTTTAAGTCGTGCTAGCACCCAGTTAGCTTTACCCGTTAGCCTGTTAGCATCTTCCTCGTGATTCCATTAGTGTGTACATTAATCAACACGTCAGCCACACGAGAGGCGTTAATGGAGGCGAAAATGGTCTTCCCAAAGATTGAAGGACGTTATTTGCATATTAGCCCGTAAATATTTGTGTACACAGTGTTTTGTGGGTGCCCTTGTTGCTACGGTGATAGATCATAGAGCTATTTAGGGCTGGGTGCTGTTACATTTTTTTTTCCGATACCAGTACTTTCCCGATACCTATACTAAAATATTTCTCGTGTAGAACTAGAGAATAGAACAATAATGTGTGGAAGGTCCGCAAATTTACAACATTGGGTTTGTCAGTATTTGAAAATGTCTGTTACTGTCTCCCTGAATATTGTATGCTAACTGTGTAAAAGGTCTTACTATAATAATAATAATAATACGTCAAACTTGTATAGCGCTTTTTTGGACACTCAAAGACTCTTCACATGGGGAAAAACAAAACAAAAAGAGGGGTTTAAAGAAAAGCTAGTTTGAACAGGTGGGTTTTGAGTCCTGATTTAAAGGTTGAAAGTGAGGCAGAGTTTCTAATGGGCAGTGGGAGTGAGTTCCAGAGGGTGGGGGCGGCGATGGCAAAGGCTCGGTCCCCCAAGGTCCGGCGGTTAGTGCGGGTGGTGGGGGTGGTGCCGGCTGAGCGGAGGTGGCGGGTGGGCTGGTATTGTTGCAGGAGCTCGGTGAGGTAGGGCGGGGCCAGGTTATGGAGGGACTTGTAGGTGAGGAGGAGGAGCTTGTATTGAATGCGATATTGAACGGGGAGCCAGTGGAGCTGTTGGAGGACGGGGGTGATGTGTTCTCTGGACCGGGTGTGGGTGAGGAGGCGGGCAGCAGAGTTCTGGATGTATTGCAGTTTTTGGAGATGAGTGGTGGGAAGTCCGTAGAGGAGGCTATTGCAGTAGTCGAGTCTGGAAGTGATGAAAGCCTGGATGAGGATTTCAGCTTAGGATAACCCTAAGCCTTACCTATTGTAGTAATGGTGTACTTAAGTCCGTCGGCGTGAATACTTTACATAATGGCCCTGAATTCAGTCATTCCCTCCATACTCGATGGTGGTAAGCTACTGTGGTGGCCAAAGCTGCCCTGGGGTAGACTGACTTCCGTGAGGTAACCAGTCTGTCCTCTGGCCCTTCCGACCACCACCAACCACTCACCCAATACATTCATCCAGGCTTCCTGGTGTTCCTAAATGGTCTCCCATCCAATTACCAACCAGGCCCTTCCTGCTTAGCTTCCAAGATGGGATCGGGCAGAGCAAAGGCGGTTTGGCCACAGTGAGGACAATTCAGACGTTTGAAAGCACCAGTTGGTTTTGTCAAGCCTTTATGAGCTGGTGGTTACTGTATATGAAAGCATTAGTTTAAATGGGACAGCTCTTTTGACCTGGGTTTTTTGTTCTTGGTCAGTAAAGCTGCACGATCAAGAGACTGAAACCCAAGGTCCAAAGAGCCGACCCGTTTAAACTAATGCTTTCATATAACCATCAGATCGTGAAGGCATGAGCTTGACAAAACCGACTGGTTGCTGCAAACGTCTGAATTGTCTTTACTGTAACAATTAGGGGTGTCACGATTTCCATTTTTTGAGTCACGATTATTGTGAAACAAAAAATTGCGATTTTACGATTATTCACGATTATTCCCCGAATGAAAGGAAATAACTGATATTTTTAGTTTTTGTCTTTAAAAAGCTTTTTAATACTTGTAAACATTCACTGTTTCTAAAAATGAAAAATTATTTAAGATTGTTTTGCATTAAACTAAATAGGCCTACATTGAATAATACAAAACAATGTCAACTTTACTTCTTTATAATGACCATAATTATCATCATTATTTTACTATATATTATTAGGCCACAAGCTATGGCTCGGTTTTATGTTCTCAAAAGTTAAGCTGTTGCTTCATTATTTTTGATGAACAGAGAATGAAACGTGTTTACAAAGTGACTAAGGAGACTCTTTTGAACAGCTGTTTCCACATGTGCGGTTTCACTTTCCTTTCTGTCGCTGAAGCAGCGCATTAGCTTTTTGTTACATCCTGAGCCAGTTGTGGCTATTTCCGAACATTTGGACAACATTTTTGGGAATTAAGCAGTTCGTTACCTTGACCTGGACATTCACAGTGAAGGATTATCTCCAAGATGTTGTTTATATTGGACGTGGCCGATATCAGCGCCTTTTGCTGCAACTTCCTGACCACAGGGTTTGCATAACGGACGTCCATCGACAACAACAACGCCTCGGTCATCTTCTGGATCCTAAAGAGGTCCCACTCTGCTGACTTCAATCGTTTTTGTGTGGATACAACACTGGAGGAGAGCGTCCTCCTGCCTCGCTCAACTCCCGGTGAGTTTACACTGTTTATGACGTGCAACGGCTCGCGCGTCAGCGTGAAACATTTCGCGGTAAACTGTGGCTTCTGAAATTCTTACGGATAAACTACCGCGTCCTTTTATAATCGTGGTCATCGTAAAACCGGATAATCTTGACGTCCCTAGTAACAATATTCACTGAACTAAGACTTTACGATGGACATAATGTGAACTGGTTTCATTAACTGCAACACGACTCTTACCTTTGAGAGCTCCTGGTTCAGGCCGCGCCTTTTCTGCAGCAACCACTCCCGCTCAGCTTTCAGGCTCTTCAGACGGACCTGCAGCATCTTCTTGCTCGTTATCTTCTCGTTCAGGACTCGGATTTGATCGTGGAGGGAGCGGTTTTCCTCCCGCTCCGTGTCCACGCCATGTGTGAAGTTCTCGACCTCCTCCTCCACAGGTCCAAGCTTCTCCAGCTCCTTCTGAAGCCGCACCATAGTCTTCTTGAGCTGCTTGTTCTTAGCTTTTACCTGTGCGTCTTTCTTGGCCTTGTCTTTGTAGTGGTCTCGTTGTGTTTTCTGGTACCTGATCTCGGCCACCAGCGTATCCACGTATTGGTGTAGCCTGTCATTGTCGCCCCTCTGACTGTACACTACATGGAGCTGCTTGTTGTACTCCAAGCCGGTGGTCTTCTGCACTTTAAGCTCTTTCTCCAGTTTCTCCTTATGCTTCAGCAGCTGCTCGTTTTCACTGTCAAGGACGCGCTTCAACACTTGAGTCGTCTCGAGTTTATGATTACAGCTTCTCTCCTTAAAGAGTTCCCCAGTCGTTTGGGAAATCTCTCGCCGTAGCAACTCATTTTTGTCTTGAACGTGTCGGCTCTCGGCTTCCAGCTCGAGACAGCGCTCCTTCAGGGACGTTTGCTGTTGGAGTTTGGCTTTGACGCCCTCCAACTCACTCTGCAAAACGCCCGTGTGGCTCCTCAACGCCGAGATCTGCTTCTCGATGTCGTTGGCTCTTTCCAAACACAGCTCCACACAAACATCCGGCTCTAGTTTGTCACTTAGCTTTGTGAGTTCATTCTGAACGGCCTCCTTTCCCTCACGAAGACCATTTCTGACACCTTCCATCTCCAGAATCTGCTGTTTCATGGCAGGCAGCAGTTCCAGTTTGGATTTAGCTTGTTTAATTTCCTCCTGCAAAGCTCCAGTTTCCCTTTTCAGCTCCGCATTCTCAGTCATGAGTTCTACAGAGTACCCCACACTCCACTGTGGTTCAATGTTGCTGTTAATCTCCTCCAATTCGTCTTGTAGCGCCTTGTTTTTGCAGGAAATGATGTGGTTTTCTGCTTCGACCTGGGAGCAGAGCTCTTTTAACTCTTCTTGCATTTCCTGTATTGAGTTGGTAAGATAAATTTCTTCCTGCAAATTGTCTGTCAGGTTCTCCTTCACGATGTCCTTTCCCTCACGAAGAACATTTCTCACGCCTTCCATCTCCAGAACCTGCTGTTTCATGGCGCCCTGCTCTTCCAGTGTGGATTTAGCTTGTTTGACTTCCTCCTGCAACTCTCCTGTTTCCATTTTCAGACGCGCCATCTCGATATAAAGTTCAGAAGAGTATTCAATAGTCCACTGTGGTTCAAGTTTGCTGTTAATCTCCTCCAGTTCGTCTTGTAGCGCCTTGTTTTTGCAGCAAAGGACACGTTTCTCTGCTTCGACCTGGGCGCAGCGCTCTTTACACGCCTCTTGTTCTGCCTGCCTTAATTTGGCAAGTTTGATTTCCTCTTGAAAAGCGTCTTTCTGACATTTCAATGCCACAAGCTCCTTCTCAATGTCGTTGACTTTTTCCAAACACATCTCTTTGGAAGTCTCTGGCTCTTTTTCCTCCAAACTGTCTTTTTCTCCAGCTTTTGACCCGACTAACTCCTGCTCAGCCCGTTCCCCTTCATCATTGGGCAGTTTCTCCAAAGTCTGACGCCCAGGGACAGGGTCTTGGCAATAGTCGCCCAGGGTTGTGTTCGGTATATTTTCCGTAAAGCGGCGCTGGACACATTGCCTTTGTTGCGTTGCTAGTTCAAGGAATGCTCTCAGCTTGGCAAATTTGGCCTTTGAGCACCTTTCGATCTCAGAGTCTGCCATGTTCTGTTTGTCAGACACGGCGTCACAAAAATAACCACAAATGAATAAAAACAACACACTAAAGTGACCACAAACGCTCCAGTTGTTAAGATATTCGGCTCAGTTGCTGTAATCTCTACCCGCGGTGCAGAAAAACGAGAAAATGGCAAGACTGGAGCTGATACCGTTTGACAAATGACTGCTCAGTGAGTGACTGCTCAGTGAGTGACTGCTCAGTGAGTGACTGCTCAGTGAGTGACTGCTCAGTGAGTGACTGCTCAGTGAGTGACTGCTCTAATGAGACGTCAAATGGACAGAGTGTCATCGACCAATCAGATGCAGCGGAATGTTTGGTTTGGTTACTAGGCGACGGGCGCATGCAGGTGATGTCACAGCGTTGTGAGTGCAGGGGCTGCGAACTGTTTGACCTTATATGGAATAAGGTCAGATAAAGGAGTTCCATCTTTGGAACCGCCCTTATTTGGTCATGTTCGAAGCCCCAGAAAACAGAGAGAAATTGCTGAACTTTCTCCTTCATTACTTTAACAATGAAAAGTGGCAGCGCCACTTGCAAAAGTGAGTGTTTAGCAACCGTAACACTTTTCACAAAACGGTTGCTAAACAAAACTTTAGACTTTAGCTTTTATCTACTATTCATCGGCCTTAATAAGACACTTTGCAAAGGCTGAGACCTGCCGCTAAAACTCGAACATAAAAACAAAGAAAGCGCTATTAACAGGGGTCAAAATGTTCCTCAAATATAGCTGTCACGGTTGTTTCCCTCTTTGATGGGTTCATTTAGTCTGAGGAGTGAAGCAGATCTTTAGTAAATCCTTCGACAGCGACGTCTGGTTTCTTCACATAAACCTGGGGCCGTGTTTCGCTTCTCGAGCAATGATCGCGAGTAAATAAAAATGCCACTGTCGCTCAGTTGTCTTTCATTTTTATAGAGTAGAGATATTGTTACATGTTGTGGTACAGCATAATTCTACTTCGTGAAGTTTTGTGACATTGTTGAGTTCCAAACTGTACAAATGTTATTCAAAGCAAGGTATAAACTGTTACCAAGTCAAATGCAAAGAAGGTTCCAAGAACGTACTGGTCGTTATGAATTACGTGATGAATTAAACTTTAGGATTCAGAAACAAAGCACAACTTTGAAAAGTTTTAGTCCAACAGTTAATGGTGAACAATTGTGGAATAAACTGGAGATGGAGTTGAAACGATGTCCAAACATCAACCTGTTCAAATATAAATACAAACTAAAGACTTTTGAAATATATAGAGGAAGAAATATGTTGCCACTAGGGGGAGCAGTGGGATCAATTATGTGTATTTTTCCTCTATAATAAAGGAAGAATGTTGCTGCTTGGTTGTCATTCTATTGCTCAAATTACAAATGGAGAATTGGGGTTGGCAGGTTATGGATCTGTTGAGAGGAATCCTCCCAACGGGCTCAAAACCTTGTCTGTTAATGCACCACTCAGCATAGGAACATCATCTACAAAATCAGCTGTTAGGGCAGCTGTGTGGGGGTTTGTTGGTGGGGAACTACTGCCGTCTTCAACTGGCCCGCTCTACACTCTGGCTTTTTAATGCACCACACTGA
The DNA here is from genome assembly GCA_021464625.1 of Proterorhinus semilunaris. Classification (NCBI taxonomy): domain Eukaryota; kingdom Metazoa; phylum Chordata; class Actinopteri; order Gobiiformes; family Gobiidae; genus Proterorhinus; species Proterorhinus semilunaris. The sequence goes on from CM038349.1 coordinate 4,914,904, forward strand.
GCAGGGCTACATCATACTTCACACATAACTCAAATAAAGAAATAAATTAATCAATAAATAATAATAATAATAATTAATTAAACTCAAATAAAAATTATATTGAGGACGGTAATGACAGCTGGGAAGTAGCAAGATCTCGGAGTATAATAAATATTAATGCTTTTTAATGCATTACACTATGTAGGGCTTTCATAAAACATTATACATGAAAGAAGAAAAAAAAATTGTACACAAATTGATATTATACTGAGGTAATGACAACTGGGAAGTATCAGGATCACGGAGTATAATATCTATGCTGCATAGTAACGAGCCTTTATAACATTACAATAGTGACTTAATGTTACACTAGTGATGTCAGTAATGTACTAATGTTTGGCATTAGTAACAATTTGTAAGAAATATATTAACGATCATTTGTTTCTTGCTTTGTACTAGACATTGTACAAGAAATGAAACAGCTGTTGTGTTTTGTGCTTTGATTGTTAAATGAAAATGTTATTGTTTTTATTTTTGGTGGAGCGTATAAGCCTTTTGCTTCGGCCCAGTCCTTTAGAGCAGATTAACTGCTCAAATAAACATTCGCCGGTCAAGCAGCAGCAGAATACGACAGCGTGGACCAGTTCCCACTAATATCCAGCAGCTTCAGCCATTGAAGAGGAGTGGACCAACATTCCACAGGCCACCATGGACAATCTGATAAACTCTATGTGAAGAAGATGTGTTGCACTGCATGAGGCAAATGGAGGTCACACCAGATACTGACTGGAGTCCCCAGACCCCCAATAAAGCAATAAGGCCTTTTATTGTGGGCAGTATAAGGCACACCTGTGCACTAATCATGATGTCGGATCAGCATCTTGATGTGGCACACCTGTGAGGTGGGATGGATTGTCTCGGCAGAGCAGAAGTGCTCACTATCACACATTTGGACTGATTTGTGAACGATGTTTGAGAGAAATGGTAATATTGTGAATCTGGAATGAGTTTTAGATCTTTAAGTCCATCTCATGAAACATGGAGCAGAAACTAAGGTGCTGCGTTTATATTCTTGTTGAGTGTATTTTCAGATAATTTTTCACATAGTTTTAAGGCACTTTTACACGGTAGAATTTTAAGAGACTTATACAAGGACACCAATTCATTTTAAAAAAAGAAACAAAATTGGGTACTCAATTATCACATTATTATACATATATTCTATTTGTTTATCTTTCATAAATACACCAAATTTGACACTATTATAATCTAGCACGGGTGCGTCGTTCTTTACCTTCAACCAATTATATAAATCAACCCGAAATGTCTTCACATTGCTACATTCATAAAAGAAGTGTTTTTGAGATTTTATATCAATTTGACAAAATGTACATATGTTATCTGGAAATTGGTGTCTAATCCTTTCCTTTTTCTGACAAGGGTATTTATCATTCATGGTTACACCCACAGAAAGTGACACAGATAGAGGCAAACAATTTCAAACTGTTGCCGTGGAGACCGTGCTATGTCAATGGGAAATGAGTCCTGTACAGCTTAAAAGATTTGGGTAAAGCCGAAAATGCACTCAGTTAATGACAAGAGGTTAATGATTCATTCAATGTAGGAAGAAAGGAAGGACTTTATTTGTAGAGTTCCTTTCACAGACACAAAGCGCATTCACGCCACACTCAATGGTGGTAAACTACGTGTGTAGCTTTGGGACTGCACACATCTGCGCCAACACCTGGCCAGCACCAGGGAGGGGTCTCCTGGTGCTGGTCAGGGTCACGACTAAACACGGTGAGGCTGAAGCTCAGGTTCATGCAGCAAAGGTCTGGAACAGCCTCCGTGTGAAACAGGCCTCCACCTTGACTGTTCTGTCTGAAAGCACTCTTATTGACTGTATTTTAACTCATTTTAATATAAAGATATTTGTATTCTCCACACAGTAAGGCCCCGTCCAGGTGGGAATCGAACCTAGGACCTTCTTGCTGAGAGGTAAGAGCGCTAACGTGCCGCCCGAATGCATGAATGAGTGAAACAGAAACCCTGACGCTCATGCATGCTTTTATCACCAGTCGTATCGACTACTGTAATGCCCTGCTCTCTGGTCTTCCCCAAAAGAGAATCTCAAAAGAGCCACACTGTTCTAAATAATATGCAGCCTATATGTGTGTACAATTTCTTTAAAACATGCGTATAATGAGAGATTAATACATGACGGATTAAAGTCGCCCATGACAGATTTTTTACAACCCTGTCCGTCAAAATGAAGGAGAGAAATGATCCCAGCGAAACCACTGCACTGGCCTATAGGCTGTGGCCTTTTGGATTAGGGTAAAGCTGAACTGGAGAAAATGCACTCGGTTAAAGCTGGGGTATCTGATTTTGTGGTGTCGTATAATACATTTACTTTTGCCACCTCAGAGTATGTTGTAAACACAGCAGAACACAGACTTTGTTGTATTGTCTTCACCTAAAGTTTTATTGAGCAATGGATGAAAGAAGTCTGATCTAAACTAGAGGAATTTATCTTGGGGGTGGCCCCCCCGCTTCACTTTGTCACCGCTCAATGCTGTATGTGCGTGTGAAATGTGCATAGAATTACATACTTTGAACAATTTGAATACACAGGAGGGACTGTGAGAGCTAGAAACAAGTTTATATCACTGTTTGAACAGGAACAATCAGGTTCCCCAGCTTTAAGAGGTTTAGACACGACATGAGCGATATTTATTGAACGTGTGAGAGTGACGCAGTGAATGAACGGAGGATTAAAAAGCCGCCCAGTTCAGACCTGGCAACCCTGGTGTACATTAACAAGGCCTCTTTGTCTGATGTAAATGTAACACGGGTGGGCATTAAGCTTTTTTATTTTTATTTAATTATTGAAAATACAAGGCACAAAAAATGTTTGTTAAACATAGCAAAGTCGAGTTCGCAATAACCTCACAGTGACAGTATAGTGCAATCAGATTCGTGCAAAAAATGTACAGTCAAATGTTCGAGGGGGTCACAGATGTACATCAGATAACAGTTCATAAGGTCCATAGTCAGATTGAGTCCAGGGGGATTTCACTTAAACAAGAATACAGTTGCGTGGCTTTTGGTCCTTTCATTCGTTCCAGGGAATTAATGTACAATTTAAAATCATTTTAAAAAAAAGAGAGTGGGTGGGCATTTTTGACATTTGCTTTTGTGTATACAGAATTTAGCAAGACATAATATCACATTAGTACAGAGTTGTACTTTTTTACTGTTTGTTAGCACACCAAACGTTATATTGTCTCTTGAAAAGACTGGAGTTGAAGGAAAACATTTTTTCACCCAAGTTTGTAAATCTTTCCAAAACAATTGAACAGAGTCGCAATAAAAAAACAGATGGTCAGTTGTCTCCACATTAATATTGCAGAATGTACATAGATTTTCTTGTATGTTAAAATGTAATCGAAGTAGTTCTTTGGATGGGTAAATATTGTTCATAATTTTGAAGTGTGTTTCTTTAGCCTTAGGAGCTATAGGGAAAGATAAGTACATAGTTCTTAGTTTGGAAACTGTCTTTTTATCAAATTTGTTTAGGATATCATTTTTATTTTGTAAACCAGGGAATAATTCATCTGTCAAGCTTTTCCTAATAAAAAAATTATTACATTTTTTGTCTAAGATTGGTATCCCATGTATCGTGGGAGAGGGCAAATGTGTTTGTGTTATCTGATGAGCTAATGAGTTTTTGGATAGAAAAATACATTCTTTAGGGAGGGCGTTACCTGCGCCATTCCCACGTTTAATCTCGCGAGAGTAACGGCACCCGCCCACGTGACCCGCTGTAGCCTATCCAGCGTTCCAATATGGCTGACCGGTGCGGTGGCTAAGCCTCGGGGAAAGTTCGAAGCCGGTATGTGTAAAGTTCTGGTTTGCCTTCCTATCACTAAAACAACCGTCCAATAGCTTACAACTAATTGTTAACTTATAGGAGCCGACCATCAGGGCTGAGTTGTGACGGGAGATTGTGTCGATGCTAAGATATTAAGCGGAGTTGGTAAGTCAATCTGTTTGCTAATGGTAGCTACTAGCCGCATCCATGTATTTCCTATGGGCGGTTAGCATTGGGTTTTAACCCCGTTTTCCTCCATGTCTCTGAATGAATCTTAGTCATATTTATGTCGAGTCTTCATTGTGTGTATGTATGAATGGTGACTTAGTGGTGTGGCGTTTTAAGGCCATCTAAACGTGTTATGCTACGGTAAAGATAATGAGTGAACACTGCCGCTGGTGCGCAGTTACACCGGTCATAGTAACAACACTGTACGTTCGCATTTGGTTCTTGTGTACATGTACCAGTATTAATATGTATATTACACGTATGGCATAGATTGTAGTCTAGTATTGTTAATATGAGCAGTATTAAGGTTGATAAAGATGGACTGCTTTTATGTGCGCACAATGATCGAACTCAGGGTCCTGTGTTTTACGCAGGCCAGGTCCCCAAGTCTTGGATGGCGAGTTGTAGACTCGCCATGACAAACTCTTGCCCCGCACCTCATTACTCTGCGGCCCTTTGCACTATCCCATACACACCGTTTCCATAAACTAAAGTATTCTCATTACGAACTGTTATACAAATCCCCAACCCGCGTGGCCGCATGAACTGTTGCATATGAACTTTGGGACCATTCGTGGGATCCGTGAACTGAACCTGTTCCCAAGTAATGTATTCCGCCAGTATTGTTGTTGTCGGTTTCCATGTATTTCTGTCTGAATGGCCATTTCTGTCCATGTCTGTCCTCGTGTCTAACTGTTGTGTGTGTCCACTGTAAATAACCAATAACACTGGTACCATCTAAAATAAATGTTCGTGTCCGTCCCATCTCTCCAGGAGTCGTGATCTAGACTTCTGATTAGCCCAATAAGAACTAACGTACCTGTTCCATAAAGGAACAAGCTGCACTGAAGGAGCCTGCAGAGTCCGAGGAGAGCGCCCCCCTGAGGCCAGCCTGGTTTAACCACACTCTCTGCAGCGGAGACGAGGTCCACACTCACACTCTGCTCCCTAGAAACACATTTAACCAAAGACGTGCTGCATTTTGTGATTCTGTTTAGTTTGGGCTTCGCTTGATTTACACCAATCTTTAACGAGTGTTTGATATGAACGTCTTTATGTTGCAGCTGTTTGGAGACAAAGAGGACGATAGAAAAATGGTAAGACTGACTTTTATTGGGATATTTGCTGCTGATTGATCAAACGCACCCCGTTTTAGCCAATCACAGCTGGCCTCAAACATAAACAAATAAGCACTAAAGCCATGAGATCTTTAGTTTTAGAAGCTGTTCCTCATGTTCAGTATAAGCAGCACCTCGTGTGTTTCCTTCATTGCCGTCCATCTTCTTCCACTTGTCGTTGTGAACATTAGTGCGTATGTGACCCTTCAGTGACCCAGTGTGTGGGTGCTTAGCTCGGTGCTTTTACTTCCCATCCTGGTGGCCTCTAGGACACTCCAGGATCCATTTGATTTCAGGCTTTTGAGGGTTTCTCATAGACAGAATGATGGAGCTTTGCTTCCTTCGGCTGTTGCCGATCAGAAGTGTCTTCAGGAGAATCCTGTTTGTCTGCGCTGGCTCACGGAAAACTAACTCCACGTGTGTCTCGAGCAACAAAACCAGTGTTTTGGACCAGCAGGACGGGTTGGGTCACAGAATCATCTGTTTGCAGAGCGGGTTGGGTCGCTCACAAAAAGCCGATCGCCTCCACATTTAGCACTGAATTAAACTGCGTCTCAGAGTAACGTCTTTACAGCAGGTTCTTGATGTAAATATGAGGCGGATATTCATAAAACAAACAGCGTTTTGCAGCTTGTGATTTGGAAAATGCTTTAATGGAGCTGAAAAATCATGTTTATCAGACGACTCCTTAAAGGACAACTAAGCAGCAAATCAACGTTTTTGAGCTTATAAACTGCATACATATGTTTCTTATAGTGCTCTCTACATGTCCTGGTCAATTTTGGGCAAATTAGATAAAATCTCACTTTTGAGCCTAAAACCGTCTGTAGCGCCGGTTAGCAATTTATTAGCATAGTATTTAGTTTGTTCTTTAGCGTTTCTAGTGTCGTTACTTTAGCGTTTCTAGTGTCGTTACTTTAGTCCGGTAGTTCAGTAGCCGTTTTGTAACGTGAGCACCACATGCCGGTCACAGAGCGGCCAGGGAGCGGGAGGAAGAGGAGAGAAGACCCGAGACAGGGATTTGATCTACGAGCTCCGCTCTGTGTGTGAACCACAGCACTCGCATGCCCCCCCCTCTCCGACTAAAAGACAAAACCCCAAAATACCCAGATTCACTTATTTAGTGACATGGCTGGATGTTTTCACGTTAAACTACAGACACATAAAGCTGTATCGGGCAGACAGAGATAATCAGGGCTGTCAGTGCTGATGGGACTGAGGGCTTTTTACTGTAGTCTCCCCCAGGGAGAGCTCACAGACACCGGGGGCTGCAGTTAGCCGTCCCCTGGCTTGGAGGCTCTGAGCGGGGCAGTGTGTGACTGAGTGTCCGCTAAAGCCAGGAGGAGGAACGGGGAGATACGAGCGCCAAATGTCCGCCGCGTGTGCTCGGCATGTAGCCGGGACGACAGGCTCGAGAGTCCGGGACAGTGGCGCCACATGTCCGGAGAAGCTAGCCGGGACGAGAGGCTGCAGTGGCGCAAACATTGTCTAAATGCGGCATAACAGGAGTCAGTCAGTCCTGGTCACTCTGGCCCTTGGTCTGAGACTATCAACAGAGCAGAGACCGCCCACACACTCCCCCTCCCCGCGTCCCCCCAAAGCCTCCCGCCACGCCGCTTTCTCTGAGTTTTTTTAATTTTGGGAGTGGGTGGAGTAAGATCTGGAAGGGGTGTTTAGTAGCTCCTTAAAATGCCTCTTTGCCTCTGGCAGATTTGTAGCTTAAAGCTGAAATGTAATAACTGAGCACCATGATGTTAAACAGCTGTTGCATGAAAAATAAAACATAGGCTATAAGCAGGAGAGCAGGAGATTCATACATAGACATATTATTAATAGACCATCATTACTCCTCCCCGTTTACCACAATGACCACGCTCGAGGAGGAAATCATGGCGGATTTACAGACTCCTCCTCCCCAGCTCTGACGAAGCATGTTCCTAAAAAGGGCATAAGGGCGGGATCTTCACTGTAGACGCCGCCCTTACGTGACATGCAGCTCGCGCAGCTCCAATGCCAACAGTCTCATTAAGTACGAGTTTTCTGCCCTCCCTAGACGTTGTTGGTGTGTAGTTTGGCAGATAGCGAACAGATTTGACATGAAGACGATGCTGAATGACTTCGTTTATTGCTCCAATCAAAGTTTTGTAAAACTGCAAATAAACATAAAAATGCCGTCAGTATTTGCATAAAAAACAGCTGACAGTATGTCACAAATATGGCTTATAAAACGCTTGTAGCTGAAACTAATATCACATGCAAAAATAATGGAGAAAGTCCGCTAGCTTAGCCGCGGCTAATTAGCATAACAATAACCTTAGACCTGTTCATACACAACACCTTCAATTAACAACTTACAGGCCTTTGCTCCCAAAAGCTCCGTTGAAGCTATTTGCACGAGAGCGGACCTACAGCACTACTGCTTGTGTTCATTACTTTTTAAACAACAAAGATGGCGGCCGAACAACTTCCTTTCACACAACATGTCATGAACAGACTCACCACAAGAGGGTAGTGCAACACTGTAAAATAACTTTAAAAGTTCTTGGGAGACAGCACAACGAGATTTCTCAAATGTATCCTACGATAACCAGCCCGGTGCTTCTGATTGTGTCTAACCCAGCGTCATCTCGGGAGGAATATCCAGCTGTAGACAGTTCCAAAAAATTAGGCACCGGGGATTCAAGTTGTTTTTAATGTGTCTAAAGTGCAGTGGATTCCAATTGGGGCCTAGTGGCTATGTGGCGGTACTACAGCAATGGCGGCCTCCAGTGTTGTCGTCGCAGAGCAGCCAGCGGCCAATGGGTTCATACAAGAGTCTGGTCTTTCTGCTTTGCACTTTTCTGCATAAGCTGCAACATAATTATTATATTGACTTGAAGCTGAATAAGTTCTATTGATGTTGGAAGTAGAGATTTACTAATCCAAGTCAAAACAGTGTAATTTAGGCCATTGGTGCTTCCTCAGCCTGGGCTAAAATAAGGGCCAGAATCTGGCCTTTGACAAGAATAAAGTAGACACATGGATTATGAAATAATAAGGACTTTTTTAAAGGTCATTGTGGCCAACATTACCTGCCTCATCCTGTCAATGTTTCTGAATTGATATAAAACTGCTATTTCTGACACATTTTAAACACATTACAGGGTGAAAGTGCAGATGTAACATAATAATATGTCGGGGTCGGACTGGGAGACGTACGTTTAGGGGCCCCAGAGCGGAAAAGGTTGAGAACCACTACTTTAGACCATCAGCTCTCCAAAGATTGTGTTCATTTCTGCATAAGTTGATGAGACAAATGTGATGATTGTCCTGGTGAAATAAGTTCAATTGTTTTTGTCAGTAAGTATTAATAAGAAGAAACTACAGGATTTCCTTGTGTTCAAATATCCTCTTGGCTGAAACTGTCCAGAATGAACTCCTCTTAAGGCCCATAGCTGCTCAGGTGTCTTCAGAACAGAGTCAAAGTAGCTCATGTTCAAAGACCTCTGCTCTAATAAATAACTTTGTTTTGACAGGACGATCCTAAAGCTAGAGACACTTCTGGAGAAAAACGGCACCGCTGTGAGCAGTGTGGGAAGTCATTCAGACACAAAGGAACCCTGACACGGCATCAGAAAAACCACACCGGCACAAATCTCCTCTGCTGCCCCCTGTGTGCCAAGAAGTTCACTGCAGAATCACAGCTCACTGTCCACATGAGAGTTCACACTGGAGAAAGGCCCTTTACATGTGAGCAGTGTGAGAAGAGGTTCAAGTCGAAGGGGGAACTAAGGGGACATGCACTGGTCCACAGCGGAGAGAGGCCCTTTACATGTGACCTCTGTGGGTCATCGTTTAAATATAAGAAGACACTAAAACGACACTCAGTCGTTCACACAAGAAAACGAGACTTCAGCTGCAACGAGGGCGGGAGAAGTTTTGGACGATTATCAAATTTAAAAAAGCAACAACTCATTCACAGCGGAGAAAAGAAGCATCACTGTGAACAGTGTGGAAAGGCCTTTCTTTACAAAGCTGGATTAAAACAACACAAACTCACTCACAGTGAGAGGAGCTTCTCTTGTGAAGAGTGTGGAAAATGCCTCTCTAGTAAATTTGGCTTAGAACAACATAAACGGATGCACTTCAATCATAAAGTGTTCTTTTGTGAAACATGTGGCAAAGCATGTCTCTCACTGAGTCATTTAGAAAGACATGAAACCTCCCACTCGACAGATCAACGCCACATCTGCGGCCAGTGTGGGAAAAGGTTCAAAAGCAAAGGTGCTGTCATAAAACACAAGCAAGTCTCCCATGATAATAAAAGGTTCCAGTGTGAGCAGTGTGGCAGGTCTTTTACCAGTAAGAGTCATCTGAAAGCTCATCAGAACCTTCACACAGGGACAGTGTTCTCCTGTGACCAGTGTGGGAAACAGTATTTTGATAAGAACATCCTGAAACATCACCAGCGCATCCACACTGGAGAGAAGCCCTTCACCTGTGACCTCTGTGGAACATCTTTCTCTCACTCTGGAGTTCTGAAAAGGCACCAACTGGTTCACACAAGAGAGAAGAAACACGTCTGTGATGAGTGTGGGAAAGACTTTGGTCTGTTGGGAAATTTGAAACGACATAAACAAACTCATGTGGAGAAGCCTCATGGATGTGGTCAGTGCAGAAGAGCCTTCGCTCATCCTGAGGAGCTAAACACTCACCTTCAAACTCACTCTGAGCCAAAGAAAAACGTGCCCAAGACCATCGTGTGTGACCAGTGTGGGAGGGTCTTCAAATGTACAAGTTATTACAAAAAGCACAACCACATTCACGCCAAGGACAAGATCTTTCCATGTGACCAATGTGACAAAGTCTACTACACGAGAAGCTCCTTTAAGAACCACCAGCTTTCCCACGCTAAAGAGAAGCAGCGACAGGCGACTGGACACAACTTGAACACCAGAGCGTTCAGAACCAAGACAAACCCTCCTCAGACCAGATCCCTCTGAAGAACCTGGAGATCCGGCTCCACAGAGTCCAGATCTGAGGCTCCAAAACATCTGAACAACTGCTGTGACTGAACAGAGTTTAACTAGACCTCGATCCTCAACCAACGTCACCCAGTTTTCAGAGGAACGTCGCATCGAAAGAAGACCTGAACTGGACTAAACCAAGGACTGAACTGGACTAAACCAAGGACTGAACTGGACTAAACCAAGGACTGAACTGGACTAAACCAAGGACTGAACTGGACTGAACTGGACTGAACCAAGGACTGAACTGGACTAAACTCAAATCGCACTATTCCAGGACTAAAATCGTTTTCTCTAAATTAAACAGACCAAACGTATTTTAACATTTACTCCGTTCTGTTCCTGAGAATCAGACAGTGTAGTTTATTTGAGCAGAATAAAAAAATACTTTTATTTACTACAGGAAAAGAAGAAAGTTAGTAGTTTGTAGTTTATTTGAGCAGTTTACGTCTGTGTTTTACATTATCACATCATTGCACATTATTATATATTAAATAAAGATTGAAACAAAAACAAAACTACCTCAAAAGGAGTAGGCCGACGCAAGAAAGCTTATAAGTGCCTACCCCCTAGGGCAGGGGTGTCAAAGTCAAATGGACGGAGGGCCAAATAAAACATTTAGCTACAAGCCGAGGGCCGGACTGTTCGAATGTTCATAGAAAATTTTTTAAATGACGCATATAGTCTAGTGAACCTAATTGAACCTACTGAAAACCTAACAAATATATTCCAATATGATCAGATAAATAAAGCAATATTTTCTTATGGCTCTGTCAGTAATCTTTAATTTTCAACAGACACAAAAGACAAATTTCCTTTATATAAAAATCCCCATAACATGAACATTAAATGAAAGAAACCGGTATTCAAGGCACCATCAGTAGCCTATATTTTCTATTTTAGCAAAAGTGGGCTAAATTTACTTCAAAGAAAAAAACAATAATAGCAATTTTCTATCATCCACTCAACTGAAATATTTTTAAAATATAATTGGATTGAAATACAATAAAATAAAGTGCAAAAATCTATTAATCAAAAACAACACTTTGTTTAAGGAGAAGTAACATGCAGTGAAAACAAATATTAAACTTTAACTTTTAAACTTGAACTGAGTAAAAACTCTAAATATGTGATTGCACAGTAATGTTCACTTGTTTGAGGTTGAGGGTGATACTTGGTGGTGTCCCATCTTTTCCACAAGTTCATCAATGTTCGGGGTAAGGCTCTGAGCTGAGGAAATCCTCAGAATTGAGTGGAGGTGTTCAGCAGTAAGTCGACTTCTGTGTGATGTTTTGTTCAGGTTCATCAAAGAAAACAGTTGTTCACACAGGTATGTGCTGCCAAACATAGACAACGTTTGAGCAGCCTGGATGCGCAGCTGGGGCATTGTGTCGGGGAGGAAACGGGCGAACTCCGCAGCACCCACTGCCGCATATTTTGCCCTCAGTGCATCATTGCATTGGAGGTCAATCAACTCCATTTGGAGGTTTGGTGGTGAGCTTTCCACGTCAACAGCAAATGGGTTACCGAGCAGTTCCAACCTGCTTTTTTGTGCTTCAAAGTCAGCAAATCGGCGTCGAAAGTCAGCGGCAAGCATACCTATTTTATCAGCCAACTGTGCGCTCGGGAACGCACTGGTAGAGAGCTTCTCTTTCATGGTCTGGCAGCTGGGAAAGTGGCTCAAATTTTCTTTCCGCATCTGCGTCTCCCTCAGAGTCAGTTTGGTTTTAAATGCCTTCACTGTACTGTACATATCAGAGATGACACGATCCCGACCCTGCAGCTGCAAGTTCATTGCATTCAGATGACTCGTAATGTCACACAGACTTGTTTGAAACCCCCGGTTCTCAGTGTCCACCTTCCGTTTTGCCATTTTTGATGGGTATCTGAAAGTTAATTTTACTGTGATGCTGACGACTGCTGTGCCAATAAATATTGAAATGAAGCAGCCTACTGCTCGGTGCGTCACCGTTGCATTGTGGGAAATGTAGTATTGGTGCGTGTAAAAGATCTGCGGGCTGCCGGCTTGCTGCGGTCTGCGGGCCGGTTCTAATAATAAATCAAGATCATCCCAGGGGCCGTAAAAAACCTTCTCGCGGGCCGGATGTGGCCCGCGGGCCTTGACTCTGACATATGTGCCCTAGGGCCTTCTCGTGCGTAAAACTGCCGATTTGAAAATGAAAATAAATGGAATACCTGTGGTATTTCAAATTAAAACAACGTGTGAAGACGTGATTACTATTTTTCCAAACCACTGCATCTAAACAAATATTTGCCTGAATCAAGTGTTGATCTTGTGGATATAGTAGTGGGGATGATTGTATAGCCAGCCCGGCCCCCCATCACAGTCCGGAACGATAATGTGGCCCCCAGAGAAAATAGTTTGAGGACCCCTGATTTAAATGATTTTCTTTGAGGTCCATCCATCCATCCATTTACTTCCGCTTTATCCGGGGCCGGGTCGCGGGGGCAGCAGTCTCAGCAGAGATGCCCAGACTTCCCGATCCACGCACACCTCTTCCAGCTGTTCTGGGGGGACCCCGAGACGACACCAGGCCAGCTCGGAGACATAGTCCCACCAGCGTGTCCTGGGCCTTCCACGAGGCCTCCTCCCAATAGGACATGCCTGGAACACCTCCCGAGGGAGGCGACCAGGAGGCATCCGGTACAGATGCCCTAGCCACCTCAGCTGGCTCCTTTCGACGTAGAGGAGTAGCGGCTCGAGTCCGAGCTCCTCCCGGGTAACTGAGCTCCTCACCCGATCTCGGAGGGTGCGCCCAGCCACCCTGCGAAGGAAGCTCATTTCGGCCGCTTGTATTCGCGATCTTGTCCTTTCGGTCATTACCCAAATCTCATGACCATAGGTGAGGGTGGGAACGTAGATCGATCGGTAAATCGAGAGCTTTGCCGCTTGGCTCAGCTCCCTCTTCACCACAACAGTCCGATACAGCGACCGCATCACTGCTGACGCCGCACCGATCCGTCTACCGATCTCACGCTCCATCCGTCCCTCACTCGTGAACAGGACCCCGAGATACTTGAACTCCTCCACTTGAGGCAAGGACACCCCACCGACCTGAAGCGGGGAAGCCACCTTTTTCCGGTGGAGAACCATGGCCTCAGATTTGGAGGTGCTGATCCTCATCCCGGCCGCTTCACACTCGGCTGCAAACCGCCCCAGTGCGCGCTGGAGGTCCTGATTTGAGGAAGCCAACAGAACAACATCGTCTGCAAACAGCAGAGATGAGATTCTGAGGTTCCCAAACCGGACACCCTCCGGCCCCTGGCTGCGCCTAGAAATTCTGTCCATAAAAGTAATGAACAGAACCGGTGACAAAGGGCAGCCCTGGCGGAGCCCAACACGCACCGGGAACAGGTCTGACTTACTGCCGGCAATGCGAACCAAGCTCCTGCTGCGGTCATACAGGGAACGGACAGCCCTTAGTAGAGGGCCCCGTACCCCATACTCCCGGAGCACCCCCCACAGGGCACCACGAGGGACACGGTCGAACGCTTTCTCCAGGTCCACAAAGCACATGTGGACTGGTTTGGCGAACTCCCACAAACCCTCGAGCACCCGATGAAGGGTATAGAGCTGGTCCAGTGTTCCACGACCAGGACGAAAACCGCATTGTTCCTCCTGAATCCGAGGTTCGACTATTGGCCGGATCTTCCTCTCCAGCACCCTGGAATAGACCTTACCAGGGAGGCTGAGAAGTGTGATCCCTCTGTAATTGGAGCACACTCTCCGATCCCCTTTCTTGAAGAGGGGGACCACCACCCCGGTCTGCCAATCCAGAGGCACTGTCCCCGACCGCCACGCGATGTTGCAGAGACGTGTCAGCCAAGACAGCCCTACAACATCCAGAGACTTAAGGTACTCGGGACGAATCTCATCCACCCCCGGGGCCTTCCCACCGAGGAGCTTTCTAACCACCTCGGTGACTTCAGCCTGGGTGATGGACGAGCCCCCCTCCGAGTCCCCAGCCTCTGCCTCCTCATTGGAAGACGTGACAGTGGGATTGAGGAGATCCTCGAAGTACTCCTTCCACCGCCCGACCACCTCCCCAGTCGAGGTCAGCAGCCCCCCGCCCGCACTGTAAACAGTGTTGGTGAAGCACTGCTTCCCCCTCCTGAGGCGCCGGATGGTTTGCCAGAATCTCTTCGAGGCCGACCGATAGTCCTCCTCCATGGCTTCTCCAAACTCCTCCCAGACCCGAGTTTTTGCCTCTGCGACTGCACGAGCTGCAGCACGCTTGGCCTGCCGGTACCTCTCAGCTGCCTCCGGAGTCCCACAAGCCAACAAGGCCAGATAGGACTCCTTCTTCAGCTTGACGGCATCCCTTACTTCCGGGCGCCACCACCGGGTTCGGGGGTTGCCGCCGCGACAGGCACCAGAGACCTTACGGCCACAACTACGAGCAGCCGCATCGACAATGGAGGAGGAGAACATGGTCCACTCGGACTCCATGTCCCCTACCTCCCTCGGAATCTGGATGAAGCTCTTCCGGAGGTGGGAGTTAAAGACCCTACTGACAGAGGGATCCACCAGACGTTCCCAACAGACCCTCACAACACGTTTGGGCCTGCCAGGTCTGACCGGCTTCTTCCCCTGCCAGCGGATCCAGCTCACCACCAGGTGGTGATCGGTTGACAGCTCAGCCCCTCTCTTCACCCGAGTGTCCGAGACACGCGGCCGGAGATCAGATGACACAACTACAAAGTCGATCATCGACCTCCTGCCTAGGGTGTCCTGGTGCCACGTGCACTTATGGACATCCTTGTGCTCGAACATGGTGTTCGTTATGGACAAACCGTAACTAGCACAGAAGTCCAATAACAGAACACCACTCGGGTTCCGATCGGGGAGGCCGTTCTTCCCCATCACCCCCACCCAGGTCTCACTGTCGTTACCCACGTGGGCGTTGAAGTCCCCCAGTAGAACAATGGAGTCCCCAGCCGGAGCACTATCTAGTACCCCCCCCAGAGACTCCAAGAAGGCCGGGTACTCTGCACCGATGTTGGGCCCGTAGGCCGAGACAAGTCCCCGACCCGAAGGCGTAGGGACGCGACCCTCTCGTTCACCGGGGTGAACTCCAACACGTGACGGCTGAGCTGGGGGGCTATGAGCAAACCCACCCCAGCCCGCCGCCTCTCCCCGCGGGCAACTCCAGAAAAATGGAGCGTCCAGCCCCTCTCCAGGAGTTGGGATCCAGAACCCAGGCTGTGCGTGGAGGTGAGCCCGACTATATCTAGCCGGTATCTCTCTACCTCCCGCACAAGCTCAGGCTCCTTCCCCCCCAGCGAGGTGACGTTCCATGTCCCGAACGCCAGAAGCTGCGCACGCGGACCAGGTCGTCGAGGCACATGCCTTCGACTGCCACCCAGTCCTCTCTGCACCCGACCCCTACGGATCCCTCTGCGGGTGGTGGGTCCACAGGAAGGCGGGCCCACGTCGTCCGTTCGGGCTGTGCCCGGCCGAGCCCCGTGGGCAGAGGCCCGACCACCAGACGCTCGCATTCGAGCCCCAACCCCAGGCCTGGCTCCAGGGTGGGGCCCCGGCTGCGCCATACCGGGCGACGTCACGGTCCTTGTTTTAATACTATCTTTGAGGTCTTCAAGTGAAAATATTTGAAGCTCAGACTTTTGTGTGGCACTTGTGTCCTCGTTGTCTGATGAGGATGAGTCTGTCATGGTGAAGAAATGAGAATGTTTACCTCGTCATCTCAGACGCATTTGTCCAGCTCGTTTTCTTCCTTCACCCAAAGAACTTTCATTTCCTTACGTAGTAGTCGGGCTTTTTTGGCGATGTCAGCGTTCTTTGATGTATACGTTCGTTCCTTTCAAATATTTTCCTTGTTTAAGTAAGGCTTGTTTCTTTTTCCCATTTACGAAGCGCAGGATTACTGCTGGTTTCAGCTGTTTGTTCTTTCGTGGCAGTGGGTGGCATGTCGATATCATCCTCTTGTAGCATTATCCCTTGACTGTTCATATATTTGATCACTTGTTGCTCAGTTGATGCCAAGTCTTCATCCTTCAGCGGCTCTCCTGGCGTAGGAGTAAGGCTTCACCTCAATACCTGTTGTTATGAGGTCGTTCATGCGAGAATACTGCTCCAGGTCCGCCAAGCGATTTTCTAAAGCAATGATTTTTTTGTCCTTTTCATCATTTTCCAGTCTTGGTTCTTTTACTTCCTTCGCCAGGTCCGGAATTGTCTGTTGTTCTGACATTTTTTTCATTTCCTCAGTCAATGCGTTCAGCGAAGTCTTTATTTGTTCCAAATCACCTTCCATTGTAGCCAGAGCCGTGGGAAGAACTTTTAATTAGTGGGTGCTGAGGGATAAAGTTTACCCCAAAACCACTTTTTCTGTGCATATTTCCTATTTAATAATATTGCCTGCAATTTGCAAACTATCCACCAGGGGGTGCTGCAGTGCCCGCAGCACCCTGGGTTCCCACGGCCTTGATTGTAGCGTTGTCTTCGGTCTCGTCATTCGTCCACGTTAGGATGTGCGTCTACAGTTTAGGCAAAAATAACCAAACAGCTCGGTTAGCTTGTCGGCTGAATCCAGCTCGTCGTGGTTCATTTCTTTCTTGCTGAACGCAAAGAGCGGTGGTCGCCCGAAGAGTATTGTGGCGCATTGAGTACAATTATTATTTTCCACTTACAAAAAAGTTATAAGTACAAACTGAAGTCCAAAAGTTTACGAGTTCTTTTGTAAAAAAGAGAAAATAGAAAACCGTTTACAGAGTATTTTCTTTGACCTTCGATGGGTCCAAAATAAAACCAGTTTTATCGTTCATGAGCGTAAAAACTGCACTTCAGCCTTGAGGGATTTGTAAAAGGTCTAAGTTGTTTTCATACTTTTTTTTATTGTAAATATTTTACTTCAATCAGTTTTAAGTTTTGTGGGTCAATATGTTAAATGCTGTTTTCAATGATTTATAAATCTGTTTCTTTGAATGATCAATATTTTGTTAATGAAACTTTAAGGTCAAATAATTACATTTCCTGTTTTGTTTTCCACATTTTAATTTGTTATTGTTAAATCTTAAAGAGCCATTTTCGGTTTCATTTAATAAAGTAAAAATATTCCTGTAATTGTGTTTTGTTTCATTCTCTGGTTTGTCTGGCAAGTCGAGAATGATGAAAAAATATTTAAACCACAATTAATATTTTTTTCTTACCTTGATCTGAAATCCTCATATTCCAGATCGTGATGAATGAATGCAGCCTCACAAAATCACAGTGACATTTTGTGTAAAGAAGTCAGACTCACACAGGAACATAAGAATTTATTCCAAAGTATAAAATCATTTCATTATTTACAAAGATCACATTTATTGCACAGAGTTGGCCGTCGGGTTTGGCTTTTTCCCCCCGAGCTGTGAGTCGTATGTGGTGAAATCCTAACGCTAAATATTAGAATTCAGATGTTTGGAGCAGGTTTATGGTTAATATCCGTGTAATTACTCGGCTTATCCTCATGAAACACCCAGTTCAAAGTCTCCTCTGTGCGCACATTTGATCAAAAGTAGAAAAAAAGTAGAAGAAGTAAATGCAAATCTCTGAAGATAATTGTGACGAAGGTAGTCCTTACACTTCGGACAGAAACTGAACTTCAACCAATGTTCTGCTGTTGTATGTTATAGTTAAAAGTAAAGGTCTACACTTGTCAAAGGGTTGGGTCTGACTGTGCTGTTCGAAGACGACCTCCATAGGTCAGTGTCGGACTCTGAGCAGGAAGGTTCTGATCTCCATCGGCCGCAGCGTCACCTCCCACAGCGAGGGCTCCACGGGCGACTTCTGCACCGGCTTTTCCTCTGGAGGACACACAAAACAATCGGTTCATTTTGGATTGTTCATAGGTTCTGCAAGTATTATATTTTAATTCATTATAATCGGTGATGCCCGTCGTAACGAGTCTGAATCTGACCCGTCTATAAACACTTATGAAAGTGCAGCTGCCACGTACTGAAGAACCAAAACAATGAGCTCTAACCAATTGGCGAGGAAAGCACTTCTCTTTGGTCCTCATGGCGAGGAGCTGACATGTAATACCACCCCCTGGTGGCCGGGGCGACTCACAAACACTGTTTACCAAGTGTCCTTTTATGAGGGCTTTGACCTCGTTTGCACCACTTAAACGCCTGGCTCCAAAGAGTTTCTTTTTCTGAAAAATACTAAGCCCCACGTGACAACGCTGGGCGTAGGGCTTTATCAATATTTAAGATATATCGATATATTTTTAAATGAGATATGGAATTAGACCATATCACATACATCGATATAGTTCAAATTTGCGCTGTAATACTTCTTTTATAGGTCTTTTTTATTTAAATGAGCACCTTACAGTGTTTGTTTACATTTTATAGTGAGTTTTCAATAAAACGACTCGTATTTGGCTTTGACTTAACATTTCATTTCACAGCTCTCACTTTGCAGAAACAATATCAGGATATATATCGTATATCGGGATATGACTTTTGTTCCATATCGCACAGCCCTAGCCGTCATATTTTTAACCACGCTGGTTTGTGTGTATCATAAATAAAAAGTGAGATCGCTGGTTGTCTCTTCCATCTCTATGGCACTAACACATGTGCCTCTGCTCGCTCATCATTCAGAAACAACGGCACCAAGGAGCATTATCCTCGAGCCTCGTTCATGAAAATAGAGGAAGGCAGAGAGAAAATCACTGACGTGTTTAGGTGCTGCTCCTCATCTGAACGCCATTGTCATCCCTGGCTGTTTAAAGCTTAAATAGTCAAACTCTGATTAGATATCTATCATCTGATGGGACTTAACATTTCCCTTTCGATTTATGTGGCACATTTGACTGTAGTGAGGCGCTTTGCAGAGGCAGTACCCGACTTTGGCGTCCAGTCGAATCGCTTCACCTCCTCTTTCCACTGATTGGCCGAGAGGTTGAGCTCAGAGAAACCCAGGACTTCCATCGTGGAAAACAGCTTCTGAAAACACACACGTGATCACGTCAGAAACGGACCCCAAAACAATGAATCATAAACTGCGTATTCTTCCAGCTTCGATGTCCTCTCTGACCTGCAGGCTGATGGTGACGGGCTGCGCGTTGGCCTCGCTCTCCCAGCTCTGGAACTGATGCTCCAGCCTGAGCAGCACCGAGTCCGAGTCCCACTGAGACAGGGTCAGGAGGTGGACAGCAGGGGGCAGCGCAGCCTGGAGGCCTGAGAACTGCCACAGGAGAAACATCACAGGGTTCAGCTCAAGCTAGACCAAGGCTGCGTCTGAAACCATCCAAGTATAGCCTCCATGTCCTAACCCTCGCTCCTGAGCCTTAACCTTTCATGGGGTCAACTGTTAGATCCCTATGCAGTGAGTGAACTAGAGCTTCAGCAGCATTTGCCCAATTCCACCGTCCTTACCCAGGGGAAGAGGAAGTGACATCACCAACAGCTGCTGTTCTTCTTCTTCTTTAAGGTTATTGGCGGACTGCAGGCCAATGAAAAGTCCAGCTGTTGTGAACTTTAGCAGGACATGAACGACTCCTTTATTCTCCCGTATCATTGCTCTGAGGGTGAATGCATTGTTAGGTAATCTGCTGTTTAGTACTAAATGAGGTCTTGGAGATGTTTGACGGCCGTCTATCGGCTCTATGCAAATGACACGTGACTTCCAAGTGGATCTGAGTCGGTGCTTCCGTTTCCTGTCTCCGTTATTTCCCTGTGAGGTCGTGTCTAAAACGATGTATAGTTCAAGGAAACATCACTGACAGTGAGATACTGATCCGAAGGGACTCGTGTTAAAAACATCACGTTGGATGTAAAGTCTTGACTCCAGGAAACATCTGTTTTTTGAGGCAGGACTTTTTATCTCAGCGCTAACGGCTAGCATCAAAAAACACCACCACAAAAATTAAACGTCTAAAAAGTATTTATACTAAAAACAGGCAGATTATATTTTGAGCAGCTCGTTTAAAATCGTGTTGCTATTTTCATTTTTAATTCGTGTTAGCCGTTAGCCGTTAGCTTCAAGACAAAAACACTGTGATGAGCACGGAAGTTTCCTCTGGTGAATGTTTTGCCCCTGACGCCATGTTTTTAACCTGATGCTGTGACTCCACCAGTAACTCACCGTCTGCCGTGTGATCTTCAGATATTTTTTATTTTAGACAAGACCTCATAGGGAAATAACTGAGACAGGAAACGCAAACGACTACTTAGAATCCACTCGGAAGACGCTTGCATTATATTGCTGGGTTCCAGGCGACATCACGGCATAAAGGCCAATACTATTATATAGAGGAAACATTATTCTGTTTTTGAGGAAATTTTTGGTCTTGTACAGAGAGATCATGGACCCAGTGACTGATATTAATGATCATTAATTTTCTTTTTAGACACGACTTGTGAAAGTGTAATGCTGTTAATAGGAAAAACTGGATCCGGTGACATCATCACATTCTAGAACCTGCAACCGAGCAATGGGCTATTGCAGGTTCACAAGTCGTAGCTCAAAAGAAAATGTATGAATTACAAAAATGATCATTAATATCAGTCACTGGGTCCATGATCTCCCTGTACAAGACCAAAAATTTCCTCCAAAACAAAATAATTTTTCCTCCATATAATAGTATTGGCCTTTGGAACGCTGTGATGGGACCTGAAACCCAGCACTTTTGCCTTGTTGTGTCTGACGCTCTGGGAATAAGCGTCGTCTGTAACGCTTGTTCTGTGGGTCACATGCTAGAGTTTACATCAGCAGCGCCACTGACTGTATAAAAACCAGGTTAATCATCTCTTCATTCATTGTCCCGCCTTAAGGTCCCCTCACAATGTTCCTCAGTGCGACTTTAACATCTCAGTTCCAGACGTTACCGTGAGTTTGGAGCCGGTCTCCGCCGCTCCGTCTGTGAACGACAGCAGCGGCTGCAGTACCGTCTCCTGCCCCAGGGGGCGGTGTTTGTCCGCTGCAGTCTTGGGCGGGTCCAGGGACAGGAGCAGGCGTCCGCGGACCACCAGGCCCTCGGGGAACAGGTCCGACGTCTCGTTCAGCGCCTCGGCCACGCCCCGGAAGTCATCGTGCAGCAGCCGCCTGTGCAGCTGAGAGTTCAGCAGCGTCAGAACGCGTCACATGACCTCAAACTCTGCACTGACGCTACAGACACACGAGCCGAGCTTTAACCTCTTAACCCCCACCTGAACCGAGCGCATTTTCTCCAGTTTGGCTTTACCTAAATCCAAAAGCAAAACAGCGAAAAAAACGTGCCGGAAAAGCAACAATAACACAATGGAAAAAAAATGCTTCACACGACAGAAATGCTTAAAAAAAGTTAATCAGTTCTGTAGGTCTGAGCTTTCAAATGAGGCGTCACTCACGCCGATGGGTTGTGAACTCTAAAGGCAGGACGTTTTTAGATGGGGGTAAAACTGAACTGGAGAAAATGCGCTCGATTAAGAGGAGGTTTTAAAGGTGCATTATGCAAGTTGATATTTGCACGTATTTGACCTTGAGACCACTGTGATGGAAAGTAATACAGTCTCATACAGTCTGGGTCACTACAAGGTCAAATACGCACAAATA
The DNA here is from genome assembly GCA_021464625.1 of Proterorhinus semilunaris. NCBI lineage: Eukaryota > Metazoa > Chordata > Actinopteri > Gobiiformes > Gobiidae > Proterorhinus > Proterorhinus semilunaris. Next base: position 4,936,672 of record CM038349.1, read on the forward strand.
TAAATGTTGCATAATGCACCTTTAACCATGACGTCATCAGAAACACATGCACAGGTAGGGCTGGGTGATATGGACCAAAAGTCATATGTGAGAGCTGTGAAATTAAATGTTAAGTCAAAGTCACTGCCAAATATTTAATATTGCGATTTTTATTTTATTTATTTATTTTTCTTCTACCCCATTTGCTGTTAATAACTTTATGTTGCATATAACTAAACTAAAGCCTAAACTGAAACAATGAAATATGACTTATTAAAGTATTACTTACTTTTTAGTAATCATGTATAATCATGAAATATAATAAATAGCCCAAATAATTTCTTGATATTTGCTCTTGATTTAACTGTGTTTTAGTGGTTTTGAGATAAGTTCTTATCTTTATCCAAAGCATTCCCAAACACAAGCTCCTAAACTGAGCCACAAACGACTCTTTACTCTTTACAAGCAGCACAGGCTCAGCATCTCTGCTCATCATCAGAGCTCAGCGAGGGACTGGAGTGATTAGCGGTGCGGCTAACGCAATGCTAACGGGGAAAAAGCGATAAACGCTGATATTTTCACAGAACATCCACGATCTACCGCAAACCTTAATTAGACTGAGAAGTAAACAAAAGCACATGGCGCAGCGCACGTAAACAAAAGCACATGGCGCAGCGCACGTCGCCGCCATATCTCGCCGCTACATTCACTTCTGTCCAAACCATCTCCAAATGATTGAGCCACTGGTTTTTGTTTTACCAACCAAGGGGCTCTCCTCCGCGCGCTTCACAGACATTGTTGCTTTCTCCATGTTTGTTGAAGAGTGCCGACGGAGTGTCTGTTCCTGCCCCTCCCCTCTCTCCCCTCTCTCCCCCCTCTGTGCATGAAAGACGAGGGGCGGGGCCCGGGCGCTGGGGGCAGTGCAGAGCTCCGCTCAGCGGGTTGCCTGAAGTATTACAGCGCAAATGTGGACTATATCGATGTATACGATATGGTCTAATTCCATATCTCTTTTTTAAATATATCGATATATCTTAAATATCGATATATCGCCCAGCCCTCGCACAGGGTAAACACGCGACTGGACGGTCGGATATTCATCTGCGTCACCATGATTTCCAGGGAGCCGTTGTTGATGCCGCCTCCTCCCTGAGAGCGGTCGGTCACCACAGTCAGCTGGTTCTCCTCGTCCTGGGAACAGAAACAGCCACACTCGTCACGTCCCACTTTACACAGAGAGACTGGTGCCTGGCGAGAAAGTGCGCACCGCGATGAACGCCCTGGAGTTGATGGGGTAGTAGTTTCCAGCGATGGGCTCCGACTGCTTCAGCGTCCACGTCGGGCGGTAATCCTTCCTGGACACAAACACCTTTAGCTCAAACAAAGCGGAGCGACGCCGCAGGGGAATAAAGCAGTGCAGTTAATTCAAGAAATGAATGCACGAAACCAGGGGTCGGTCAAGAACATTTTTAGTTTTCGCCATCTCTAGCAGCAACAGATTCTCGCGAGTCTTACTTCCTCTGCAGCAGCTCGCGGCCGTTGGAGTCCGTGTAGAAAACGCCTCCCGATTTGATGCTGGTGTCGAAGCGAGTGATCACCTCCTTCCCCAGATCGTCCCTGAAGACGGGAGAGAAACGTGTGAGAGCGAGGACGACGGGCGGGGTTTACATGAGGAAGCCCCTCACCCTATGGGCACGGGGCCGACGGTCCACTCCAGCTCCAGGGCTCTGCTGTTGGAGTAAAGCCGCACGACCTGGGACGCCCAGGGACCGAAGCTCTGACGCACCTCCTGCACCACAGCGCTCTGCGCAGAGAGGGGGCAATGTATCAGAAGATTAGCCCTCCCTTCGTCCTTTGGGTCTAAAGAACGTCAGGCTTAGACACGAGGAAGAAAGACCCAGATTCAAATGTATGGTTTTATTCAACTATTAAAACGGTTACATCTAAACTCATTTAACTTAATTCTACAAATATTACTGGTGTAGTTTCAAGCATGAGTTTAATTTTAATAAACGACCCCTCCCCCTGTGTTTTTTCTTTTTGGCTTGCAGTGGCCCAGTATTACAGAGTTACATCGTTTATTTAAGAGGAGTTTTGGATCCTGTTAAGTTTTTTAATAAGCTAATCATAAGTGACAAAATCTGTAAAAACTCACATTTTGCCTGTTTTTTTGGGGGCTCAAAGCTCAATAAATCAGACAGGAATTATATATGAAAAAACCCCTATGGAAAAAAAATATCACTGCATGAGTGGAGAAAACCAGCCCTAAGGTGCATGTGCGACAACACTTGGATTTGAGCATCTCCTCCGAGACCCTTCAGGACACGTGGATGTATTTGTGAATGAACGCTGGATGTTGTAGTATATCTCCGTCTCCCTCGCGACAAAACGTCATAAAATAAGCATCTAAGGCCCCGTCCACACGAAGTCAAGCTGAGGACCAAACTCAGATATTTGATCAGTCCAGTGTATCGTCCAGACGAGTCCGGCGTTTTGGGCGTCTGTAAACGAACATTTTCCAAACTAGGTCCCAGAGCGGAAAGATCTCAAAACGCCGTTTACGTCTCACCAACTTTTACTAAAACGATGACATCACAGCATCAGAGTGGAGTCTGTTGCACTACGGTGCAGTAAAGGACACAGTGTCTTCAATGAGGCATCGTTATTTTTGTCAACAAGGTAAAAAAGTATAATTATTCATATTATTATCATTCTTTAGAACTGTCTTCTCTTATTTGCAGAGTAGTGTTTTTTTCTTGGACTATACAATTTATGTTGAATTAAAATAAAAGGTATTAAAATGGTTCACAACACAAACTATTTTAAAAACATTGTACAACAAGGATTTTTTTTTTGTCAAGGAATAACCATCCAAAATTAAGAGATTTAGCAACGCTTGCAAACTTTAACTCGCACAAAAGCAGTGACCAACTCTTCCATGTTCTATAATCTCCTAATGTTTTGCTCTATTGATATAAGGGCCGGTCCTGTCAGTCTTCGTGGCTCATGGATGATCTGAGGTAAGACTTGATCAGTTTCAAAGCTGAAAAGCTTCTCTCTGCAGAAGCTACAGTGAAGAACTTCATGTCCCATAATGCCACAAACATCGGAGGCCCCCTTCGGCTGGGGGCCCTAGGCAGCTGCCTACCTTGCCTACCCCATTGCGACGGCTCTGTTTACATTCCACAGAAGTTTACTGCACATGCGCCGTCTACATCTTGTTCTATTATCTGTGTTCCCGTCACAGCGCCACACTCAGGCCTGGCAGATGAATCACGCCGTTTTCACAGACCTGAGTCGACCCATGTGGACGCACACGTTTACTGAGCATAAATGAAAATATAAGCGTTTTGTCTTCCTGTGGATATAGCCCAAGTCTTGTCTTTTTTATACTCTGATAAAAACTAAGTTGTTAAGGGAGAAAACTATTACAAAATCTGCACATCAACCCCGTGTGAACAATCAATACTTTCACCAGCCTTAATGCAGCTCTTTCTCACACTCCTTACCTGAGGGCCAACATCAACACTAACTATTTCCTTCAGAACAACCATTAGAAGTTCTTTCACCGTTTCTCCGTCATAATTATATTCTCACCTGTATAACTTGGGTCTCGGCGGTTCTGCTGATGATGAACGGCGTGGAGGAGTTGGGTCTGAAGATGTAGGCTCCTGACGGCTGGTCACTGTCCGCGTTTTTCCCGTCACTCGCGTTGTACCTAAACACATCACGGCGTGTAGATCGAGTTTGGACGTTTTCGCGAATGTGAACGTTTGAAATTCTCACCAGTAGAAGTTCTGCGTCAGGTCGATCCGCTGTTCGGTCTCCAGGTTCATCAGGCCGCTCAGTAGCCCAGTGTCCGGGTCGAACGTGGCTCTCAAATACTACAACGTAAACGCAGCCTTTAGTCCTGGATCAGCCCTGGACCCTGGTCTGGCCCCGGTTTAGTCCACGCAAAACGCCCACAGTACCTTGTTCTGTATGGAGGGCACGTCCTGCACACTGGTCCCAGGTTTGAACCCAGGTCCGGCCCCGTCCTGGGTCTTGGACACAGTGTAGGAGCTGAATCCTAGAGGAGGAGCCTGGACCTCGAACAGCAGCTCGTTCACAGCGAAGCCGCGGTTTCTCCTCACGTCCCGAGTGGAGCGGGACACCGGCACCACCTGCAGGACGCGAGAACTCAGAGGGACTACGTACGACAAAAGATGGTAACGCGGACAATTAGAATATCGTTAAAAAGTGCATTCATTTCTGTAATTCAACTTAAACTGTGAAATATATGATATAGACTCATTACATGCAAAGTGAGAGATGCATAGCCTTTGTTTGTAATAATTGTGATTATTATGGCTCACACCTTGTAAAAACCCAAATTAAAAACCTCATACATTTTGAAACTGTAAGCCATACTTATGAAAATTATAACAAACATATGTCACTTTGCTTGTAATGAGTCCATATCATATATTAGTTTAACATTTTAAGTTGAATTACAGAAATAAATGAACTTTTGAACGATATTCTAATATTCCCAGTTTCACCTGTAATCTTCACAACCTAAAATCACCCATAATGCACTACGGCTCAAGTAAAAAAGTTGGAGGTAATGTGGCTTGTAAAAGCCCTTAAAACTTTTTGTACGAAAAAACAAACACATTCTTAGTAGTAGTAGTAGAAGAAGAATGTATCTAATGCTTAATGTTTATGTCCGTATGGATTGGATGAGGATCGAATCTATTTAAGTCTCATATCTGCTCCTTCTAAGCTGTGAAACCTAATTGGAAAATCAGGGGAAGGGCCTTTAAAACTGTTTATAATGACGTACCAAAAGTTACAAAAATAACTAAGGTTCTGTGAAGGACATGTGACGAGGCGGAATGAAATGGTGCAATAATATTGTTGCTGGGTCTAAAAGTTTCCATCTCACCTGGCTGTCCACTTCGATCCCCTGAGGGTCAGTGACCGAGTACTGAGAGCCGTTCACCGGGAGTCTGACGGGCCACAGCACGGGACGGCCCAGAGGGTTGTACACCGTCACTGTGAACTGGAGGAACATCAGAGATCAGCTCAGAGTTCAGTGGGACAGCGTGCTCAGGTCGGGGTACCTTGTCGCTGGCCTCTGTGACGGGGCAGACGCTGATGTTGAGGTTGTCACAGTAAACTCTCGGAGCTTTGGATCCGCTCAGAGCAGAGAGACTGTTGCTCACCAACACCTGACACAAACGGACAGGTGTCAGGACCATGTTCAAGTAAAGTTTTGTCCAAGTAATCCAGTGCTAGTTACTGTTTCACCACAGGAGGAAGAGGAAGACATATTTTAATCAATACTGGACTAACACAAGATACACTTTTGCCAAAAGGTCAATTGTCTCTTTCATAATAAAGTAATGCTGCAACGTAACGAGTGACCGTATTTTCCAGACTATAAGTCGCTTTGCAGTACAAGTTGCACCAGGGTGACGAGCCTCTCCCGGCAGCACGTTGTTCAAGCACTCGTTCCTCTCGCTGTGGCCATCGAGCCTGTGATTAGCATTTTTCGTTTTCTTCATTGCAGTAATCTGCAGCATATGATTTTCTTTTGAGGGGCATTTGTGTTCAGAGTAGCAGGTACACAAGCCTAGAGCGCCCTCTAGCGGCTGTCAGTGCGAAAATAACAAACATGTGACATTACATATTTTGATATTAAGTTGCCAACCCAACCAAACTATGAAAACGAGTGCGACATATAGTCCGGAAAATACTGTACTTTTACAGAGAAGTAATGAGGAACCTTGACTAGTTATTTTAAAAGTATCACTGAATTATATTGACATCAGTTCACCGTGATCTCCGCTCTTCATTGAAAGAGCATCGTTTTAAAATCACCTGGCAGGAGTTCCAGCCCGAGGCCAGTCGGCGAGCGTAGTCATTGGCCACGTGTTGTTTGGAGGTTCCTGAGACGGCGTCATGATGCTGAGCCACGGCCAGAGACTTCACTGAAAGCGAATCCATCAAAAACATACAGTTTATTCGTACAGTATCTAACAAGATTAATCATGATTAAAAACATTAATCAATTGACACACTAGTTTTCTTATAATAGTGGGAACGTTATACGTAAAAAATTCCAAAATTGTCTGTCTTTTCAGCGACAAAGTCTAAATAATGGATAAAGCCAGGTTTAATTTTATGGTTTAATTTTGTGGATATTTTTTAAATGAGCTGGTAATTATTGAAACAATCTCTACAAATTAAAAGTTCACCTGGTTTTTCAGGGTTCAAAGGTCAATAAATCAGGCAGGAATTAATTAAGATATATATATAAAAAAAAAAAGAAGAGATGTTGCAAAAGAAAATGCCATGACTCTCTCCAACACAGGACATGACCATACTTGGATTACAGAGCCATCTCGGTCACATTTCATGCTACACGTGGATACCAAACTTGTCAGTATTTGTGAATGAATAAGCGTGGGAAAGGCGAGGGAGCGCCTCTGACATTAAAACTAAGTCAAAAGAAAAAACAAGCAAAAAATGTCCCGTGAAGCGACTTAAACTAATGAAGTATCTGAAAAGAATCGTACTCATGGTCAGACTGTCTCCCTTCCCGAACGGCCCGTTTCTGGAGGCAGGTCCTCCCAGCACCTCCAGCTGGTTACACGTCTGACACGACACAAACACAGGGGTGAGACGGGGACTTCTTTAGGCTGCAGTGACGCGCACCCACCTGTAGGAGGCAGTTGCTGATCCTCTCGTAGCGTTTGAGTGCAGGGCGACTGGTGAAGTATCCCGTCCAGAAGTGGTGAGCGTCGTCAGCGTACGGGAAGAAATCATCCGTCTTTAACGCCCTGAAAAACTCAGAGGTCAAGTTCTGCGCCGACAAAGCAGAAAGCCAGGGGTGTCCAAACTATGGACATATATTACCGTGTCTGGTCGTTATTACCGTGTTATTACCGTGTCTGGTTGTTAATACCGTGTTATTACCGTGTCTGGTTGTTATTACCATGTCTGGTTGTTATTACCGTGTTAATACCATGTCTGGTTGTTATTACCGTGTCTGGTTGTTATTACCATGTCTGGTCGTTATTACCATGTCTGGTTGTTATTACCGTGTTATTACCGTGTCTGGTTGTTATTACCGTGTTATTACCGTGTCTGGTTGTTATTACCGTGTCTGGTCGTTATTACCATGTCTGGTTGTTATTACCGTGTTATTACCGTGTCTGGTTGTTATTACCGTGTCTGGTTGTTATTACCGTGTCTGGTTGTTATTACCGTGTCTGGTCGTTATTACCATGTCTGGTTGTTATTACCGTGTTATTACCGTGTCTGGTTGTTATTACCGTGTTATTACCGTGTCTGGTTGTTATTACCGTGTTATTACCGTGTCTGGTTGTTATTACCGTGTCTGGTCGTTATTACCATGTCTGGTTGTTATTACCGTGTCTGGTTGTTATTACCGTGTCTGGTTGTTATTACCGTGTCTGGTCGTTGTTACCGTGTCTGGTTGTTATTACCGTGTTATTACCGTGTCTGGTTGTTATTACCGTGTCTGGTTGTTATTACCGTGTCTGGTTGTTATTACCGTGTCTGGTTGTTATTACCGTGTCTGGTTGTTATTACCGTGTTATTACCGTGTCTGGTTGTTATTACCATGTCTGGTTGTTATTACCGTGTCTGGTTGTTATTACCGTGTCTGGTTGTTATTACCGTGTTATTACCGTGTCTGGTTGTTATTACCGTGTTATTACCGTGTCTGGTTGTTATTACCATGTCTGGTTGTTATTACCATGTCTGGTTGTTATTACCGCGTCTGGTTGTTATTACCATGTCTGGTTGGCGCGGTGCAGCTCTTGCAGGTAGCAGGAGGGAGTGGAGTACAGCACGTGGACTTTGCTGCCGTTCTTCTGCTGAGCGTTCACGTACGAGATGAGCTTGTCCAGGTTCTTGTACCACAGATTGGCGTTTTCGTACTGAAAGTCTGAGCCCATGGTCATAATGATGTGCTTCGTTTTATACACCGTCGACTGAGGGAAACAAAGAACACGTTTCTGTTTTGGAAACAATTTGACCTTAAAATCCAAAGCGTGCGTGTGTTTGTATGTATGTGTATGGATGTGTATGTGTCTGTGTGCGAGTGTGCGTGTGCATACGCGTGTGTGTGTACGTGTGCGTGTGTGTGTGTGTACGTGTGCGTGTCTGTGTATGTGTGTGCATACGTGTGCGTGTGTGTGTGTGTGTGTGTGTGTGTGTGTGTGTGTGCACCTGAGTGTTTGCGATGTGGAGGAAGCGCTGCACCACGTCCTCCACGTTATAATCCTCCAGGTCCGGGTCGTCTCTGATCGGGGCGTCGTCACATGACTGGTCCCAGCAGAACCCCTCCGGAGGGTTGTACCCGTTTGGAAGGATCCCTGACAGAGAGAGACTGAAGTGAACCGGGGGATATTCAAACAACGGCCACAGACGATGAGTCTCTGGTCCATCCTGTACAGGGGATATTTTTGACTAAAACTAGATAGTAGAAAGAAAGAAAGAAAATAGTTACTGAGGCTAAAACTATGACCAAAAAACATCAGAACTTTCAATGTCCGTTGACTAAATCTCGACTAAAACTAAATCATCATTTTGTCAAAAACTTCACACCAAACAAGTCTATTTTTGATACGTGCGTATTAGACGTTTTAATGCTTTTGAAAATATGATTTATTTAGATTTAGCCAACATCTGTTTCAGTGAAGCAGCAACTTAATGACACAATGTTGATTGGCCTGTAGAGGCTTAAATCTAAATTGTTTACCACAAGGGGAGTGAGGTAGTAGTAGTAGTAGTAGTAGTAGTAGTAGTAGTAGTAGTAGCAGTAGCAGTAGTAGTAGTAGTAGTAATAGTAGTAGTAGTAGTAGTAGTAGTAGCAGTAGCATAAAGTACCGGTGAAGAGATCAGCCATGGGCGGGGTGAGACTGTCCGAGGCCCTCCACAGCAGCTCCTGGTCCAGGTTCATCTGTCTGTGAGTTCGGTCCTGATAGTCCAGACGCCCGAAGAAGAACCCATCGTACCCCATCTGCACAGACACACGTTTATTAAAGAAAAACATTGGAACTTTTAAGTACAATTTTTTTTTATATTAATATATAACAAAACATTTTGCCACTGTCCAGTTTTCTTTATTTAAGCAACAAACAATACGTTACGTGAACGTAATGTTGTATAGTAACTGGTTCCAACTTAAATACAAGGACTTACGACCTCAGAGACATAGAAATAAAAGGAGAAGCGGCGTTTGATCCTAGCGTATGCAGCGAGTCCGGGAGTCTGCTAGCCTAATCAATGTATAGCATGACGCTAACTTCTCAGGGTAATGACCGTTTCCTTATTTCAGGGGCTCATGTGGAAACAAGGACGGGAGGAATTTTCGGTGAGATGCCAGAAGTCGCGCTGAGCCTTTGGTTTCCAGGGTGGTTTTTGTTTCACATAGCGGTTTATTTCAACACTTCAAGATGATTTTCTAAACGATCGCCCTCCGTAACATTTGAAAAGATGTCCTCAGTTCAGGAGCAGGTTTCGCTGTTGGCAATACGGTTAAAAAACAGAGTGTGATATTTGTGGCTCTGGAACCTGCTCCTGGACTAAAGCTGAAACTGTGACATGACGACTGTAACGGAGAAAACCCGAGCCTTAAAGAGCGATGACACGAACGACACGACCCCGTGAGGCGACACCAGGGCTGAATACAGTGTATTTTAAATGTCTTACTTTTGGAAAGAGCTTCCAACTATTTTCTGATGGTTTTTGAGTAAACCCTTTGACTTATTTAACCTACAGACATGGCGTGTTTCCGTGTAAAGGTGGCACATGTAATGAGGCTCATAAACAGACTGTAGCTCAGTTTAATCTGAAAATGTGAAGATCTCCGTGGATTATTTGACCAACACAAAACAAAAAGGGTTTTTATGCTGATAATCCGCTCTAAGACTAAAGCACCACATCTGAGTCTTTGTGAAAGAATTAGACATCCATACTTGACTTTACCGCAGGAGGCTTCTGTGTTTATAACTTAATAATAATAATAATTTTTATGTGTATAGCGCTCTTCTAGGCACTCAAAAGACGTTTTAGCCTTGAAGCTAAAAGGCGATAGTTAATTTAACACAGTGGTTCCCAAACCTTTTGGAGCCGTGCACCGCCTGAAGCTTTGGGTGACGAGCCGCGCACCCCCTACTTTGACACGATTGAAAAAACCTGGAAATATTACATGTAATATTATGTTTATTTCCTCCATTATTACAGTGAACTCAAGGTTTTCCACATTCAGTATTTTTTTTGCTCGTCTGGGTGATTAAGGCCATTAATATGCAAATACAAAAACATTAAATGAAAATGCCAGTTTTGGATTATTTAGTGTGAATGGATAAAGCTGAGTGTTTTGCTTCGTCCCAGTGGACCAGGACTCACTCATCCTGAACATCAGACTCTGGTTTGGACTCTGCGTCTGTCAAACCACCGGTACAGACTCAGAAGATAATACGCAGGACATCACCATCTATGCACGAGCCACCGCACATCAGGTCGTAAACTTAAATACATTTGTCAGACACACATCCACGGGTTTATGTCGTGCTTTTCTCTGCGGTCCTTTTAAACCTTCTGAAACGTGCAGGTGTAGCATCATCAGCGTCCGTCCCACCTGCGCGAACATGGAGGCGTGCTCTCGGGCGTGTCCGAAGGGGTCGATGTGCCAGGCCACTCTGGGTCTCCCACACTCCCCAAACGTCTCATTGAGAAACCGCAGACCCAGCGTCATCTGGTCGATCACGGCGCTGTAGTGAGTGGCCGCCTCGTCGCTCATGCACCAGCCGCCGTTCACGAACTCCAGACGACCTACGGGACGAAGACTCAATCAGGACGGGGGACGCGACGATCAACCGGTTTTACAACGACCGGGATTATAAAAAGGACACGGCAGGTTTTAGACGCTACAGTTACCGCCGACACAGCTCGCGCGAGACTCGTCAAATGTCCACATACGTTAGGATCAAACTCTTCTCTTTATTTCTGTGCACGGTGGGAAGTGACACAATTACAAAAAGAGCCGATTAACGAACCAATGGCCTCTGGCTGCTCTGCTTTAAGACCACGACACTAGGGGCCGCTATTGCTGTAGTACCTCCATATAGCCGCTAGTCTCCCATTAGAATGCACTGCACTTTAGACACGTTAAAAAACAACTTTAAAGCCTGGTTTGTAATTTTCCTAAACGTTCTACAGCTAGATATTCCTCCTGTGAAAACACTGGGTTAGCTACACGTAAGAAACCAGGCTGGTTTTTCGTAAGAAACATTTTTAGAAATCTCATTAATGAGGGCTGGACTTTGATTGACAGGCCGTTAGCATTAGAGCTAATGGCGTGGGCGCAGCTACGTTCGAACTGCGTGCCCCGCGAGGGCCGAGTCTACATTGAAGATCCCGCCCTTATGCCCTTTTTAGGAACATGCTCCGTCACAGCAGGGTAGGAGGAGTCTGTAAATCTGCCATGATTTTCCCATCGAACATAGTTATTATGGTAAACGAGGAGGACTGAGGAGGAACGTCTTATTTTTCACGGTCTATGGCTTGAACGCGCTCAAAGCTCCACAGAGAAACCCGGGGGTAGCTCAGTCATAACCCGCTCCATAGAAACCCTTATCAAGAGGCGCTCATGTCTGGGTTCATCTATTCGGGTCAAAGAGACTTATCCAGTTTGGTAAAATAGCTTAAAAACGGACCTTGGTTGACGAGCGTCCTGACCGTGTCCCTCATGTCCTGGTCCTGGCGTTTCCACCATCGATAGAAGAAGGCGGTCTCCACATAAATGAACCTGCGCTCGGGGTTCTTCAGCAGCTGATCCACCACAGAGTCCAGGATGTACTGCACCCCGGCGTGCTGGATGTTATTACGGTCTGGGTTATAAAAGGGATCAAGAACAACAGAGAGTTTGATCCTCGTATTTGAAGTGCAATGACATTTTTCATTCAAGTGCAAAAACACCATTGTATTTTTTTTATACTAAAAACTAAATCAAAGGCATATCTACCTTTTTCTAGAAAATGTTGCTCATTTCTTTGTGCACTGGCAGATTTTTTACCTGCAGACCAATATCAAGGGCAAATCAATTCATTTTTTTTGTTCTTATCACCAGAATATTGGATAAGAAAAGAGCAAACTTAATTTTGTCATTTAGCGTCACTCTTTATATAAACTCAAGCGTTTCAGTTGAGAGAAGCTGAATTGAGGCGTTCTATATTTTTAAAGCTTTGTTTCTCCACTTAGAGTCAGCACTTGGTGAACTATTCTCTCTTAAATCGGCGTCAGGTCAAAATTTCATGTGACACTCGAGCTGTGTAAAAGAGCCACAAGACAAAAACAATCGTTAAAGCCACACTGCGGAACAGTCACAGTCACATGTTGCTTACGTCAAGAAAGAACCCGAGCTGTCGCAAACCTGACGAGAAAGATGACGTTATCACTTTAAACCCTTTGGACGCTTTCACACAGGAAGCAGCAAGTCCATTTTAAAGCTTTTAAGGCCACAAACCGAAAAAAGAATCTACGCATTTATAATGTCCAAAGATTTGTATCTAAAATTGGAAATTTGTATATTTAAAAAGGAACAGGCCAGTGTTCTTCCACACTGAGATCTGTTCTTACCTGAGCTTAGACGAGTTGATGCATGATTTTTTTTTTTTTAAATCGACCAAATAAACCAGTTGCTGCTTTTTTGTGACTCGCTCCCTCGTCTTTCCCGCGCCTATTCATGCTGCCTTCACACGCTCTCGTAATTATGGTAAATACCACTTGCTGAGTGGATGATTGAACGCCACCTCATCTCGTATTCTCCACTCGGGGACCGTGAGATAACCTTTGACCTTTCAACACAACAGAGAGCGGCGATAATACATTTGAATGTTTTTCAGCTGATTGTTTGGAAGTCGGCACGTTGCATTTAGCACTTTTGTCACGATACTCGGGGGCCGATCCGATACGTATTGCTTTACAGTACGTCCTTATGATAAGTATGTTTACCTTAAAATGTGTAAAAAAGAAAACAGTCACGTGTCCAAAGTTTATAAACAAAAATGCCATTTGACATTCGTTGAAGTGTTAAGACTGAAAAGTGCATCAACACAAAATGTAACAAACACAAGTATTGAAAGTATTGCGATACTTGATAAAATATCGATACTTGGTTTGCAGACAAAAGTATTGCGATCCAATTCGATACGATATTTTGTCCCAGCCTTATTACTTAATGTCTCAATTTTAATATCGCCGCTTTTTCAGTTTTTTTAGCCAATCAAAGCAGATACAAAGTAGTTCAGCGGTTGGTAAGTCGTCTTTCTCACGTGAATGTGTTTGTTTATAGTGTTTTTTTACATACACAGAAATATTCACAGGGCGCATGTGCAGACAAAGAGACTAAACTTTAACAACATCTGCACTTTACAGGCTCGGTATTAGCAAAAGCAGCAACACGTCCATAGAGGAACATGTTCAGAGGGTTCTTACTAAACGTATGTGTATATATATATATATATATATATATATCTCGTGTCATTTGTCGGGACGTTCCGCAGTGTGGCTTTAAACCAGCGCTCTCTCCGTGTGGAAGCGTTACCTCCGTAGAAGTACTGGTCGACCGTCTTGAGCCAGCCCACGTCGTCGTGAGTGTGAGGCACCAGGTGCACGTTCAGCATGTCCGCTTTGGTCACGTGACACGACTGCAACGTCAGGACAAAGTTATCAAAGCGGCGTCTTGCCCAAGAGCACAACATCAATACAATCAAACAAGACTGTGGTTTGAACCCGAGGAAGGAAATCTCATTTGTGTGTTTTACAAAAGGAACATTTTTCATTCATTCAACGCTTATGGTGGCAACTTAATCATCTTCCGTGAATAAAATAATAACATAAAATAATGGGTGAGGTGTATGCGAGTGTGAGTGTGTGTTATTAGCCCATTTCTTTTTTTTATTTCGTAAATGTGATCTTGGATTGGCTATAAGGTTAACATGGGTTACTGATAGATTTTTTTCCTCATGCGCAAATATATCATAATTGTTGTGTTAAAAACTACTATTCATCATTTCCTGGTTGGAGAAATGTTCTTTTTTTGCCGTGTTTTGTGCGTGCGTGCCATAAAACCCGTGGGTGGCGCCTCCTCAGACGTGAATATTTGTGGGCGTTTCATTCAAATGACGCTGGGATTTCTCTGTGGCGTTTACCATCAGGTGCTTTTGCGTACGGAAAGCACAGGTTCATAAATGTCACGCGCACTCTGGCGTATATCGCAAATACACCGACGCCATTGTTGTACGCAATGTTGATAAATGAGGGCCATTATGTGCACATTGTGTACATAATAAAGGCTATGTATTCTGAGATTTAGGAGCCGAAAAGTATTTTTAGAGTAAAAGAATAATAACAGGATTCAATGAATAGTCTTATTTTCAAAGCAGTTATTATTGGATTTAATAAAGGCTTAAAAATCCCCATATAACCGAGAATTAACTCTTTATTTTCTTTGCTTGACTTTTCTTTTTTTTCAATTTGAACATTTTTTATTATAATAATAATTAAAATGGTGCAGGTTATTGCGAGTACAAAAGATTACAAAAAATAACATTAAAAAAGAGGAGAACATGTTGAGCATTGCAATTGAAATATTTTGGAACCAGGAAATAAAATGTCAGTCTCTAATGTCTTCTCGCTTTAGTATGTTATTATAATATGTATGTTTGTGTTTCAACAGATTTGTTTCAGACGTCTGATCAGATCAAAGACTAAATATGATTATGATCAGAGCTTCCTTCCTGAGGATTTAAGATAAAGCCAGAGTTCTCCTTTCCTCACAGAAGCGCTCCTGAAATCCCTAAAACATAATAAACATTCCCGTTACTCGCCTCGTATCCACATGTCGCCGGTTGTTTTCGTTCAGGAGCGACGGGAAAGCCGAAAACTGCGCTGAATAAAAGTGAAGTCGCGCCGAGAGCAGCGGCGGCCAGATGTGTCCTCCTGTCCGCCATGTTGGAAAGTCCCGGGAGTCATATGACCTGCTGTTTATGTTCCTCTGATCACGTGACGCGTTTTGTTAATTTTTTTTTTTTTAATCAATTACAAAACATACATGTACTGAAATGTGAGAGGATAAAGGGGCAACAATATAATTTTTTGTTTTTTAAATGTAACTTTGCATATTGAAAAATAAATTAGTCAGTTCCCATTAATTTATTTTTCAATATGCAAAGTTACATTAAAAAATAAATAAATAAATAAATAAATAAATAAATAAATAAATTAGTCAGTTCCCATTACAACCCCGTGAACTGCCACCTTAACGTGGTGGGGTTGTTTGAGCACCCGAATGATCCGAGGAGCTATGTTGTCTGGGGCTTCATGCCCCTGGTAGGGTCTCCCATGGCAAACAGGTCTTAGGTGATGGGTCAGACAAAGAGCAGTTCGAAGACACCTATGGACAGTTCAATACCAAGGACCGTGACGTCGCCCGGTATGGCGCAGCCGGGGCCCCACCCTGGAGCCAGGCCTGGGGTTGGGGCTCGAATGCGAGCGTCTGGTGGTCAGGCCTCTGCCCACGGGGCCCGGCCGGGCACAGCCCGAAAGGACGACGTGGGCCCGCCCTCCTGTGGACCCACCATCCGCAGAGGGATCCGTAGGGGTCGGGTGCAGAGAGGACTGGGTGGCAGTCGAAGGCAGGTGCCTCGACGACCTGGTCCGCGTGCGCAGCTTCTGGCGTTCGGGACATGGAACGTCACCTCGCTGGGGGGGAAGGAGCCTGAGCTTGTGCGGGAGGTTGAGAGGTACCGGCTAGATATAGTCGGGCTCACCTCCACGCACAGCCTGGGTTCCGGATCCCAACTCCTGGAGAGGGGCTGGACGCTCCATTTTTCTGGAGTTGCCCGCGGGGAGAGGCGGCGGGCTGGGGTGGGTTTGCTTATAGCCCCCCAGCTCAGCCGTCACGTGTTGGAGTTCACCCCGGTGAACGAGAGGGTCGCGTCCCTACGCCTTCGGGTCGGGGACAGGTCTCTCACCGTTGTCTCGGCCTACGGGCCCAACATCGGTGCAGAGTACCCGGCCTTATTGGAGTCCCTGGGAGGGGTACTAGATGGTGCTCCGGCTGGGGACTCCATTGTTCTACTGGGGGACTTCAACGCCCACGTGGGTAACGACAGTGAGACCTGGGTGGGGGTGATGGGGAAGAACGGCCTCCCCGATCGGAACCCGAGTGGTGTTCTGTTATTGGACTTCTGTGCTAGTTACGGTTTGTCCATAACGAACACCATGTTCGAGCACAAGGATGTCCATAAGTGCACGTGGCACCAGGACACCCTAGGCAGGAGGTCGATGATCGACTTTGTAGTTGTGTCATTCGATCTCCGGCCGCGTGTCTCGGACACTCGGGTGAAGAGAGGGGCTGAGCTGTCAACCGATCACCACCTGGTGGTGAGCTGGATCCGCTGGCAGGGGAAGAAGCCGGTCAGACCTGGCAGGCCCAAACGTGTTGAGAGGGTCTGTTGGGAACGTCTGGTGGATCCCTCTGTCAGTAGGGTCTTCAACTCCCACCTCCGGAAGAGCTTCAACCAGATTCCGAGGGAGGTAGGGGACATGGAGTCCGAGTGGACCATGTTCTCCTCCTCCATTGTCGATGCGGCTGCTCGTAGTTGTGGCCGTAAGGTCTCTGGTGCCTGTCGCGGCGGCAATCCCCGAACCCGGTGGTGGCGCCCGGAGGTAAGGGATGCCGTCAAGCTGAAGAAGGAGTCCTATCTGGCCTTGTTGGCTTGTGGGACTCAGGAGGCAGCTGAGAGGTACCGGCAGGCCAAGCGTGCTGCAGCTCGTGCAGTCGCAGAGGCAAAAACTCGGGTTTGGGAGGAGTTTGGAGAAGCCATGGAGGAGGACTATCGGTCGGCCTCGAAGAGATTCTGGCAAACCATCCGGCGCCTCAGGAGGGGGAAGCAGTGCTCCACCAACACTGTTTACAGTGTGGGTGGGGGGCTGCTGACCTCGACTGGGGATGTGGTCGGGCGGTGGAAGGAGTACTTCGAGGATCTCCTCAATCCCACCGTTACGTCTTCCGATGAGGAAGCAGAGGCTGGGGACTCGGAGGGGGGCTCGTCCATCACCCAGGCTGAAGTCACCGAGGTGGTTAGAAAGCTCCTCGGTGGCAAGGCCCCAGGGGTGGATGAGATTCGTCCTGAGTACCTTAAGTCTCTGGATGTTGTAGGGCTGTCTTGGCTGACACGTCTCTGCAACATCGCGTGGCGGTCGGGGACAGTGCCTCTGGATTGGCAGACCGGGGTGGTGGTCCCTCTCTTCAAGAAGGGGGATCGGAGAGTGTGCTCCAATTACAGAGGGATCACACTCCTCAGCCTCCCTGGTAAGGTCTATTCCAGGGTGCTGGAGAGGAGGATCCGGCCAATAGTCGAACCTCGGATCCAGGAGGAACAATGCGGTTTTCGTCCCGGCCGTGGAACACTGGACCAGCTCTATACCCTTCATCGGGTGCTCGAGGGTTTGTGGGAGTTCGCCCAACCAGTCCACATGTGTTTTGTGGATCTGGAGAAAGCGTTCGACCGTGTCCCTCATAGTGCCCTGTGGGGGGTGCTCCGGGAGTATGGGGTCCGGGGCCCTCTACTAAGGGCTGTCCGTTCCCTGTATGACCGCAGCAGGAGCTTGGTTCGCATTGCCGGCAGTAAGTCAGACCTGTTCCCGGTGCGTGTTGGTCTCCGGCAGGGCTGCCCTTTGTCACCGGTTCTGTTCATTACCTATATGGACAGAATTTCTAGGCGCAGCCAGGGGCCGGAGGGTGTCCGGTTTGGGAACCTCAGAATATCATCTCTGCTCTTTGCAGACGATGTTGTTCTGTTGGCTTCATCAAATCAGGACCTCCAGCGCGCACTGGGGCGGTTTGCAGCCGAGTGTGAAGCGGCCGGGATGAGGATCAGCACCTCCAAATCTGAGGCCATGGTTCTCCACCGGAAAAAGGTGGTTCCCCTCTTCAGGCCGGTGGGGAGTCCTTGCCCCAAGTGGAGGAGTTCAAGTATCTCGGGGTCATGTTCTCAGTGAGGGACGGATGGAGCGTGAGATCGATAGACGGATCGGTGCGGCGTCAGCAGTGATGCGGTCGCTGTATCGGACCGTTGTGGTGAAGAGGGAGCTGAGTCAGGGGGCGAAGCTCTCGATTTACCGATCGATCTACGTTCCCACCCTCACCTATGGTCATGAGATTTGGGTAATGACCGAAAGGACAAGATCGCGAATACAAGCGGCCGAAATGAGTTTCCTCCGCAGGGTGGCTGGGCGCACCCTCCGAGATCGGGTGAGGAGCTCAGTTACCCGGGAGGAGCTCGGACTCGAGCCGCTACTCCTCCACGTCGAAAGGAGCCAGCTGAGGTGGCTAGGGCATCTGTTTCGGATGCCTCCTGGTCGCCTCCCTCGGGAGGTGTTCCAGGCATGTCCCACTGGGAAGAGGCCTCGTGGAAGGCCCAGGACACGCTGGTGGGACTATGTCTCCGAGCTGGCCTGGTGTCGTCTCGGGGTCCCCCCAGAACAGCTGGAGGAGGTGTGCGTGGATCGGGAAGTCTGGGCATCTCTGCTGAGACTGCTGCCCCCGCGACCCGGCCCCGGATAAAGCGGAAGAAAATGGATGGATGGATGGATGGACAGTTCCCATTAAATACAGTTACTTAAATAATGATTGATCAATTCACTTTGGGTTTTGGAGCGTCCACTTTTTTCGACAGTGGCGCGGTTGGTAGAGCGTTTCGTCTCATAATCGGAAGGTCGGGGGTTTGAATCCCAGCTCCCGCAGGTGCACACTGTTATTGTGTCCTTGAGCAAGACACTTCCCCCTCCTTGCCTCCAGTGTCTGTGCATGTGGTGTATGAATGGGAGGGTGAGTGGGTGACAGGTTCCTTTCCTGTAAAGAGCTTTGGGCGAAGGTAAAACAGCGCTATATAAATTCAGAGCATTTACTATTTAAATAGAGTCTGACACTTAAAGGCCTAATGTCTCATTCCTAACATTATAGACGTTGCCAGGTCCGCAGCTAAACCGCCGGATTGAGCGTCCTTTAAGCCTTGCCGCGGGTTTGTGCCACTGCCCAAAATAAATACATGAATGAAAACAAATAAAAATGCTAACTCATGGACATAAAACACGGAAGGTTAAATCGAATATTTGTCAAAAACATTATAAGCTGAAAAGTTATAAAATCACCTCATCTTCCAAGTATTATCTCCGCGCGGCGGGCGGTAGTTAGCACTTAGCGGATTAGCTGGCATCGTGCTTTTAAACTCTTAATATTCTGCTGCATTTACCTTCCAAATGTCGTGGAGTAAAAGTGAGAAATTCTCAACAAAAAACACTACTCGAGTAAAGAACAGATCCTCAGAAGCTCTACTTAACTACATTACTTCGGTGAATGTACTTGAATAAAAAGGAGCCGGCTGCTTTTTGCGTCAACAGATTTATTGTCAAATTGAAAAAAAAAAAGTGACAATTTAAAAACAAAAAAAACATTTACAAACATTTTAAACGTAGTGGATTCAGAAGAAGACGCATCCAGAAAGACGAGGCTACACTCAGAACATAACGTACATTCGCTGGAGAAGGGAGTGCGAGAGATCGTGAATACAAAGCACTTCTTGGCGATGTCTTTGGGCTGAGCTGCGGTGAGTTTGGCAAAGCGGACATTTGGGAAAAGGCTACAGTCGAGTTAGAAGAGGAGGGACTCCCCATGTCCGGGATGTGGCTAACAGCGGTTTAAAGGGTCCTCTACAGAACATGCAGGATAAGGCAGTGGTGAGGACAAAGCTTCTACAGTTTGGATCTCGACACACAGTGCTCGGTCAAAGGGGAAACAGCACCATCGTTATCAGTGAGTCCACGGGCAGTAACAGCAGAATCCTCCAGAGTCTGAATTATAAACAACACCAAAAAGTGCAGAGCCATGATCTATTTTTGTTTGACCTGCACATAGA